>JASTWQ010000361.1:0-202491 GCA_035220615.1 Leptothorax acervorum | reverse complement strand
GACTGTGCGATGTATCGTCCCTGAGCGCGCGAACTTCGGACTATCTGATTCGTCTACTGTAAATGCTTCTTATTTGAAAAGTATTATATTCTCGACATTTTCGCATTAGGATTTTTGTCTTATTTTTAAGTCAGGAATATGTGAGTAAAATTTCGGTCGCGAGTTGTGGTACACCCTGTATATATGTCGTGAGTATTTAATGGGGACAAAATCTCAAGCGCATGTATGTTTTGGGGACATTTGTATACTTTGAGGACAGGCCTCAAACTATCCATATATCAAACGTATGATTCGGGGACAATCTCTTATATACACTCTCCCGCATGTTATACGTATAGTTTGAGCCCAGCATAAATTTTATCAGTTACTAATATTAAAAAAAAAATTAAAATACCCTTTAGATAGCGCTACTCTGGCCGTTCTAAGAATATTCTGATCCAAGAAGCTGGATTGAGATCTCGTGTCTTTAAAAAGTAATATAATAATTTTAGATAATATAAATGTAAATAAATTTTTGTGGATAAATAAGTTTTAAACAATGAAAATATTGATTTTAAAAATACTTCAAATACTTATATTAAGGTGACCTCAATGTATACGTTTTCTATATAATTTATAGATAACCTGTTCAATATTCTGATCCAAGAAACTGGATCGAGATCTCGTGTCTTTAACAAGTAATATAATAATTTTAGATAATATAAATGTAAATAAATTTCTGTGGATAAATAAATTTTAGACAATAAAAATATTGATCATAAAAATACTTCAAATATTTATATTAAGGTGACCTCATTGTATGCGTTTTATATATAATTTATAAATAACCTACTGTCCAATAGATCCTAGGTCTGATTTAAACTTTTTTCATTTAAATATATACAGGGCGTCCCGTTTAAACTTTCGCATCAAATAAGTATCTCGGTAAGAACGAGGTTTTAAAAAAAATGTTTTAGATGAAAGTTATATGGTTTCGAGGGAGACATAATATCGTGATCTTGCCTTGAATTGTTCTCAAGTATTTTTTTTTTTTATTATGTAATAATGTTTCCCTTCTCGGGATACATGGTTTAACTTTTCCTTATTTCTATACATAACATATCCTCGTGTTTTCTTCATTCTTCATCCTGCTCATCCTTCCTACGTCCTCTCTGTAATTCTCTCTCACTCCTCATTTTAATGATTTTCAGCATCCATTCCACTCCTTCTCCGCTTTCTGACATTATTACTGCTTCCGGTAAGCCCATTGCCTTGGTTTCTATGCATTCCGTCAGAATATGTTTCCAGGTTTCCTCTTTCTCTCCACATAATCTACATTCTCTCTTACTGTCCTCCTCCCAGTATTTATTTCTTCTCCATTCGTTGCAGCATCTGAATCTAGTAAGAGTCTTCAGTCGTTTTCCTTTTCCTTTCTGTCCCAAGTATTTCGCTCTTCCTACTCCTATCCACTTTTTGTAATCTTTCGCTAGAACTGATTTTTCTATTTTAATTCTCCTTTCTTCCAGCTGTTTTTCTTTATACTTTTCCATCCGTTCTTCTACTGTATTTATTCCTTTGTTTTCCTTAGCTTCTCTTTCCCAACGGCTCGTTCCTCCTACTTCATACAGTTCTTTCATTATTTTGCCCCAGTTTGTACTTTCCCATTCTATCTTATCCATTTCTCTTCTGCACTCTTTTAGTATCACGTTTTCTGATACTCGTTCTTTATTCTGTCTTGGTACCTTATCGCTCTCCCTCCTGCTTCTAGGCATATCTTCTCTATTGTTGCTTCCTCTCTGACTATGTATCCTGGAGTGCACCTGTCCAATCCTAGGATCCATCTTATGTACCTTTCCTGTAACGCTTCGACTTCTTTCCATTCTCTCCATCCCCATACTTCTACTCCATACAACATGATGCTTTTTACCATAACATTGAACATCATGATTCTTCTGTCAAAGTCTCCTCCAAATTTCCTCTCTCCTATTTCCCATATCTGTGCTATGGCTGCTGCCGCTCTTTTAACTACGTCCTTTATATGTGCATCGTCCTTGTTATTCTTCTTAAACGTGAAACCCAGATATTTAAATTCCTTTACTTCTTCCAATTTTTCCATTTCCATTTTCTTTCTTTGCTTCTTTCCTTTTTGCAGAAAACGAGTATCTTAGACTTACCCGCATTTAGAGTGAGTCTTTTCCTTTCAAGATATTTTTCCAGGCTTTTCAACATTTTTTTTATATCCTTTTCAGACTCCGCCAACATTGCCAAGTCGTCTGCATATGCAAGAGCAAATATTTTTATTTTGCCGATTACAACCCCTCCGACTTGCCTTTTTTTCAAGAATTCCTCAACATCTGCCAAATATATTATAAAGAGTAATGGGCTTAGGGGGCAGCTTTGTCTTAGTCCCCTCTCTGTCCAGAATCTTTCTGTTACTTTGTCTCCTGATATCACTCTAGTCGTAGTCTCTTTATATATGTATTTCTTTTGTTCTTTCTATTAGTCTTTTACTAATACCTTGTTTTTTCATATTCTTCCATAGCACTTCTCTATCTACCTTATCAAAAGCCGCCTTTACATCTGCAAAAAATATGTATAGCTTTCCCTTCTTTTTTGCTAACACCTTCTCTGCTGCTGTTTTCAATGCATATATATTATCTATGCAGCTTCTTCCTTTTCTGAATCCTGCTTGTGTTTCTGGTAATATTTTAAGCCGGTTTGCTTCCTCTCTTAGCCTTCCTTCCAGAATTATCGCGTATATTTTGTATGCTGTGTCCAGAAGTGAGATCCCTCGGTAATTTCCTGTTTCCTTTTTGCTGCCCTTTTTGTGTATTGGATATATTCTTCCCTCTTTCCATCTACTTGGTATCTCTCCTCCTTGCCATATTTTTTGTAAAATTTCTTTTAGTTTTCCTTTCGTTTCCTTGTTCGCATGTAGCCAGGCTTCATTTTTTATGCCGTCTTCTCCCGCTGCTTTCTTCTTCTTTAATTTTGCTATTGCTCTGTTTACCTCCTCCTCCGTTATACCATCAGTACTTTCTTCTATACCTCTTTCTAATACTTCTTCTTGCTGCTCTTTTGGTGCTTTGTTTTCCTCTCTTGTATCTCTTCTTTCTAATAACTCCATAAAGTGTCTTTTCCATTGCTCTTCTCCGATGCTGTTATCCGGCTTCTCTCTTCCTCCTCTTTCCTTCTTTATGTACTTCCAGATTTCGGTTTCATTAGTTATTTTCATTATCTTTTTCTGCTCTCTTTCTCTTTCTTCTTTCTTTTTCATTTCGCAGAGTTTGCCGTGTCTTTGTTTTTCTTCTATGTATTCTGATCTCTCCATGTTTCCCTTTTTTATTTGTCTGAGTGATCGATTCAGTTTCGTTTTGCTGATTCTGCAATCTTTGTCCCACCAAGGTTTCTTTCCCATATTTTGCGTTTTGTTCTTAACCTTTTTTTTGTTTATTGCTTTTTGGATTTCTTCTGCTAATTCTTCCCATTCTTCTTGGATTTCTTCTTTTTCTGTTTTCCTCCTCCAAGATTTTCTTTGTATATTCTTATTCCCTCTTCTGAACAATTTTCTATCTCTATCTCTTTTGCTTCTTCTTTATTTCTTATCTCCTCCGTCATCGCCTTCAGTTCTATCTCCAACGGCTGGTGATCTGATTCTGTCCTCTCTCCTATCCTCAAGTTTCTTATTTCTTCCCATGTTTCCGCATTGCAAATTGCATAGTCTATTACTGAATTTCCTTTTGCTCCCGTGAATGTCCATTCCCCCTGATTGTCGCCTTCCTTGTTTCCGTTTAGCAAACTTAGCCCCATCTTCTCCATTTTTTCCAACAGGTCGATTCCTTGTCTATTCAATATTTTATTCTTCGAGTGCCTCTTGCTTCCTTCGTCTTCTCCATCCCATACTAACTCTCCTTTCTCTGCTATTCTAGCGTTGAAGTCACCCCCAACTACCATTTTCTTCCATCCTTCTTCTTCAATTTTTTCTTCCAGTTCTCTAGTGTTTTCCTCTTGCCTTCTCTATTCTAGATTGAGATGATTTTCCACTTTTCTCCATTAATTTCTACGCTGTAACTAATTATTCCTTGTGTTTCTTTTTGTACTCTTCCAACCTGATGGTTTTCTTCACACCTGTTATCATACCTCCTGCTCCTCTGCCCTTCTTCTTGTCTCTTACTGCGTGCTGTGTTTCCCAGTTGTATTCTTTTGGCATCAGGGCTTCCATTTTCTTCCATCCTTTCTCTTCTAACCACGTTTCCGTGAGGTTGACTATATCGAATTCTCGTACGTAATCCCAAAATTCTTCGTCTTTTTTTGTAATTCCTGCCGTATTCCAAAACAATACCTTAATCTCTTTTTGCTTTACCTTATTGTCTTCGCATTCATTTATATTGTGCCGGGCTGTTATTGTTTTATTCTGTGCATTTACTCGCTCTGTTTGGGTTTGAAGGGCTTTGCCTGCTCTGAAAAAACTCTCTCAGTCCTTCCTCTTTCCTCCATATGAAGGTCTTTTCGTTGACTGTTAGTTTCCTGTGGCCTATCTTCACTTGGTCTCCTCGCTCTCTCTTCACTTTCGCAATTTCTGCTATTTCTTTTTGCACATCTCTTTCCTTCTTTGTTAAATCGTTGTCAATGTACAGTTTCTTACCTTTCAGCTTATTTTTCTTTGCCAGTACTTCTTTTTTCTGTTGCCAGCTTTTTAGTTTCGCTACAAGCATTCTTCCTCGCTGCTCTCTTCTTATCCAGTACGCGTCCTCCACGTCCGCCTCTACCTGCAGTTCGTGTCTCATTATATGCTCTATCGTTTCCTTGGGTGAACCTTCTCTCGGTAAATCTACACCTTTCAGAATGATGTTGTTCCTTCTTTCTCTTCTCTCTCTTACCTCCTCCTTCTCTTCCAGTTGCTTCTTCTTGTCATTTTCTTCTCTATTTGTTTTTCTTTAATCTCCAGTTCCTTCAATCTGTTTTCCATTATCCCTTTTTCTCTCTCCCACTCCTCTTGTTTCTTTTTCCATTCTTCTCTTAAGTCTTGTAATTCTAGTCTTATTACTTTATTTTCTTTTTCTATCTCTTTTGTATCTTTCTTAATTGTTAATATTATTTCCGTTAGTTTGTCTATTTTGTCCATGTCTAGTCCTTTTTTGTTTTCTGCACTTTTCTCCTCTTGCGACCTTTCTACTTCTGCTGCTTTTTCTGATCTTTTAGTTGGGGGAGACCTGCTCACCGCTCTTGTTTTTTCGAACTTTTCAAGGAGTTCCTTCTCTGCTCTTATCCTGTCTTCCTCTTCTTCCCTCTTCCTCTTGAACGAGTCAATTATCGATTCGGCACTGTTAGCCCTTTGCCTTCCAAGATGCTCCGCGTAGGTCGGCCTTTCTTTTCGTTTGGCTCCTTTTGCCTTTCAGGGCTTTCTCCTGTTATTCATTAATCCGGTAGAGATTTTCGTTACCGACTCTTTTCCCTTTGTTTTTAACCACTAGGTGGCTCCTCTCTCTCTATTCGCCTTATCAGGAGTACCACAGGGTCGTTGTTCGCTTTTTGGTGGTTTTGCGAACCCGGCCGCTGGTGCCTAGGCAAATTCTGTTTCACCTTCCCTCCTATTTCCTAATCTCCAAAATCGCGGCAACGCAGAATCTCCAAATGCGTCTTTCTTACGATTCCTGTACTGCTTCCTTATATCTGCAAATACACTTGCAATACTGCGCATGCAAATACCTGTAACAAAATCGCCCTAGGGCGATGAAAACGGCAGATAAATCCGTAAATAAGCTGACGCGTTTGACAGACGTGCTTCTATTACTTACTCCAATGCAGCCAACCCCAATCACTCCTTTTTCATACCATTATATTTATTTTTTTTTTGTGTATTTTAAGTAAATATTTTCTATATTTTCCTAATATTATTCATAAAATTATTTTGCGTGAAACATACTTGGCGTTTTTTTTACATTTTTAATGTCTTTTTAGTGGATTTCACGAATTTTTGTTAAGCATTTTTGTCACACTAATATGATTATGATTACGAATTATTGAACATTGTATCATATTTTACCGTACTTTACTTCGTTTGACCTTATTTTATCACTATTGATTTTATTTCACCGTATTTTTCTTTGTTTTATCTTATTTTCTCGTATTTTGTTTTGTTTCACGGTATTTTACCATATTTAATTTTGTTTCGCCGTATATTTTGCCGTATTTGATTTTATTTCAACGCATTTTACAGTATTTGATTTTATTTTACCGTGTTTTACCGTATTTGATTTTATTTCACCGTATTTTACCGTATTTGATTGTATTTCACAGTATTTTACCGTATTTAATTTTATTTCACCGTATTTTATCATATTTCATTTTATTTCATCGAATTTTACCGTATTTGATTTTATTTCGCCGTATTTTACCGTATTTGATTTTATTTCGCCGTATTTTACCGTATTTGATTTTATTTGACCGTATTTTACCGTATTTGATATTATTCCGCCGTATTTACCGTATTTGATTTTATTTCACGGTATTTTACCGTATTTGATTTTACTTCACCGTACTTTACCGTGTTTGATTTTATTTCAACGTATTTTATCATATTTGATTTTATTTCACCGAATTTTACCGTATTTGATTTTATTTCGCCGTATTTTACCGTATTTGATTTTATTTCGCCGTATTTTACCGTATTTGATTTTATTTCTCCATACTTTAACGTATTTGATTTTATTTCACCGTATTCTACCGTATTTGATTGAATTTCATCGTATTTTACCATATTAGATTTTATTTCACTATATTTTACCGTATTTGATTTTATTTCACCGTATTTTACCGCATTTGATTTTATTTCGCCGTATTTTACCGTATTTGATTTTATTTCACCATATATTAACGCTGACTTTAATTGCGAATAGTCTGTTTAAAGTATAATTCGAGGACATGTCCTAGGAAAATACATTACGTTCATGAGTCCTCGTAGTAAACGTTGAGTATAAAAAATGTTTTAACAACCAAAGTATTGCTTTATTTTAAAAAATAACACTTATTCAAAGTTTGGGGGTTTATCTAACATGGTTTGCAATTGAAAAAATAGGGTGTCCCAAAAAATACATTTGACATGTATTGTATACATACATATACATATATACATATAGTTTCGATGTATACAATATACATATATATATATATATACATATACAGGGTGTTACTAAAAGACCGCCCACTAACTACATAGCGGTATTCCTTGTCAAAAACTGAGTCGAAAAGTCCTGAACCACTTTTCTCTATAATGCTTAACAGAGCCGTAATCATTGAGTAAAGTTAGTCCAACCAGCGTCGTTCTTTAGCCGGGCGAACGTCGGTGAGCCGCGCGCCTGATAGTGTGCGTGAGCGCTCTGCCGCGCAGCGCGCGGCGGCACGGCGGCACGACGGCACGGCCGCGGCCGGCCGCGACGGCCGCGCTATGCCTTCGCGCGCGTCACGTGCAATATTCTTAAGCATTGCAATAATAGAAATAATTTTTTCTTGCACTAAAAATCACTTTTTACTCGTCAGAAGTACCTCCTTGCAGAAAATTTTGATAACGGATAAAACTTTCGCCAAGACATAACTATTATTAACATATAAAAATTTAAACTGAGACCGGCGTTAAGATTTTTGACGAAGATTCTTGGATTTTTACATATTACGCCGACACCTGGCGCGGCCTGGGTCAAGGGCTGCCAGGGCTCTAAGGATTGACTTTACTTTTAATAATTGGGCGCCAGTTAGTTTTGTGAGAACTAACAAACTCACGCTTTACTCTTACTGTATAAGGCACTCAGGGGGAGTTCCGTCAAGGACCCGAGGATATTGCGAAAGTCAAGAGGAGAGAGATAAGCAAGCTATACAAGCGTATTAATTTAATTAAACTTACGTACAATTTAAATGGCTGCTACCGTGACGACGCACGACCCGCTCACAATTTCTGTATCCCTGTCGATTCGGGATATCCGTATCACACAATGCTCTGTCGAACGGCAGGTTATGTCGCTGCTACCGGGTACGTGTTGACAACGTTAAATATTCGCACTAAGGTTCGCTTTGACAAATAGAAATCACGACGCTCTATAGCCCTACACGCCGAAAACCGGCGAGCGGTACTCTATCGCTCTACTATACGGTGGACTACACACGCCGAAGACCGACGAGAGAGTCCTCGATCGATATCTCTCCGTCGTCCTGCTACCACGCGTCCGCGCTTCGATCCTGATCGTCGTCAGTCGATACATTTCGTCGCGTGCGGCCACGCTATTGGCCCTTTGTCTCGGCGGTTTTCGGGGCTCGGCGTTCGCATAGCGCGGGCAGTATGACAATCAGTAGCCCTACCGGATTGGTCATTACATCGAGTGCCGATGTCGAGGGGAAAGATTACATTTTCCTGTCACACTCTCCCCCCTCGAACCTTGACATCGTGAATGAGATGCTTGGAAGGCCTTGTACGGGCCGTGCCTTCGCCCTGTTGCTCCACTTGTAATCACCTGAAAATCTCCCTTTCACCCACAATTTATGGGTATGACATTTCTCATTGACTTTAGCAGATTGAGGAAGGGATGTTAATAAATGAGGCTGGAAATGGTACACCTGTTATTTTGGTGACAAATGTATTTAAAGTCACGGTATGCTAATTATGCTTTATAAACTTGTAATGCTTATTTGCTAAGTGAGACAAAAGAACACAACGGAAGACTTATCTATACTTGTTTCGACGATCCTTACTTAAATTAAATTTGACAAACTCACCGAAATAACGCAAACCAATCTTGTCAATTATTATGGTAGGCCATAAACTTGGCGAAACAAACATATAAAATAAAATATTTAGGACAAAGTGCTTAACATTGGTCGTAATAACGCAAATTAAATTTGTTAATTGTTACGGTGAGCAATAAACTTAGCAAAACAAACGTATAAAATAAAATGTTTAGAACAAGTGTTTAACATTGGTCGTCGAAGTCTTCATGAGGATGGTAGCCTACGCCTTCTTCTTGTACTTGGTGGGTACTAGGACGCGGATCTCCTCCCCGTCTCGCATTTCTGACCTTTCTCGCATAATCTCATCCAGCGTTTTCTTATTGCGCGGTGCGCATACTGCTTGAATCGCAAGGAGGTTCTTTTTTATTGATAGCTCTCTTGCTGATGACGCAGCGGGGTTAGCGACGACCGGTGCGGCGAAAAGGGCGTTCTCCCGAATTAGGAAGGCGCGTACGCGGTTCGGATAATCCGTGGGGTCGTCAAACTTCGCCTTGACTTTCTTTTTTAGGATTTCTGTACCCTCATTAACCAGATATCGGTGGTCTTTGGGTATCAGTGCTGTAGGCCAGGTCACGTAGTTAAGCCTCAACCAGTCGACAATGTCTCCATACCGGATATTACAATCCGGGCATTCCGGACAGTAGAGTGACAGATCCGTAGCGCATCCGGGGCACCGATTGAGGGCGAGCTCGTGTTCTATTCCGTGTGGGTAGACACAGTCATCGGTGTCAAAGCCATCAGCCCCACAGACCTGGCAAAATCCGGGACGATAGGGCAGTCTGCAGTCTTTAAAGTGATGCTCCCTAGAGCGGCAGTTGACGCACCCAGCGACGTGCTTTTTGCCTACGGAGGTGACGAAAGTTTGAGTGCCCCGATCCACCTTAGTTGACTGCATGCGTTCGACTAGGATTTTGGCTCGCTTGATAATGAGATCTTTGAGCATGCTTTCGCTGATTATCCGACAGTCGGCAAAATATAATGGCGTTTTTCCACCCGTGGCATCGGGAAGCTCCGGGACGCCGAGTTCCTTCAGCACCTCGTCGAAGGACGGCAATTTTGCCAGTGGAAGTGGCATTACGGCTACCGAGGGGGCGACCGATGCCCTAGGGTCGTCGGTTGTCTTCAACTCCCTTTTCCATTTTGACGATGTCTGCAAGGGATGATCCTTGCTGGGGATGCGGTTCCGTTTTATGTTTTCCGCATGGACTTCGGTAGCGGAAACCCTCGTTGGTTTCGTCAACTTAAGGCGAGGAGGGGGAAGGGCCCGGATTTCCTTGAGCAGTCGAAGGACTTCGGAACTTGTTGCGGGCGTGACTTCCCTAACTTCCTCCTCTAGGAGTGGCTGGTCGTAGCTACCTGTCATGGAAGTCTCCGACGTGGTATGCGAATGCGGGAATTGTCCCGTAACTCCCGAAGTGTCGACGGACGCGGCCTCTGACAATTTTTCGTGCTCATCTTCCCGTGTGGCCGGGATTTCCTGCCACGGTGTTTTATCCCGCTGAGGCTCACGTCTGGTTAGGAGGGTCTTGACCTGCTCCTCGATCTCCAATTTTCGTTGGAGCAGCTCTTCCAAGCTCGTCGTAATTTCGTCGTCTCCGCCGTCCATGGTGTTCTGTCGATTATAGGTGAGTCCTGTCGAATGGCCTGCAAAGTTTAGGAATTGCGTAAACTCCGCCGAGGAACTTTCAAATCCGTTACATAATATTTGCCAATGACTTTATCAGTTTTGTCTGCCAGTTCGACGATCATTGGCCCGATTATTTGCTTTACAAATGCTGGGCCAAGGTACCGGTGGCCCAATTTAGCCGAGTATCCTGCAGCCTTATTGCTCAGTTTTTTATTTGGATAGTAGACTTCCGCCCCGATATTTAAGTCAAACTGTTTCGTTCGGTTACGATTAGCCCTGGCAAGACGTTTGTCGGAGTATGATTTTAACTGGTTTTCGACTTTATGTCGTAATTCGTCGAATTTACTTAGTTCTTTAACCCAATATTCGACCAGGTCATCCGTTATTTCCTTATTACCGTCAATAAAACGTTTCCGTTGGTTTATGTTTGCTTCCCGCGCGTAATTTAAATAGAACGGCGTGACTCTACTACCGGCATGTGGTACCGTATTGTAAGCAAGTTGAAGCTTTGACAGGTCTTTATCCCATTCGTTTTGACTATCTTTTATGAACGCGGCAATCATTGGTTTTATTGTCCTATTGACGCGTTCTACCGGATTCGCTTGGGGGTGCGCTAATGGGATAGTGATGTGATTTATTTTCTTAGCTATAAGGAATGCTTTGACGTCTTTGTTTACGTATTCGGTACCGTTATCTGTGATAATTGACTCGGGGATAATTCCCCATTTATCGAATAATGTCTCCAAGATTCTAACGACATTTTTACCGGTTTGCTTGCGTACTGGGAACAGTTCGACAAATTTCGTATAGAGATCCTGCACGACAATTATGTAGACATTTCCCTTCTTCGAACGAGTAAACGGCCCCACCGTATCGATTGACAATTGTGCCCACGGTGTAAGTAGAGGTCTTGTCGTCAAAGGCCCTTTCAGTGGCCTCTGATTAAACTTGACTTTCATGCACACGTCGCAGTCCTCGACAA
This sequence comes from Leptothorax acervorum, assembly GCA_035220615.1. Classification (NCBI taxonomy): domain Eukaryota; kingdom Metazoa; phylum Arthropoda; class Insecta; order Hymenoptera; family Formicidae; genus Leptothorax; species Leptothorax acervorum. Next base: position 191,125 of record JASTWQ010000361.1, on the reverse strand, counting down.
AGGATTTCACGTCCTGCGACATGCCTGGCCAGTAATAGTTCTGTCGTATTTGATCGTATGTGCTATCTCTACCTAGGTGCCCTGCCTGTGGAGTTTCGTGATTTTCCCGTAAAATCTCGAGAACTTCAGCTGGTCTGACTACTCTTTTCCACGGGTGTTCGTCATCGATAAGCATTTTCGCGTAGTCTGGTCTATGATAATATAGCTCGTCATTCTCGATCTTCCACTCCGTGAATCTATCGGGTTGTTTGCTTACGAGTTCGCGTTTTACATCGTACCAGTCTTTGTCACAAATAGTTGTTAACCTAGCTCGACTTTTAATTGTTTCCTCAACCGTTTTCTCCCACCCTAGGGGATCAACGTCAACGTCGTACATGCGCGAGAGGGCATCCGGCGCCTCGTTTGTTGTTCCTCGCCTATACTCGACTGTCATTTCATGTTGTAGAAGATAGATAGCCCACCTCGCGAGGCGGCCTACAGGATTTTTTAATCCGTAGAGCCATTGTAAAGCTTGGTGATCCGTGACGACTTTAAACGGCATGGCCTCTAAGTAACAACGCAATTTATCGACCGCCCAAACTACCGCCAGGCACTCTTTCTCGGTAGTGGTATAGTGCAACTCCGCGCCTCTTAACGGTCGACTTAATACCTCGATTAGATTCTCCTTATCGCTGTCAGGGTCTTTCTGTACCAGTATCGCGCCTAGCCCGAAATCACTGGCATCTGTGTACAAAATAAAAGGTTGTCCCGGTATCGGCGTATATAATCGCGGCGCGTTGGCTAGTGCTGATTTAATTTCGTCAAACGACCGTTGTTCGACTTCCGTCCATTTCCACGGAACTTTCGGACTGGTTAGTTTATTCAACGGTCCCTGCACCCTCGCGATATTTTTCAAATGTCGGTGGTACCAATTTACAAGACCGTTAAATTGTCGCAATTGCGTTCGGTCTTTCGGAACCGGGAAGTCAAGAATTGGTTGGATTTTTTCTGGGTTTGGCCTCATACCAAACTCGTCGACTATATAACCTAGAAATTTTACTTCTTTGCAGGCAAAACTACTTTTCTCACGATTGATCACGAGTTTTGCTTCGCGTAGTACCTCGAACAAAATTGACAATATTGCAAGATGTTCTTCAAGGTTTTGACTAACTACAATCCAGTCATCCAAATACGCGAATACCTGATCCGCCCACTTATTCGGAAGGTGTCTTTCGGCGATCTTTTCTTTAATTTTACGCTTTAATTGATCCATCAGACTCTGGAAAGTAGACGGCGCGCCTGTTAACCCGTATGGCATTCTCAGCCACTCTAACAATCCCTTACCCTCGACAACGAACGCAGTGTACTTCCTACTTTCCTCGTCCATTGGAATTTGATGAAATGCCTCACTCATATCTAGGGTCGAGATTATTTTTGCTTGATGTAGCTGGGACAGGATTGACTTCATATGCTGTAGTGGGTAAGCAGGTTTTGCCGTTTGACGATTTACGGGACGGTAGTCTATGCAAAACCTCAGACCTCCGTTTGCCTTGGGAGCCACGACCGGTGAACATGCCCAGTCACTATTGCTCCAAGTTATGAATCCCTTTTCTAACAACCTATCGACTTCTTTGTTAATAAATTCGCGGATTGCTTCGCTACGCCGATACGGTTTCTGCCTGTGTGGGGTCGGGTCTGTTAGTTCGATTACGTGCTTTGTTAGATTTGTAACACCGGTGGATTCCCGATCGAACCTCGCGAACTCGGCGTCGAGGAAAGTTTTTAGCCTATCGGCATGCTCGTCTGTTAATGTTATTAAATTTGTCGGTGTGACGGATCGGTGTAATATGGGGTAAGAGTATTTACTCCCCTCCAAAGTCCACTTTTTCGTCGTTGGATCAGTTTTGACTTTAAAGGACATCCAAAAGTCCATACCGAGAATTAAATCACTTGACAAATTTGGGAGGACACTAAACCATTGAGGGCCGTAAACGTCGCCTATGTCAATTATGAAAGGCGTACCCCCTTTGGTTTTAACGATTGTTCTATCGCCGAGTCGTACGCCCTTTTCCGATGTCGAATCCGCGGAAAGTTCCTTGACTTGAAATTTTTTTACTCGCTCATAAGTCGTCTGATTTAGGTACGATCTTTCGCTACCACTATCTATTATTCCGCGAATTTTCTCGCCAAAAATTGAGATCTCCACCGGTATTCTTACGACTTTAGTTGGTTCCGTAAGACCGTTGTCCGTACAAAAAATTCGACGCTAAGTTAAGCGATGGACAAGGTGCGGTGGTAATCCGATCGGTCGCCATCCCCTTAAATCGTCTAAATCTGTCGAACTACTTTGTTTCATTCTCCTAACGTCTGATGTCTCGTCAGTCGTCAACGTTGACAATTGAATAATTCCCGTGGATTGTTCGTTTGAATTGACGGATTCCAAGTCGATTTCATCCTCGGACCATTCCGAGTCACTTGAGAGCATTTCTAATAAATCTAGTGATACTGTTTCGCGATTAACGTCAGCCACGGTTGCTGGAGACTGATTTGACTCAAGTGTTTCGGTACACGTTTCTAATCTATCTAGGGATTTTACCTGTTCTATATTGAATTTTGTTTCTTCTCCCTCAATCGGACCCTTTATGGCAGTAGCCTGAGGGGGAATTACTGCCGGCCCTACTCGTTTCCCGACCGCGTTGGGCAATTCTTATTTACATGGCCTTTATTTTGACAAATATGACACAAGACTTGTCGCTCCGCGGTACAAAAACGCGCCGTGTGTCCCATCTCGCCACAGTTATAACAAAATATTTTAGTAAAGTCTCGGGCAGGCTTTGCTTGAGGAGCCGGTGATTGTTCGTTCGGGGTGTCTGTTGACGACTTCGCGGATTTCTTAAAGGTCGCCACATTTTTCTCGAGCCTCTGCTTAACCAATGTCTTTGTATTGTTTGTCGTACTATTTTCCCTCTTAGAGTTACGTGACGATTTTGCCTGTATAGCCCTCAGCTCGGTTGCGCTCTCGTCGCTACTCTTGTCCCCGATAGATTGAACATCGGACTCGTCGGTGTCGTCTCGTAAACAACTCAAGTCCGATTTAGAGAATCTTCCGCGCGCTCCCTTTTGGGCATCGACTGAACGATTGTATAAATAATTCCGCTCATTTAAGTAATGTAGAAATTCATCGTAATTGTGGATAGGCAGATTTAAAATTTCGAAGGTTAATCTTGGATTAAACTTGACAAGAATTTGTTTTAATTGTTCGCGGAATGACGGTGGATTTTGCATCCTCTCGAAGATAAGACGTGCTCGACAAGTAAATTCTGCTAAGGTTTCCCCCTTTTCGAATTTCAAGTTACAGACCTCCAAGAAGAGTGCTCCATCGTCCTTCTTTACTGCCCATTGAAAACGAAAAGCGCGCGTAAAATCTTTCCATGTTTGCCAACGTTGCTTATCTAACAGATACCAGGCTCTGTACGGTCCTTCAAAGACGCTTGACAGGCAAGGAACAAATAGATCTTTTCTTATCCCGCTCACGCTCAACTGGTCTTTCAAAATCAGCAGGAACTGTTCCGGGTCTTTCTCTGTTTTGGGAAATGTGATCTTCCAATCCCTAACAATACGGCCGATTTTCATAGCTGATTCAAGTTCGCGATCGTGTGCGTACGCGGGTGAGTTACTTTCCCTACCACCATACCGACTTGTTGACGGGGCATTCCTTCGAGCTCGCGCGTGCTGATAACCGTCAGCTCCTCGTATATTATTGTCGCTATCGTCCGATTCGCTACTACGCCACGATAGAACTCCCCTCCTAACTGGCGATTGTTGTTCGCGCCTAAATCTAAAGTTAGGGGTACGGATCTCATCACGTTCTGCTTCCAATCTGTTTTGCATTATTCGACGATATTCCCCGTTGGTTACGTTCTCCTGTGTTACCAGTTCACCTTCGGGGGTCATCTCCGTGATTATAAGTCTATTAACTCGTCGATTGCTTTGTTCCGTGTCTATAAATCGCGAATTTCGGTGTCTACTATCTATTAAATTTTCTGTCCGAAAATTCACATGACGAGTGTCCCTATCGACCGAACCTCTCAAGTCTAAGGTATCCTCGTTCTGTAACAAACTGTGTGTCCGTCTGATTCCGGACGACCTGGGCCGCTCAATATCATTTAAATTATTTGACAGTACCGCGCCGACTGTATCTAATTTACGGTATGACGCAGTTCGCAGATTATTAATTAACGTATTATTATTATTGTTAACGGATAGCCCGGTCCCGTTTACTGTTTTTCCTTTTTCGCTCTCCTGGCGATACGGTACAAAAGCTCCCGGGGGGCTCGCTGGTCTTTCTCGCGGTGGCCCACGTACATTTTGATATAACAGCTGTATCTTTCTATTTATGTCGATTAGGTTATTTTGTTGCCCACTTCCGGCCGTCTTTGACAATTCGGTATTGATCAGACTAACTTCTACTTCGTTGTCCTCTTCGTCGGTCGCGTACGCGGGATCAAGTGTCTCGTTATTCGTTCTTGCACCACCCGTCGCGTTTTCCCCTCCAGACGCTAAGTTGAGCGAAGTTTTAATACTACTGTTATTTCCTGTGTTATTCAATATTTTTAAATTTTGCAACAGCAGGTCTATTTTATTTTCGAGTGTCTCGACGCGTGCATATTTTATATCAAGATGGTCTAGTCTCGTCGTCACGGTCCCGAGTGTCGTTTCTAGTGATTGCCAACGCGGATTCTCATTAAATATCGGAGTCGCCCCACGCGAACCTCTTCCTCTACCCACTGGCGTACCCTCCCGAATGATTTTGGGGATGGCACCGATGGCTCGCTGTATCGAAGCGGCCGCGTTCGAGTTTCGAGCGGCAGGCGGGCCCTCCGCCCCCGCGCCCTCAACGGTTAGCGACGGGATGGGCTCGGTCTGTAAATCTCCGCTTAACGCGTCTCCCTTTGGGAACGTCTCGTTGAGCGACATTTGTGGATTCTGGTCCTTTGACGATTTTTTACTACTTGTCTCTATTATTTTTATTCCGGCTCTAGTCGTTCGTTTAGGCGGCGAAGCAAACATAGACGCCATAACGTTGAGCTCAATTTAGTCTGCTAGGGCCTTGTTGACGATAATTCTCTAATTCGGTTAATTATTCGGTAGTTGTGCAAATGCTTGCTTTACCGACTTAATGAGGTTTTACTAAGAATTAGTAGCTAAATTAATTTACAATTATTCGGCAAGCCGACAACCGAGACAGAGTTCAAGCTATCTAAATACAATAACTTAATTTACGATTAATCAGCGACTGAGACAAACTCAAGTCGTTGAAATATCATTGACTTTTCCGTAATAACACGTAAGGACAGACCCGTCAATAATCCACAACGATATATGCTAGCGCGAACATGATAAGCTAATACACGCTACGGAATATAACAAGGCATGAACCAACGGAGCACGTACTCGCTTAATTATTTTTTTGGCAAATGCAAAATCGTTACTCGTTGACGACAAAATTTTATTAATTCTTCCAGGATTTACTAGTTATTTATTCTTTATAATAGTTTGTCAACAAATAAGAGCAAGATCCTCACTCGCAGCATTTTCCCTATTCAAAGCTCTCGCGCTCGACCTTGTCGTTTCTTAGGCGATGAATTGAACGTATTCACCGAAAATTTCCGAGTTAATACTCCTCAACGATTCGTCTTGCCAAGACAATATCGGAATTCAATTAAAGTTTCCAATCATTTACTTGACCGTGATAACTTATATTCATTTATAATCGGGCCAAGATTCACAATTCAAATAAATAAATTAAATAAGCAGATAGATAATGAACGCAAAGTTACAAATAATAAATAATAATAAATAATTGAACACATTCGAATAACAATCAAATAAATAATCAATCAATTTATACATAATCAAATAACACACAATACTGCTGCAGAAAGAAATTTTGAAAGCATCGTAGGATATTATACAAGCAAAGAAAGCGAGTCGAACTTGACAAGAACTGCTGCCTGAACTATCACTGAAAGTCTCTCAGTGTTTATGTTTTCGATCTCAGTCGCTCGTGCGAATTCCACATACTATTGTTCTCTGAGCTATTATTGTCCGAATAGTTTCTCGTCATGTTCGGCTTTACAGACAAACTCCTCCGGATTTCAGCATCTCCTGAATGGCTCACAAAATTTTGCAATTTACAAAATACAAATTTATACGATTCATTACAGTTAAATTTTGCAATTTACAAAATACAAATTTATACGATTCATTACAGTTAAATTTTGCAATTTACAAATATTCAATTTATTGCTGACGTCGCCCCACGTTGGGCGCCAAATGAGACCGGCGTTAAGATTTTTGACAAAGATTCTTGGATTTTTACATATTACGCCGACACCTGGCGCGGCCTGGGTCAAGGGCTGCCAGGGCTCTAAGGATTGACTTTACTTTTAATAATTGGGCGCCAGTTAGTTTTGTGAGAACTAACAAACTCACGCTTTACTCTTACTGTATAAGGCACTCAGGGGGAGTTCCGTCAAGGACCCGAGGATATTGCGAAAGTCAAGAGGAGAGAGATAAGCAAGCTATACAAGCGTATTAATTTAATTAAACTTACGTACAATTTAAATGGCTGCTACCGTGACGACGCACGACCCGCTCACAATTTCTGTATCCCTGTCGATTCGGGATATCCGTATCACACAATGCTCTGTCGAACGGCAGGTTATGTCGCTGCTACCGGGTACGTGTTGACAACGTTAAATATTCGCACTAAGGTTCGCTTTGACAAATAGAAATCACGACGCTCTATAGCCCTACACGCCAAAAACTGGCGAGCGGTACTCTATCGCTCTACTATACGGTGGACTACACACGCCGAAGACCGACGAGAGAGTCCTCGATCGATATCTCTCCGTCGTCCTGCTACCACGCGTCCGCGCTTCGATCCTGATCGTCGTCAGTCGATACATTTCGTCGCGTGCGGCCACGCTATTGGCCCTTTGTCTCGGCGGTTTTCGGGGCTCGGCGTTCGCATAGCGCGGGCAGTATGACAATCAGTAGCCCTACCGGATTGGTCATTACATCGAGTGCCGATGTCGAGGGGAAAGATTACATTTTCCTGTCACAAAACAAATACCAAAAATTATACTGTGTATTTTACAATACAACAATTATTTTCTAAACAATCCGTTTCGTTAAATATCTTTGTGTTAACTTAATTTAAATTATAACACAAAGCACTTATTGAATGTTTCTACGAGGTTTGCCCAGTTACTCAGAAGTAATAAATTTTTTAAAGGGAATTTACTGTAAAAATTAGATATTTAAATAATCTCGTACTTAAAAGAAAATACATTAAAAATATTATTAAAAGCTAAAGTATTCAAAAATAAAAAAAATTTCTTCTTTTATGAAAAAAAGATTTATCCTAAGTTATGAATAACGCTGTCCAGATGTACAATCTTTTTGAAACTTAAGGAAAATAAGAGCAAACCGCCGAGCGAACAATATTAATTTTTATAGCAAATAATAACTAATAACACGTTTAATAACTTACAACAAAATACAATACAAACGTTTCTGTCTTAGATTAGACGCATAAATAAAAGTGAAATGTTATCGTATTCATAAAACATTGGTCAGCGGTAAAGTTGTTGGAAAAGGTTGAACATAAGGTAAATTACATGATAACTGCTGTCTTTTAAATAAAATGAAATTGAAAAGTTAGCTGCAATTCGTATAAGTTTTTTCATAAGATCTAAAATTTACTTATAAGTATAATATCTGTGGCCGCTTGCCACTTTGTTCGGGCGTCGCGTGCCCTCCGCAGGGTAGGAGACGCCGCAGCGTGTGTGGGAGCGTCGAGTGAGCTTGAGGCACTGTATATAATAAATAGATAATTTATTCTATTTTATCTATGTACAAGTGTTGGAATGTCAGTGTGCTGAAGGTGGCCCTGAAAAGGGCCGATTGGGTTCTTCTTGTGCGGTGGCCCTGAAAAGGGCCGATTGTCTCTTCGCGCTACTTCACGACGCGCTCGCGCCAGATGATGGCGGGAAGCGTCTGTGTCCGCCGCCAGAGGCCGGACTTCCGCCAGGCAGGTAGTGTCCCGGGTGGCGTGAAGGCCTGCTCAGGCTCCTCGGTTTGTGTGCCCTGTGACACGAGCGGTGGAGGCTCGTCGGTCTGAAGCTCCTGCGACGATGTGACCTCCCACTCCTGGTCGGTCTGTACCTCTCTCGAGTCGCGGCGAGGCTGGTGTTGTACGCCTCGGTGAACCCTGGCCACAGAGGTGGTCTGCGTCCCCTGATGAGTTCTCTCCACAGGTGATGGTGGCAGAGGTGTCAGTAGAGAGGGCCGCGTCTTCTCCGCTGGTGACAGCGGTAGCGGCGACAGGAGTGAAGGCACGTCCCAAGAGAGCCGAGGTGAGGTGTAGCGCCGAACCCTCACGTCCCATGTGAGTATCACCTGCCGTGGAGGACGAGTCCGTCGTACCGGCGAGAGGTCGAGCGGGATGAGCTGCCACGGTCTGCCTGGGCGATGGTCCAGGGGCCGCTGCGAAGATCTCGGTGGCGGCAATAGGCGTGACGCAGCTCGTCTCGGTGGTGGTCGAAGCTTTTTCGGCGGCAAGACGACGGCAAGGTTACAAAATGCAAAACCCCTTCTTCTACTACCAGGCGAGGAGCTTGGATAGCAGTCGAAAGCTGTCTAGGCCCTTGCCGCACGGCCTTATATATCGTTCGTGGTTGAATCTTGAATACGAGTAAATATGCCATCTGTTGGCGGCACTCTCGTTCAGATTCGCGGGCCGCACGTCGGGCCCACGCGCGTGGCGCGTGATCGGTGAGCGCGCGCGCGGCGCGCGTACCGCCGGGGCCGTTCCGCTGGCCCGGTGGTATGTGTACGGCCGGAGCCGTTACTCCGATTGCTCGGAAAATTGTGTGTGTGGTCGGAAGACCGCCACAGGACCCCCCTGGTTGAGGGTGAGCCCGGTTAGGCGAGGTTGAATCGTACCGGTGGCCTTAATGTCCTCCCGGCTCTGGTTTTTGTCTCCGCAGTTGGTTGGTCCTTCTGCTCTGTTCTGTTCTCGTCCTCCGAGGCTGCTTGGCTGTGGTTGTCCTTCTCCAAGGTGTAGGCCGGTTTGATTCGATCTATTGAAACATTGATAGTTCTACCATTAATTTTTAGTTTGAATGTTTTTTCGCCTCTGTTTACCACCTCATACGGACCGTCATATGGAGGTTGTAAAGCTCCAGTTGGCGCATCATGCCTTAGGAATACTCTTGGAGTCGTTTGTATGTTCTTGAAAACAAATGTGGACCTCCGGCCATGGCGTTTGATTTTCGGACTTAGGTGATTCATGTTTTGTTTTAATCTTGTTACTAGGTCCTCTGTGTCTGATCTGCTTGTTGTCTCATGAGTGTTTAGGAATTGTCCTGGTAGACGGATCGATTCTCCAAACACCAGTTCGGCTGGAGTTGCGTTCAGGTCCTCCTTCCAAGCTGCCCTAATGCCCATTAATACCACTGGTAATACCTCAGTCCAGTGTGTGGTTTCGTGGCACTTTATAGCGGCTTTCATTTGTCGATGGAATCTTTCCACCATCCCGTTAGCTGCCGGGTGATAGGCTGTAGTTCGGATGTGATTGGACCCAGTCAAGCGCGTTAATCTTCGAAAAAGGTCTGCTTCAAACTGGCGTCCTTGGTCTGTTGTTATCCGCGTTGGAGTGCCATATCTGGCTATCCACTCTTTGAATATGTGTTCAGCTATTGTTTCTGCTGTTATATCGGGCACGGGGATTGCTTCTGGCCAACGTGTGAATCGGTCGATGATGGTTAGGCAGTACTTATATTCCTTCGATGTTGGAAGTGGCCCCACCAGGTCGACGTGTATGTGTTCGAATCTCCTCGTCGGAGTTCTGAAGTCTCCAATTGGCGAGTTGTTGTGTCTGGTGATCTTAGATCTCTGACATTGGATACATGCTTGTGCCCACTGCTTACAATCCTTCTGAATCCCTGGCCACACGTAACGTTCTGCTATTATCCTGGCCGTTGCCTTTGCTCCTGGGTGTGACAAACCATGCAGGGATTGAAAGACCTGCTGTCTGTATGGCTTGGTCACAAAGGGTCTGGCTGTTGGCGTGGATGTGTCGCAGAGTATGGTTGTTCTGCTTCCCGGGATGGGAATCTCGGTGAGCTGTAGTGATTTGTTGCCTTCTTTCAGCTCTTCCGTTTCTGGTTCTTCCTTCTGTGATCTGGCCAGTGCTTCAAAGTCGATGGCCTGGTGTATTGCTTCCACTCTCGATAGTGCATCGGCTACGATGTCTTTTCCTGACACATGCCGTATGTCCGTGGTGAATTGTGCAATATACTCGAGGTGTCGTGCCTGTCGTGGTGAGCTGCGCAGAGGATCCTGGTTGAGGGCGTAGGTCAAAAGCTTGTGGTCGGTGTATACCACAAAGTTCCTTCCTTCAAGCATGTGCCTGAAGTGCTTTATTGCCGTGTAAACTCCTAGGAGCTCTCGGTCGTACGGGCTGTACTTTGTTTGTGCGCGGTTGAGCTTCTTACTCAGGAATGCGAGTGGCTGCCAACCCTCGTTCGTCCTCTGTTGCATTACCGCACCTATTGCCATCTCTGAGGCGTCTGTTGTTACTGCCAATTCTGCTCTTGGGTCGGGGTGCGCCAGTATGGTTGCTCGCGATAGACTATCCTTGCAACTTTGGAAGGCCTTGTCTGTTTCCGCTGTCCACGGGACTGGTGTTTTGCCTTTCATCCGAGGCCTCTTTAGCATTTCGTTCAGCAGGGCTTCGTCTTTTGCTGCTCCTGGAATGAAACGGCGATAAAAGTTTATCGTGCCCAGAAATCGTCGGAGCTGCTTTATCGTTTGTGGTTTGGGAAATTTCCGGATTGCCTCTATCTTCTCTGGTAGAGGTGTGGTACCTTCGGCTGCTACCAGGTATCCCAGAAATTTTACTTGTTTTACTCCGAATATGCATTTGGCAGGGTTGACTTTTATACCGTACTGTTCTAATCTTTCGAACAGTTGACGGAGGTGGTCTTTGTGCTCTTCTTCTGAGTCGGATGCCACGATTATGTCGTCGATGTAGGCGTAACAGAAGTCGAGGCCCCTTAGTACCTCGTCCATGAACCTCTGGAACGTCTGTGCCGCGTTGCGAAGCCCAAATGGCATATATAGAAACTCGAATAAGCCAAAGGGTGTGGTGATTGCGGTCTTTGGTATGTCGTCTGGATTTACGGGGATTTGGTTGTATGCCCGTACGAGGTCCAGTGTACTGAAGATTCTCTTTCCGTGGAAGGTTTGCGCGAAGTCTTCAATATGTGGTACTGGGTACCTGTCCGGGATTGTTCGAGCGTTTACTCCCCGGTAGTCTCCGCAGGCTCGCCATGTACCGTTTCCTTTCGGTACCATGTGGAGTGGTGATGCCCACGGGCTCTTTGAAGGCCGTATTATTCCTTCTTGTAATAGAAGGTTGAACTCTGTTTTGGCGGCTTGGAGTCTGTCCGGAGCCAGCCTACGTGGACGACAGGCCTCTGGTTGGCCTTTTGTCGTTTTAATGTGGTGAGTGGTGCCGTGTTTTTCGAACTTGGCGTTGACGCTGGGGTTCACAATTCCTGGGTATCTAGCCAGAATATCGTGATACCCTGTTTCCTTTTTCAGTGTTTTTATCGATGTAAGTTGGCTTGTGCCAGTAGATCCGGGGGCCGCGAGTTTTGTCTGCCCGTCGATCAGCTTCTTGTTCCTTACATCAGGTAACAGGTGATAGTATGACAAGAAGTCTGACCCAATTATCGGTACGGTTACGTCTGCGATGATGAATCGCCATGGGTGTGCCCTTCTCAACCCGAAATCCGGTTGCAGGGTGACGAATCCATATGTCTCTATTACGGACCCGTTTGCCGCAAAAAGTTGGTAGGCTCCTGCTTTTCTTTTCCCCTGAGTGCTGCTGTAGGGAAATACGCTGACATCTGATCCGATATCTACGAGGTACTTCTTCTGGGTCGTACGGTCTGTGACGTACAGGCGGCGGGATCCGGGGTTGTTGTCATTGGCCGCCCTCAATGACTGCCCTCCTTGTTTTCCGCCTTCTATGTACATGGTTGCGTACATTTTCGTGCCTCTGCCCCGAAACGACGGTGGTAGAAACACACTCCGTCTCGGTGGGGTGTCTTGCTGCGTTGGCGACCTTGGCTGCGACTTCTCGATCGGCTTCTGCCTCGTGATCGGTCTTGTTGGATGGATTTGACTATCTTTGCTACTTGCAGAGTGAGTGCCGCGACTTGTTTGCTCAGCGCGTCCACTCGTGTTTCGGCTGCGTCTGTGGTTGTGCTTGAAGGTGTTGGTGCGGTTGTTGCCAGGACGAGTGCCTTGCTGTTGACCTCGTGTATTCTGTCAGCCTGGTCCGCCACATCTTCCAGTCTGTCTTCCATCCTAGTAGCCAAGATAGCCTGTGTTTGCGGGGGTAGTCGCCCTAACCAGAGCGTTCTTAAGAGCTCTTTAGAGACGGTGGTCCCAGCTAGTGTCGACAGATGCCGGAGAAATTGCGATGGCTTCCTGTCTCCTAGCTCCTCGTGTTCTAGTAGCTGCCTAATCCGTTGGCCCTGCGAGTCGGTGAGCCTCTGGATCAACGCTTTCTTGATCGCCTCGTATTTATACTCTGCCGGGGGATGCGTGATGACGTCCTTTATTTCCTTAGCCTGTTTCGGCTCTATCCGCGAGAGGACGTACGCGTACTTGGCGTCGTCATCTTTGAGGACGAGTCCGTCGTACCGGCGAGAGGTCGAGCGGGATGAGCTGCCACGGTCTGCCTGGGCAATGGTCAAGGGGCCGCTGCGAAGATCTCGGTGGCGGCAATAGGCGTGACGCAGCTCGTCTCGGTGGTGGTCGAAGCTTTTTCGGCGGCAAGACGACGGCAAGGTTACAAAATGCAAAACCCCTTCTTCTACTACCAGGCGAGGAGCTTGGATAGCAGTCGAAAGCTGTCTAGGCCCTCGCCGCACGGCCTTATATATCCTTCGTGGTTGAATCTTGAATACGAGTAAATATGCCATCTGTTGGCGGCACTCTCGTTCAGATTCGCGGGCCGCACGTCGGGCCCACGCGCGTGGCGCGTGATCGGTAAGCGCGCGCGCGGCGCGCGTACCGCCGGGGCCGTTCCGCTGGCCCGGTGGTATGTGTACGGCCGGAGCCGTTACTCCGATTGCTCGGAAAATTGTGTGTGTGGTCGGAAGACCGCCACAATATCAATCTCGTGATAATCTACCGTGTCTGGTTTCAATGATGAAACAATGCTTATATGAATTAATATCAGTGCACGGATTGAAGGCTTAGGCTCAAGCGCAAGATGAAATGAGTACATACAAATGTCATGAAGTATCATATAACAAAATAACACTAGTAAATAAAAAAATATATAATAAATAAATAAACTAGTAAATAAAAAATCTTTTTAATGATTATTCTCCTATTGCCGAGAAACTTCCACACAATTGAAATCTGCAGTCTGTTTTATTTATTAACTTATTTTTATTTATTTACGAGTGTTACTTTGTTATATGATGCTTCATGATATTTCTCTGTACTCATTTCACCTTACGCTTCAGTCCGTACGCTTATATTAACTCATAAGCATTGTTTCGTTACTGAAACTAGACGGTAGATCATCACGACACTGATATTACACTGTCTAGTAAGTGAATTTAACATAAAAAACTTATACGAATTGCAGTTAATATTTAATTTTATTTAAAAAGCCGCATTTTTACTTTATGTTTAATCTTTTCTAACAACTTGCGAGCCGTTTTCTCGCGAGCTCGCCACTCGCGGGGGTGTTCCCGCAAATTAACTCAATTACTCGTCGGATCGCGAAAGGCAAGATGCGAAAACTAGGCGCCAGGTGCGATTACGCGCACCACGTTTTTACTTACTCACACGTCCTTGCAATAACCGAATCGTCGCGAAATCGTCGTAGCTCAGGGCGGAATTCGTGATGTTAGTTAGGAAGGTGAGGGGAGAGAGCGTAGCGCAGACACATATATCTGTACAAAATTACCTTTTACAAAAAGGTAAAAAAAAGACGCCAAGCACGGGTGGTGTACCTTGAAAAAATCGAAGTAGTTATCTTTGTACCTAAAAAAAATCCAAGTAATATCTTTACCTTGAAAAAATCGAAGTAATATATTTATTACAAAAAAAAAGAAATGATATCTTTAAATTATGCGCCAATTAAATATATATTATATCAAAAAATAACTATTGTTCTTTTAAAAAATGTATTCCCATTGAAGTGAAAAAATTAATATAAAATGTGAAAAATTTTAGTGAAAAAAACTTGGCGCTGCTAAACATAATAATATATATTAATAAAAAAATTTCTATAAATGGAAAAAGTACTTTAATTTAATGTGTGAAAGTCTCTACATTCACATTGTAATTATCAATTTAATATTTTAAATTAGTTATTTATTGATTTCAAATATTTTAAAATTTAGCAGCGCCAAGTTTTTTTCACTAAAATTTTTCACATTTTATATTAATTTTTTTACTTCAATGGGAATACATTTTTTAAAAGACCAATAGTTATTTTTTGATATAATATATATCTAATTGGCGCATAATTTAAAGATATCATTTCTTTTTTTTGTAATAAATATATTACTTCGATTTTTTCAAGGTGAAGATATTACTTTGATTTTTTTTAGGTACAAAGATAACTACTTCGATTTTTTCAAGGTACACCACGCGTGCTTGGCGTCTTTTTTTTACCTTTTTGTAAAAGGTAATTTTGTACGGATATCACCTCTTTTTGTTATAGATACATCAAACGCCATAATGTCTATCGACATCGATTTTTTTAACAGCACGAAAATACAATACTAAAGTATTCTAACTTTTTAAGTAATTTATTAAAAACTAATTACCATGTAATTTTCACCGACTATCCAATGATCGATAATAATTGATTGTGATCGTCGTGACAGTTATCGCAACCTCATCGATGAGTTGCAACTTGAATGGTCGCAGGGGGAAGTGATCCGCGCAGTTCCTTGGGCTTAGCCCACCCACGGCTTCCCGAGCTCATCACCGCGGACATACACACACATGCACACTACACACACACACACAGACACACTGAGATACTCGGTTTCTGTTGGGAGGCAAGGGGCCGGGTAAGAAGAAAGAATATATAGTTTGAAGAAAAAACCAAAGTTGAAGTGAAATACAAGATCGATAGAAACTGAGTTCATCAATATATCCGTCACATAGCCCAAAGGCAGGGCTGAAGACGTGTACGCTCCCGACCCAGTGGGAGAGCCTTCCTTCAGGCAAACAAAAAAAAAAAAAAAATTGCAACTTGAACTTTGACGATAACGACACTTGTTTTAGCGTTACAACAGTAACCTAATCTGTCAGCCTTCTCGACGTGCAAAGAAAAGTGCAGTGTTTATAGATACATTCACGAAAATTGCGGCTCGAATCGCCTACACATTTTTAACTTTTCGATTTGTTAAATAAGCATTCAGCATAACGAAATAAAAACAGCAAGAATGTTCAGAATGATGAAAAACGTATTATGCAATTTTAAGAATATGTAAATAACCATAGCTAATAAAGGCTAATGAAAGCAATTGTTTTATTAGTTCAATGGAAATATCGAGTTATAGAATAAAAGGTAAATTTCGGAAGTCCTGTGCGTGATTTTTCAAGAAAAATATTAACATTGTGTTATTAGATTACTAATGGTAATACTAAGTGTTTCTGAACATTGGCGAAGCAGTCTTGTGCGTTGATAAATGCATCTGCGCATCATTACTCTTAATAATTGCCAACGTGTTTAATTATCCCGGCTGACATAATCATATCTTTACGCTATTTTGACGCACAGTTTCTGAGCGGGGAAAATAACCCGTTTTGTCAGCTCTTTTCACTTTGCGTACGGCTTAAAGTTACATCTTAAACGATGCTATAAACGATATTCTAATTCGCAAATTATTCAAGTAAATCTGTCTACTATATTTCATCGTGTTTTATAGGAAATGACGGCGTATAAATGGTGTTATGTAAGGTTTTAAGTCTGCTGAAGTTACCAATATTAAGGTTAAATTGGTATTTACTAGAGTGTAAATTAATATTGCATAAGAACACTAATTCATCCATGATCTAACTTTATTAAAAGTAGCAGTATTAAATTAATATATTGTACATAATAAAGGAATTGACAAAGAAAGAAATTTTAAATGCTGAAAGAAAAAAGATTTCAAAAGATTACAGTTTCAAAAGTACCTTAATATTTAATTATTTAGAAAAAGAAATTGTGTGTACGTGACAAATATTTCTTATAAGCTATTTTCTTTAAGATATTTGCTTCCTTATAGCACTTTCATAAATATAATTTTTTATCTTGCTTTTAATATTCGTAGATAAAGTTTTCAATAAACAATGCGTTACAAATTTTTTAATGTTAAATGTAAGCATAAAGTATTTGATAAAAGCAACTCGCATATTGCGAAAATGCAAAATATCTTTTTCGGTCTCTTTAAAGCCAAAAATATAATATAATCTAAAAATCCGTAACATATATCCGTGCACATATGCCCATTTTAATCAACGCTGACATGTGGAAAAAGTACTGAGCCGCACTTATCCGCAGCAACATTATGTACTATTATTGCGGCAATATAAGATTCGCGAAATCTATTTAAATTTTGTGCAACACACGCAGTTTCACCATTAGTATGCCGCTTGCACTATACAGGGTGTTACTAAAAGACCGCCCACTAACTACATAGCGGTATTCCTTGTCAAAAACTGAGTCGAAAAGTCCTGAACCACTTTTTTCTATAATGCTTGACAAAGCCGTAATCATTGAGTAAAGTTAGTCCAACCAGCGTCGTTCTTTAGCCGGGCGAACGTCGGTGAGCCACGCGCCTGATAGTGTGCGTGAGAGCTCGGCCGCGCATCGCGCGGCGGCACGGCGGCACGACGGCACGGCCGCGGTCGGCCGCGGCGGTCGCGTTTTGCTTTCGCGCGCGTCGCGTGCAATATTCTTACGCATTGTAATAAAAGAAATAATTTTTCCTGCACTAAAAATCACTTTTTACTCTTGTCAGAAGTACCTCCTTGCAGAAAATTTTGATAACGGATAAAACTTTCGCCAAGACATAACTATTATTAAGATATAAAAATTTAAACAAATACAAAAAAATTATACTGTGTATTTTACAATACAAAAATTTACAATACAAAATTTTACAATATAAAATTTTACAATACAAAATTATTTTCTAATCCGTTTCGTTAAATATCTTTGCGTTAACTTAATTTAAATTATAACACAAAGCACTTATTGAATCTTTCTACGAGGTTTGCCCATAGTTACTCAGAAGTAATAAATTTTTTAAGGGAAATTTCCTGTAACAATTAGATATTTAAATAATCTCGTACTTAAAAGGAAATACATTAAAAATATTATTAAAAGATAAAGTATTCAAAAATAAAAAAAATTTCTTCTTTTATAAAAAAAAGATTTATCCTGTTATAAATAACGCTATCCAGATGTACAATCTTTTTGAAACTTAAGGCAAATAAGAGCAAACCGCCGAGCGATCAATATTAATTTTTATAGCGAATAATAAATAATAACACGTTTAATAACTTAAAACAAAATACAATACAAACGCTTTGGCCTTAGTTTAGATCCTCCTTATTGTAATATTTCACAATAATCTTAAATCGAATCGTTAACAACGCATAAATAAATATGAAATGTTATCATATTAGTAATACGTAGGTCAGCGGTAAAGATGTTAGAAAAGATTAAACATAAAGTAAATGCGGTCTTTTAAATAAAATAAAATGTTAGCTGCAATTCGTATAAGTTTTTTTATGTTAAATTTACTTACCAGACAGAGTAATATCAGTGTCATGATGATCTACCGTCTAGTTTCAGTAACGAAACAATGCTTATGAGTTAATATCAGTGTACGGACTGAAGGCCTAGACTTAAGCGTAAGCTGAAATGAGTACAGAGAAATATCATGAAGCATCATATAACAAAGTAACACTCGTAAATAAATAAAAATAAGTTAATGAATAAAACAGACTACAGATGTCAATTGTGTGGAAGTTTTTCGACAATAGGAGAATAATCATTAGAAAGATTTTTTATTTACTAGCTTATTTATTTACTTTATATTTTTTATTTACTAATGTTATTTTGTTATATGATACTTCATGACATTTGTATGTACTCATTTCACCTTGCGCATCAGCTTAAGCCTTCAATCCGTGCACTGATCTTAACTCATAAGCATTGTCATCAGTCGTAATACTCATCATAGTCATTTTGCTTGATTTCGAGCGTTGTAAATATATTTCTCTGCAGAGATCTGTCACATATAAGAAACCTACAATTTTTTGTCGATTCCGAATGGTAAGTAGAGGAGTTCTCATGGCAAGATACTACTCTCGGTGGGTTTGCCATTACACCTTCTGAGAGGTAGCGATCGAATAAAATCCAGCGACGATTGGATTCGAACTCGGATCTTAACATAAGGTAAATTACGTGATAACTGCTGCGTTTTAAATAAAGTGAAATTGAAAAGTTAGCTGCAATTCGTATAAGTTTTTTCATAAAGATGTAGAATTCACTTATCAGACAGTGTAATATCAATCTCGTGATAATCTACCGTGTCTGGTTTCAGTGATGAAACAATGATTATGAGTTAAGATCAGTGCACGGATTGAAGGCTTAAGCTGATGCGCAAGGTGAAATGAGTACATACAAATGTCATGAAGTATCATATAACAAAATAACATTAGTAAATAAAAAATATAAAGTAAATAAATAAGCTAGTAAATAAAAAATCTTTCTAATGATTATTCTCCTATTGTCGAAAAACTTCCACACAATTGACATCTGTAGTCTGTTTTATTCATTAACTTATTTTTATTTATTTACAAGTGTTACTTTGTTATATGATGCTTCATGATATTTCTCTGTACTCATTTCAGCTTACGCTTAAGTCTAGGCCTTCAGTCCGTACACTGATATTAACTCATAAGCATTGTTTCGTTACTGAAACTAGACGGTAGATCATCATGACACTGATATTACACTGTCTGGTAAGTAAATTTAACATAAAAAAACTTATACGAATTGCAGCTAACATTTTATTTTATTTAAAAGACCGCATTTACTTTATGTTTAATCGGAGTTCCAGCTCAGCGGGCGGGGTGGACGGTTGGCTCCAGATGAGGAGGAGCGTGGAACGGTGTTTTTTGGGCGGGATGTAGTTGCGAGGCGGAAGATAAGTGGTGGAGAGGATGGAGGTGAACGTAAGGAGGCCGGGGTCGTGGAGGAGATAGTAAGGAAGGAGCAGATGAGAAGTGAAGGATGAGAAGACGACGGGTGTATTTGGAGGTTAGGAGACGGAGAGACAGGAGAGGGGTGAGAAACGTAAGAGGTAAAGGTGCGGTGGCAGATCGCAATGCTGGGCGAGTGCTGAGACTATGCCATACAGAGATTGGAAGTTGAGGTGCGTATGGAGGCACAGAGTAGGTGGCGTGGTGGCGTTCCGAAATGGCGCTGGCTGGCGATCGCGAGACGGTTGGCAGCCATGCGGGTAGTGAGGTGATCGGTTTTAAGAACACGGGAGGCAACACGTGTTACCGAAAGAAGCCGGGTGCAGGCCACGAGTACACGCACAAAGAGACGGAGGAAGAGAAGGCGCGATACAGTAATATATATTTAGAAGTCCGAGCTGGAAGGAGGGCGGCGATTCGGGAGGTTGATGCGAGGAGCTGGCGGTAGGGACGGTAAGAGAGTTTGGTCGAAGGAGGGAAAGCAAGATTTTAGTAGAGTAGGTTAAGGCGCCGGTTGAGAGAGGGAGGAGAGAGAGAAGAGTGGTGAAGAGTGGCGGCGGATATGGATGGGCGTGACAGCTATGTGTATAGGCGGAGTTCAGGGAGATGTACGGATTGCTAACAATAGATTCCTTTTATATAGTGACAGGAGAAGAAGAAATGCAGAGAGCGGGACGAGAAATGGAGGAGAGAGAGCACGTAGAAGGCCTAATAAAGGAGGTAGGAAGGAAAATAGTGAATGAAATGAAGAGGGAGGGAGATGAGTTGAGGAAAGAGTTAGTGAATGAAATGAAGAGGGAGGGAGATGAGTTGAGGAAAGAGTTGAGAGATGTAAAAGAGCAATTAGACAGAATGGAGAAGCGACAAGTAGAAGAAAATAGGGACAAGAAGATTTATAAACAGGGAGATAGGGAGACAGGGACGGAGGAAGAGAACAAAGGAGAATCAGGAACAAGGGAAGCGCTGAAGAAGGAGAAAGAGGAGAGAAGCGAGAGGGGTTGGGAGGAGAAATGGAGTGACAGAGATTGGTGGGAGGAGGTGATGAGTGAGGAGGAAAGGAGCGGCAGGAAGGAGAAGAGTACGCAAGAGGAGAGGAAAGGTAACGGATTCGAGCGAGACGAGGGAAAAGCGGAGTACGTAAAGACATGGGTCGAAAGAGAAGCGAAGAGAAGGACAATGAGGGAGGAAGAAAATAAGGAGAGGGGGACGAGAAGCAAGATGAGAAGAGAGGAAGGGTGGGGTGTAGAGAGCCAAGAGGGAAGACGGGAGAGAAGTGAAGAAAGAGAGAAGGGGAGGAAAGATAGAGACGGAGAAAGAGAGAGGGAGGAGAGGACGAGAGAGGGACGTGAAGAGGAGAGAGTTGAAGGGAGGCGGAGTTGCAGCGAAGGGGAGAGCGAGGGGAAGATTGCGTCCGGAGAGAAGAATACGGAGAGGAGCGCCAGCGGTAAGAGGAAAGGAAAGGAGAATAGGAGGAAAGAACAGGTGGAAAGAGGCTCTGGAGAAGGGAAGAGAAACGCGTGGGAATTAGTAAGAAGGAGAGCGGAAGAAATGAGAATAGAGAGAGAGAGAAATGAAAGAGAGAGAGCGCATAGAGAGGAGAGGGAAGAAAGAGAAAAAGCAAAGAAGAGGAGGAGAACGTTGGTATGGAGTGGGGCAGAAGGAGCAGGGCAGCAAGAAAGAAGAAACTTCATAGAGGTGATTGCGGAAATTGCGTTGGGCAGGAGTGTAGAAGTGAAAGGGGTAACGGATATAAGAGGAGAAGGAGGAAAAGAGGTGCTGCTGGTGGAGATGGTGGAGGAAAAGGACAAGGAGGAAATATTCAATAAGCGATGGGAACTGAAGAGACGATGGGGGGTAACGGTGGACGAGGAGTTGACGAGGGAAGAGAGGAGGATGAGATGGAGAATAGAGGGCAAAGCAAAGAGGGAAAGATGGGAAGGGAATTCAGTGGTGACAACGAGTAGAAGAATTTGGGTGAATGGGAGGGAAATAAGGTGGGACGAGGAGTTAAATGAATGGAGGAGGGTACGATAGGAGAAAGAAGAGGAAAGAAAGGTAATAAGAGTAAGGAAGGGGAAAGGAAGGAAGGGAGGAGGGATGCTGTCAGTTGGTGATGGGCGAAGGGGGGCGAAAGGGGGAGGAGGAGAGGGGGTTAGGGGAGGCAGATTGTCATTTGTATTTGTGTTTCCTTTTCTCTGATTTGTTTTATACAAGTAGGGTCTTGGAGATGGTAGTGAGGGGGAGAGAGACGGAGGGATGGTCAGGCGGATAAAGGACCAGGTTCTGAGGGGAAGTAGCGGGAGGAGACGAACGAGAAGGAGCCGGAGGAAAGGAGAGAAAGGACCAAAATAGAAGGACGGAGGGTACTAAGGGAAGGGGGGGATGGGAATAGAATGTGAGGTCGCTCAATGGCCAGGTTTTTTCGGGGATACTAATAAATGTAAAGGGTTGAGTACGTCCCTACAAAACGCCAATGTGGATACGGAGGAAATAAGACTGGAGGAGTTGTCTAAACAATTGTGAAGGTTTGGGAACGTTCCGTAAAAACGCCCTTTAAGGCCTACGGGCAAATAAAGAATCACTACTACTACTTTATGTTTAATCTTTTCTAACATCTTTACCGCTGACCTACGTATTACGAATATGATAACATTTCATATTTATTTATGCGTTGTTAACGATTCGATTTAAGATTATTGTGAAATATTACAATAAAGAGGATCTAAACTAAGGCCAAAGCGTTTGTATTGTATTTTGTTTTAAGTTATTAAACGTGTTATTATTTATTATTCGCTATAAAAATTAATATTGTTCGTTCGGCGGTTTGCTCTTATTTGCCTTAAGTTTCAAAAAGATTGTACATCTGGATAGCGTTATTTATAACTTAGGATAAATCTTTTTTTTATAAAAAAAGAAATTTTTTTTATTTTTGAATACTTTATCTTTTAATAATATTTTTAATGTATTTCCTTTTAAGTACGAGATTATTTAAATATCTAATTGTTACAGGAAATTTCCCTTAAAAAATTTATTACTTCTGAGTAACTATGGGCAAACCTCGTAGACAGATTCAATAAGTGCTTTGTGTTATAATTTAAATTAAGTTAACGCAAAGATATTTAACGAAACGGATTAGAAAATAATTTTTGTATCGTAAAATTTTATATTGTAAAATTTTGTATTGTAAATTTTTGTATTGTAAAATACACAGTATAATTTTTTGTATTTGTTTAAATTTTTATATCTTAATAATAGTTACGTCTTGGCGAAAGTTTTATCCGTTATCTAAATTTTCTGCAAGGAGGTACTTCTGACAAGAGTAAAAAGTGATTTTTAGTGCAGGAAAAATTATTTCTATTATTACAATGCGTAAGAATATTGCACGCGACGCGCGCGAAAGCAAAACGCGACCGCCGCGGCCGACCGCGGCCGTGCCGTCGTGCCGCCGCGCGATGCGCGGCGGAGCGCTCACGCACACTATCAGGCGCGCGGCTCACCGACGTTCGCCCGGCTAAAGAACGACGCTGGTTGGACTAACTTTACTCAATGATTACGACTTTGTTAAGCATTATAGAAAAAAGTGGTTCAGGACTTTTCGACTCAGTTTTTGACAAGGAATACCGCTATGTAGTTAGTGGGCGGTCTTTTAGTAACACCCTGTATATCGCATGATTATTTCCGATATTAATTACTTAATTTAATGAACAGTTAGCGCAATCCGCTTACAGCTCAACGATCGCGGGGAGAGAGGTAAAAAGGGAGAGAAAGAGAGAGAGGGGGGAGACAAAAAACTTCAACGTTATACGTCCTAAATACGATAATGCCACTGCAACCACAATTTTCCCGCTCTTTTATTTTGGAATTAAGGGGTCTACGATATTGTCTTGCCGCCCAATTTATCACACAGTGACATTCGTGCGGAATGTGGAAAATTTGTGTGTATATGTGATCAGCAAAACATTATAAAATCGATACTAATCATATTAATTCTTCTATCTTTAATTTTCTAATCGTGATACAATAAACTTTGAAAAATAAAAATTTAAATTCTTCTTATCTAATATCGTCTTGAAAAATTTATATAATTACATAAATAATAAATAATAAATTTTAATAGACTAATAAAAGTTTTTCTAAAATTATCGCACAGTTTTCTTAAATTTATTTTTTTTAAATAAACAACAGACTTTTTTTAAATTTATAAAAGTATTCTGAGTCGATACTATTAATTATTTGAGATATTTCACTTCACAATATTCGATGATTTCTTAGACGCTTAGACGCGATCGCGTACGCAAATGTAACGCGATAAGAGCGAAGAGAAAAACAGCACGGCGGATCGTCGTTGTCTTAATTGGTATATTACGGCGTTTGATGTATCAGCTGCAAAAATGAAAATTAAATTAAGCAAGGCTGCTGTACCTTGAAACAAAATTACCAATAGTAAAAAAACTTCTGTAGTACTTTTTTACCAGATGGTAATAAAAATTTGAATCCTTTTTAATTGGAAAATATATACAATGTACTGTAATAATATATTTCTTCAAAATTTTTAAATGAAAACTGTGGCTCAGAAAAATAAATAACTTAAAAGTATTCCAAGGTATAACACCTTCCCCTACTAATATTTTAAATAAGTATAAATATATAACAGAACGGAGGAAGTAAAAAAGACACAACGGGTCTTGAAAAAAAAATTGCACAAATCAAACATATTGTTACATATTTTAAGCAAAATACCATTGTATCAGATACACTTTGTTAGATTAGAGCAGCGAAAGCATGGGAAGAGTGAAGGTATACTGTATTTTACACAAGATATTTCGATTAGATGAAATTCTGCTCTCGAAATTGTTCAACAATTTAAAAGATCGCGTATCTACCCGAGCTCGCGCTTGCGCCCCGCTATGCGCGACGAGCGAGGCCGAGCCGGCCCGATCCGTCGTCGTAAACAACGTTCGGGCCGATAGAAGATGATGCGAGTACCCGAGATTTTTAGATCTCGATAACCAGTGAACGGATCAAGTTCTAACTAGGCTTATCGTAAAGCTTGGACCAAATTTATATAAGAAAAGTGTTTTTATTTTTCCGCTACGTGCCCTACGAGCGGAGATATTACGATATGTCCGACGACGACGTGGACGTTTCTTAAATAAAAATTTTCAGGATCGGAATTTGCATCGTAATATCTCCGCTCGTAGGGCACGTAGCGAAAAAATAAAAACACTTTTCTTATACAATAAATTTGGTCCCAGCTATCCATTAAGCCTAGTTAGAACTCGACCCGTTCGCTGGTTATCAAGATCTAAAAATCTCGGGTACTCGCAACTCGTCGCGTCGTGTATATAAACATGCAATATTAATTTTCTAGGTACCAATTCGACAGTATTATCAGATGGATAATAATCACCTCACATGTGATGATCGATCGATCGAACTAAGAAAAATAAAAGTGACACGAAACAGTGGCGCCGCGGCGCACCGTGGCGAGAGTATGAAAGTAACGCTACCCCCACCACCACGGCGCGCGGCGAGGATGATGACGATGACGTTTCTTAATTGAAAATTTCACAGTTTATCCTATGCATCGTAATATCTCCGCTCGTAGAGCACGTAGCGGAAAAATAAAAACACTTTTCTTATATAAATTTGGTCCAAACCTTACGATAAGCCTAGTTAGAACTCGATCTGTTCACTGGTTATCGAGATCTAAAAATCTCGGGTACTCGCAACTCGTCGCGTCGCGTATATAGAGCCAACGGCTGTCTCGCTCCGCGCGTACTTGGCGCGAGACACTACCGTGTCTCTTGATAAATAAAGCCAAAGCAGGTGCGGTTATAATAAAATAATAATAAAATATATTTCCGTAAAGCTTGCACAGAACGATCAGTCGGAAAAGAATAATGAAGATAACGAAGAAGATACGGATGTGTGTGTGACCCGACGATATGCGATCTCGGTACGGAATTCTAACTGCACGCGGGACACGGGAACGGGATCGAATCTAACACGCTGACGCGAGCACGCGGCCATCCATCCGACACACACGCGAATATGCACTCATCCATCCACCCTAACGTCGCACGCGGCTATACACACATACACGCAACGCGAGGCATACCACGTACTTTCACGGAACACGGAACGTTACACACGCATACACGAACAACGCGAGGCAGACCACGCACTTTTACGGAACACGGAACGTTACACGCGCATACACGAAATACGACACGAAGTCTGCCCAAAACGCCAAATACGCGGCCCGCCACACCGCTTCGTACCCCCGATGCACACCGCGCGACACACGATGCACTCGCCTGCGCGATCGCCCCGTGCGGGCACGCGGGTCAACGGCTGATGCGGCGCCCGGCACACGTAACACGCAACCGGTACGAACGCGCCCGGCGCGTGATCGTCCCCCGTCGCTCCCCGGCGCAATCACTGTATTCTTACGCGCCTCTAATTACTCGCGGTACGCGGCACAATAGGCGGGCGCAAGGTCACACACACGCGCGCGGGCGGGACTCGCCCCGCAATCACACACAATTATTTACACGATGACTACCGGTCGCGACGAAGTCCCCGAGGAGGGCGAGAACAAACGCTATCTCAAACTCGATCCGCTCTCGGCCGGCCCACACAACGTTCTCTCAACGTTACGGTACACGCGGGACTCTACGGTATTTCTCGATACGCACTTTTTCACTAGGCGCGATTAGCGGACACGAGGGCACCGGCCGCGAGCGGAATCGCGGTTTCACTTTGCCTACCGGAGCGGCGATCTCACACAAAATCCTCTCTCGATCCGCTGTCGGTGGTCGGAATCGGCGTCTCACGTCGTGGCTGACACGGTAGTGACGATCCTGCGGCCCGGCGGGATCACCTCGGGCCCCCGCGCTTGCGCACCGAATCCGCTTCCTGTCCCAGCCATCCGCGCCACATCCTGCTGCCGAATTCCTCCTTCCTTGATCCGCTCCACCGGCCCGCGGTATTCGAAACGGGCGTGATAGGGTGAGTACGGCTGGCCGTGCCGTTATCTCTGGCCGACGTCCGGCGGGCCCGGCTGGCCAGGCCGTGACCGCGCCCACGGGCACCTTCTCGCGTCCGGCGGAGGCGGCGGGACCGTCCGCCCGCTCCTGGGGGTGGCGGCTTAGCGTCCGACGCGGACCTCTGCGGGGCGTCCCCCTCGAGTGTCCTTGAGCTCCTTCGGCGGCGGTATGGCTCGGGACGTGTGCGGCGGCGCGGCGGCGTACCCATGGGTGACCCGCCTGTCGGCCTCCCCGTCTCCTTCGTCTCTCCTCGACAGCTCCATTAAGTCTATGCGGCTTTTAAGCCGTTACAATATAATTTGACCCGCTCCGGCTGCAAAACGCTAAATATTGCTATTAATAGAATTCGCCCTCGCTCGGGTTACCCCGCCCCCGATTTTACCCTCGGCCGAGCTCCGTCCGGGAGGAGGGCGCGACTTTTGTCACGTCACAACTCCCCCGTCCCAGACGAAGGCCGAGGGGTCCCGACCACGACAACCTGACCGTCGCTCCGGCACTTCCTCTATCCCGTCATAAAACTTTCGCTCGCCATCCTCTCTCTCGGGGGATCCTAGTCCGACCTACCCCATCCCCTCGTCGCAACGCGCCGCGAACATGCAACATCGCCGATCAGATTAAGGAGAAGAGAAGAAAAGGACAGCAGAGACATACGTTCCTCACTCTTTATTCCACACCGGGAATTCTCCATACAAAATTGGCTCTACCGGGGGAAGAGAAACGGGACGGTACAAAAATATTCTAGATATAACTAGTATCCTCAGGAGCAGAGAGACAGCCGGGGGGGGGGGGGGGGGGGCTTGGGCCGATTCACCCACGGGGTTTCGGCCACGGGTGCCCCCATTCGGTCAGTCGGGGGGGGGGGTCTGGCTCTGGGACCTTTTGGGTCTCGGACCCGGGCCCCCCCCCGGATCGCGGGGGGGAGAGAATGGTGGCTCTATGCCAAGCCCTGTCTTCCCCCCGCGGGCGAGCGGCGTGATCAACGCAAAGCAGAGGGAGGTGTCGCCGGGGGGGCGGGTTCCCGGAACCTCTACGGAGGGGGGGATCCTACCTCTCGTCGCCGGTCGCGATCGAGCGGGTCGGCGGAGGAGGCGGGCCGGGGGGGCTTGGGCCGATTCACCCACGGGGTTTCGGCCACGGGTGCCCCCATTCGGTCCGTCGGGGGGGTCCGGCTCTGGGACCCTTTGGGTCCTGGACCCGGGCCCCCCCGAACCGCGGGAGGGAGAGAATGGTGGCATTATGCCAAGCCCTGTCTCCCTCTCGCGGGCAGGCGGCGGGGGTCGGGCACCCGGGTAACGGGGGCTTGGCACCCGCCTGCTTCGAGGAAGGTGTGGGTGTGGGAGGAGGGAGGGGGGCGCTTCACGCGGGCGCTGACCCCTCCCCCCTCTTGTCCGGGGGGGCGGGCGAGCGGTCGGGGGATACGCCGCTAGCTCGCCGGCCAGATAAGGCAACCCCCGGGGAGAGGGACGACGGGGGTGGTGACACCCGTCCGTCTGTCATTAGACTAGTAGCGTTTTCGATTTGCTGACTCGACCCGACTCAGGGTCGGGTCGAGTCAGATCTCAAGTTCGATTTAAAACTCGATATCTTTAGGAACGCACTCAGTATCATGGCGGAAGGTGTGTCTCCTAACCTATTACTGACAGTTTTTCAGTTCGTATAAATAAGTAAATGTAAAATAAATATAACAATGAGTGGATTAGGTAAGAAATTTGTACTATGTTAGTAATTACTGTTAATTATGAAAAAGAACAATAGTTATTTGTGTAACAAGTGCGGTAAATTGAAAATTCACGGGTGCGGGATCGTAACAAAAAATCATAAATGATAATTTTTACAGGAAAGAAGAAGACAAATATGAAAATTTGTCGCGATGAAAATGGACAAATAATAAAAACGGCCGAAGGGATTCTGTGTGAATATGTGGATAACGACGGTAAACATTTTATTTAAAATATTGTAAAATTAATAATATGCTTTATCGCCAATGAATTTCCACTGCTGTAGCATCAAAAATATAAAATCATTTTTTTCCTCAGGAAATACCGCATTAAAATTTGTACGGACAACACATCCGTCCTGTAGCGAATCATCATCATCAACATCAGTTGAAAGTGGTAAGTGATTTGTGTGCGCATTGCTATGCGAAAAACTTTGAACAATAGAAATATTGCATTTGAGATAACGATGAAGCAATTTCATTCCAGAGAGCATAATGCCATGCAGTACAACAGCAAGCACTACGCAAGAAAATAATTGTAATAAAAATGTGGAAAAATTGATCTTTGCACATGACTTTTTACTTTCTTCGTCAGATAGTTCTAATGAAGAATTACAATATACATGCCTAGTGCAGAAAAAGAGAATGCCGCGAGTGAAACATTATATTAAAAATGTCGTTGATCAATATACTGATGAAGAGGTAAATATAATATTTATTAAAAATATTTATTAAATCCAATGTGTTATGAGCTTATTTTTTATCTTATGATCTCTTTTAGTTTCAGAAACATTTTAGACTTGTAAGAAGAACTTGTGAGCATATTATTAATCTGTTCAAACAGAGCAAATATTGTCCTAAGGGCTTTCGAGGGAGAAAAAATAAAACAGCTAAAGAACATGTTTTAGTTTTTGTATGGTACATCATTTTTGAAATCACTTATTTACAAATATATGAAACCGTTTTATTAAATATTACTTGTCGAGAAATATATGTTTTTTAACGCATACAGGTTTGCTGCAAATAAAACAGTAATAAGAAGTGTAGCAGAACGTTTTGACATGCAAATCGCTACAGTGCACCTTATTATCAAAAGAGTTACAAATTTCTTAGTAGATTTGGCTCCAACAATAATCCGATTTCCTGCAACGGAACAAGAACGTCAAGAAAAAGCTCAAGAATTTCAAAATATATGCGGGATTGATGGAATTGTTGGATGTATAGATGGTACATATATTCCGATTAGAACACTTGCGAAAAAAATTCGTCATACATATGTAAATAGACACGACAAAACTGCACTTACTTTACAAGGCATATGTGATGCGAAAAAAAGATTTATAGATTGCTTTACTGGAGTCTCTAGTAAACTACATGATGCTCGTGTGTATGATATATCTTTTGTTAAAGAAAAAGTGTCTGCAATGGGTGATTTTTATCATATTATTGGCGACGCAGCCTATCCAATATCTATAAATCTTTTGACCCCATATAATGGGAAATTAACACCAGTGCAAGCAAATTTTAATAATCATTTTTGTAGAGCGCGAGTTAAAATCGAAAACGCGTTTGGATTATTAAAGTGCAGATTCCGACAATTGACAAGACTCGATATGTGGTCCGTAATGTCAATGTCCAAATTTATTATATCTTGCTGCGTATTACATAATTTATGCATAGACGAAAATGATACGTTTGAATATTTTGAATATGAAGAACTTCCATTTCCAATTCAGCAATGTATTTATAGTAATAATAGAATAAAAATGTTAGGACAGTTGAAACGTGATCGCATAGCGCTTGATTTGATTTAAATTTTGATTAAAATTTTGTTTATGGACCTATAATAGAATGTTATACTATGTGACGTGACAAAAGTCGCGCCCTCCTCCCGGACGGAGCTCGGCCGAGGGTAAGATCGGGGGCGGGGTAACCCGAGCGGGGGCGAGCGAGATTTAATATCAATAATTAGCGTTTTGCAGCCGGAGCGGGTCAAATATTATTTGTAACGGCTTAAAAGCCGCATCGTGGGACTTATTGGAGAGATCGAGGGGAGGCGAAGGAGACGGGGAGGCCGACAGGCGGGTCACCCATGGGTCCGCCGCCGCGCCGCCGCACACGTCCCGAGCCATACCGCCGCCGAAGGAGCACGAGGACACTCGAGGGGGGACGCCCCGCAGAGGTCCGCGCCGGACGCAGAGCCGCCACCCCCAGGAGCGGGCGGACGGTCCCGCCGCCTCCGCCGGACGCGAGAACATGCCCGTCGGCGCGGTCACGGCCTGGCCAGCCGGGCCCGCCGGACGTCGGCCAGAGATACCGGCACGGCCAGCCGTACTCACCCTATCACGCCCGTTTTGAATACCGCGGGCCGGTGGAGCGGATCAAGGAAGGAGGAATTCGGCAGCAGGATGTGGCGCGGATGGCTGGGACAGGAAGCGGATACGGTGCGCAAGCGCGGGGGCCCGAGGTGATCCCGCCGGGCCGCAGGATCGTCACTACCGCGTGAGCCACGAAGCGAGTCGCCGATCCCGACCACCAGCAGCGGATCCAGTGAGGAGATTGTGAGATCGCCGCTCCGGTAGGCAAAGTGTGATAGTGATTCCGCTCGCGGCCGGTGCCCTCGTGTCCGCGAATCGCGTCCGGTGTAAAAGTGCGTACCGAGAAATACAGTAGAGTCCCGCGTGTACCGTAACGTCGAGAAACGTTGTGTGGGCCGGCCGAGAGCGGATCGAGTTGCGATAACGTGTGCTCTCGCCCTCCTCGGGGACTTCGTCGCGACCGGTAGTCATCGCGTGTATTGTTGTGTGTGACTGCGGGACGATTCCCGCCCGCGCGCGTGTGTGTGACCTCGCGCCCGCCTATTGTGCCGCGTACCGCGAGTAATTAGAGGCGCGTATTAAGACGGTGATTGCGCCGGGGAGCGACGGGGGACGATCACGCGCCGGGCGCGTCCGTACAGGTTGCGTGTTACGTGTGCCGGGCGCCGCATCAGCTGTTTATCCGCGTGCCCGCGCGGGGCGATCGCGCATGCGAGTGCGTCGTGTGTCGCGCGGTGTGCATCGGGGGTGCGGAGCGGTGTGGCGGGCCGCGCTTTTGGCGTTTTTGTATAGTATCTCGTATATGCGTGTGTAGCGTTTCGTGTTCCGTAAAAGTACGCGTGTCTTGCGTCGCGTGTGTGGGTGTATAGTCGCGTGCGACGTTAGGGTGGATGGATGAATGCCTATTCGCGTGTGTATCGGATGGATGACTGTGTGCGCGGGCCAGCGTGTTAGACCCGATTCCGTTTCCGGGTCCCGCGTCCGATTAGAGTCCCGTACCGCGATTGAGTATCGGCGGGTCACACACACACCCGTATCTTCGCCGCTATCTTCAACATTCTCTTTCCGACCGATCTTTACTGAAATATATTCTATTCTTTTCTTATATTAATCGCACCTGCTTGGACTTTATTTCATGTGCCTGCGCTACGCTCTCTCCCCTCGCCCTCCTAATTAACTTCACGAATTCCGCCCTGAGCTTTGACGATTTCGCGAAGGTTTGGTTTCTGGCAAGGACGCGTGAGTAAGTAAAAACGTGGTGCGCGTAATCGCACCTGGCGCCCAGTTTCGTGCATTGCCTTTCGCGACTCAACGAGTCGATTGAGTTAATTTGCGGGAACGCCCCCGCGAGTGGCGAGCTCGCGGGAAAACGGCTCGCAAAATTTTGGCGCCCAACGTGGGGCGTCTCGCCGAAAAGAATAAGAGCAGTTTTTTTTGTGCATCGGAAGGGATTTGGAGAGCGAGCGTGCGCATTAATTATTCCTTTCTTTTTGTTTTTTTTTGTATGTGTTGTCAAATATTGTGCATGTGATCTGAATATTATGTGAATTTATGTGAATATTCTCCGTTATATTTGATTGAAATATTATTTGGCGAAACTGGCACTGAAACTTCGGTGCCGAGCGTCGCGCGTTCGTATTGAGTTGCAAACGGCCTTGACGTTGTTTTCGCCCGCCTGTCCCTTTGTTTAGTAGTACCGCGTATTTATTTTTCGCATTCCGGCGTATTTACCGCGATCGGGAAACTCAACGCGAGTTTCGAGCAGAATATAACGTTTAGTTCGGAATAATATAATTCCGAAACGCTCGACTGGCTTACGCTTTCGCCTCGCATATAGGTTTAGGAAAACATAACGGTGGCTTAGTGTCTCGCGATCTTGGAGGGGGTAAATCGTACGAGGTGACGAATATACCTCGTATTTGCGAATTTTTGATCGCGGTTTCGCGTGGTTTTCGTGAGTGGGAGCGGAGGGGGGAATCGAACTTCGCGACATGCCGACACCCGATTGGATCGACCGATTGACCCTCTCGCAGGCGCGTCGACACTGCGAGGAGAGAAAATTGAAAACGACGGGTATTTTGCCGACGGTTCGGGCGCGTCTCCGGCGGTACGAGATTGCCGTGCGGGAGGGAGGGTTACCTCCACCCCCCTCAGACGCGGAGGAGGACGCGGACATGGAGGAGGCCGCCGATTACGGGCTATTGAACCCGCGTGAGGTACCGCTCCCGCTCTCGGGAGATG
Source organism: Leptothorax acervorum (assembly GCA_035220615.1). Lineage (NCBI taxonomy): Eukaryota > Metazoa > Arthropoda > Insecta > Hymenoptera > Formicidae > Leptothorax > Leptothorax acervorum. The sequence goes on along the minus strand of JASTWQ010000361.1, from coordinate 158,438 downwards.
GCCGGACCCCGTCACTGGGGATCGACACGCGTGACCGCAGGGGACCCTTCGCGAGGGGGGGATTACAGCGGACACCACCGGCCCGGCAGACTACCGCACGGGGACCGGTGGAGGCCCCCGCGAGGGGGGGGCTGTTCCAGACCCCACCACCTCCGATGATGGTTCCGAAACGCGGGAGCATGATGGGGACGGACGTTCCGAGCCGCGACCCCGCGCCGCCCCCGCGCATGGAGCCGTTACCGCCTACCGCCGAGCGGCGACCGGCTCGCGGATCCGCGTCAGAGGCGTATAACCTCATGCGGAAATGGGACCTCCATTTTTCCGGTAAACGGGGGAGTGACGCGGAGGCCTTCCTCCTACGAATACAGGAAGCCCGCGCGATAATTCCGGTCGACGACGCCGATATTTTTAAATGTTTACCGCTTTTCCTCTCGGACGTAGCGTTGTACTGGGTCCGTTTAGAGAGTCCGAAATGGCGCGACTGGGAGGATTTCGAAACCGCGTGGAGGGCCCGGTTCGGAGATCCGGACTACCAGTACACGCTGCGGGAGGAGGTCCTACGCCGCACACAGGGAGAATTCGAATCCGCGGCGGACTATCTAACATGTTTACGTGCCCTGTTTAATCGAATGAGCCCTCCGTGGACCGAATCGGAGCAGCTTACGTTCGCACATAGGAATTTGTTGCCTCGCCTTCAAATCGCGATACGCCGACACGATTTCGTCGACTTTCGGACGCTCGAGGATCTTGCGACGCGGGTGGAACGTAGCTATCTCGCGGATAAAACGTACCGACCCCCGCTACCGCCGGAACAGTCCATCTTTCCGGACCTAGCTTACCACGCACCCAAGGGGAAGGCCAAAAGCCCGGGTACCGTTGTCGTGGGGGAGGCGATCGGCCGGGAAAGGGGGAAGAAAAAGAAGGCCCCGCAGGCGGCCGCGACCGCCGCGGCCGTCACCCCTAGCGCGCCGGTCGCGGAGGTCGCCGCGACAGCAGGGATTAGCGATGCCGGCATGCTCTGCTGGAATTGCGGGAAGCTCGGCCATCGCTCGCGAAATTGTTCGGAGCCCCGACAGGCCCATTGTTATCGGTGTGGCAAGCGCGGAGTAACGACTCGGACATGTCCGTCGTGTTCGGGAAACGCGGTGGGGAGCCAGTAGGACGGGTCCCTACGGCCCCGAAAGTAGATCTTGAGACCCGACCCGCGAGCGCCCGCGTGGAGACGATGCACTCGTACGTTACCGTAGGTACCGAGTTTCCGCCCCTACAGTATTTCGAGGTGAAAATAGGCACATACTCGATTTTGGCCCTCGTAGATTCGGGGTCGACGCGTACCCTGATGGGCCGCGAGGGGATAGACATCGTCAAGAAATTGGGCCTACCAATCGAACGCGATCGGGGCACGCGAATTCGTACCGCGAACGGGCAGTTAGCCACGGTGCACGGCGAAGCGTCCGTAATAATGGAATTAAAGGATCGAAGTTTTGAGGTGTCCGTGGGGTTGCTTCCGGATTTAGCTGTACCGTGTATCGCCGGCAGAGATTTTTTGAAAAGATTTGGGATCGTGGTTGATCACGCCAAAGATAGTTGGCATTTCGCGGACAAGCCTCACTCTCGCTATAGTTTCCGAGAAGACCGAACGCCGCGTGCATGCTACGGGTTAGCAGAGTTGACGGCGAATCAGAAAAAGCGGATCGACGCGTTCGTGAAAACGATACCGACCCCTCCGGAGAACCCCGGGGTTACCACACTCACGAAACACGTTATCGACGTCGGGGACCACCGACCGATAAAACAACGATGCTACCTCGTATCGCCAAAGGTCCAAGAGGCTATTCGCGAGGAGGTTGCAAAGATGCTCAAAGCCGGGATAATTGAGCCGTCGGCAAGCCAATGGTCGAACCCGATCGTTATGGTTAAGAAGCCGAACGGCAAGTACCGCTTCTGTATAGACTTTCGCGCCGTGAATGAAATATCAAAAAAAGACGCGTATCCGATTCGCAATATGGAGGATATTACGAGTAAATTGCGGAAAGCGAAGTACATTTCCACGATCGACTTAAGCCAGGCCTACTTCCAAATCCCCCTGGATAAAGAGAGTCGCGAAATAACCGCGTTTAGCGTCCCCGGGATGGGATTATTTCACTTCACGCGAATGCCTTTCGGGTTGCACGGGGCACCGGCTACATTCCAGAGATTATTAGACCAATTAATAGGCCCAGAGATGGAGCCATTCGCATTTGATTACTTAGATGATATAATCGTGGCAACTGAAACGTTCGAGGAACATATCGAATGGTTGCGGCGCGTATTAGAAAAGATTTCGGCAGCTGGTCTAACCATTAATCTCGAGAAATGCGAATTCTGTAAGCCCCAGGTGCGCTATTTAGGCTTTGTCGTGGGGGGAGGGGGCCTGGCCGCCGATCCGGAAAAAGTTCAGCCGATATTAAAATACGAGGCCCCGCGGAATATCAGGCAGGTGCGCCGATTTTTAGGCATGGCCTCGTGGTACCGAAAATTTATACCGCAGTTTGCCACCCTCAGCGAACCCCTGACGAGGTTATTGAAGAAAAATCGGCGCTGGGAATGGGGGGATGATCAGTGTCGCGCCTTCGAAGAGATCCGCGAACGTCTTATGACCGCTCCGATTCTGGCGTGTCCCAACTTCGAGGAACCCTTCGTTCTGCAGACCGACGCGAGCTCAGTAGGATTAGGCGCCGTATTGACGCAAAAGTTAGACGGCGAGGAGCGCGTGATTGCGTATGCCAGTCGAGTCTTGTCGGACCCCGAAAAGAGATACTCCGTGACGGAACAAGAGTGCCTGGCCGTGGTGTGGGCAATTCAAAAATTTCGACCGTATTTAGAGGGATACAAATTTACCGTGATTACCGATCACAGTAGTTTGAGATGGCTCCACAATCTAAAGAACCCGACGGGCCGGTTAGCTCGATGGGCCTTAGAATTGTTGGAGTATGATTATACGGTCGAATATCGGAGAGGAGCCCTACACCACGTGCCTGACGCGCTGTCGCGGATGTACGAGAGAGAGGAAGAGGGGAATCGTGAACGCGGCGATAGATGTCGGGGATTGCGAAGAGACGGGTGACGAGTGGTATAAGAAACGGTTTAGGGAAGGTAATAACCGATCCCAAAAGATTCGCGCACTGGAAAATCGTAGATGGGCGGTTGTACTATTTGCGGCCGAGACTGGTGGTCTCGGAGATCGTTGAGGATCTCGATCGGTGGAAGATGGTGGTACCGCGTGAACTACGTCGGGAGGCTCTCCGCGAGTCACATGACGCACCTCGGGCCGGCCATTTGGGTGTAGATAAGACGTACCAGCGTCTCGCCGTGTCGTATTACTGGCCGAATATGTTCCGGGAAGTGGCGCGATACATAAGAACGTGCGATACGTGCCAGCGTACTAAAGTCGAACAGGCCGGACCGGCGGGATGGATGGGGCGCCGCTGCGGTCGAGGGGCCGTGGACCGCGGTCGCCGCGGACATCGTGGGGCCGTTACCGCGGAGCAGGGCCGGTTACCAGTATCTCCTGGTAATACAGGACCTATTCACGAAGTGGATAGAGATCCGGGCCTTGAGAGCGGCCACCGGGCCGAAAATAAAAGAAGCGCTCGAGGACCTGGTCATCTCGCGATGGGGTACCCCCAAAATTTTTCTCACCGACAACGGGACCGAGTTCGTGAACCGCGTAATCAGGGGCTTTGCGGAGGATAATCACATCACGCATACTACCGTACCGCCATACCACCCGCAAGCAAACCCGGTGGAGAGGGTTAACCGCGTCCTGAAAACGATGATCGTCGCGTTTATCGAAAAGGACCACAAAGAATGGGACAAATATTTATCGCATTTTCGCTTCGCGTACAACACCGCGTCTCACTCGTCGTTAGGCACGTCGCCCGCGTTTTTGAATTTTGGACGCGAGCTAACGGTACCGAATTCCTTGCGTGACCGCCGCGAAGCGAACGTAGAGATAGAGGCGCGAGACCCCGCCGAGTGGTCGCAAAGGATGACCAAATTACAAGCGATTAAAGAGTGGGTGTCCGAAAATATGGACCAAGCGAATCAGGAGCAGGCGGCGCGATACAACTTGCGGAGACGGCCGAGAAGGTTCAGAGTAGGCGACTTAGTCTTGAAACGGCACCATGTTTTGTCGTCCGCTGCGCAGGGAGTAGCGGGTAAATTAGCGCCGAAGTTTCACGGGCCGTTTCATATAAAACGGGTGATCTCTCCGGTGGTGTATGAATTGGCCCACCCGGACGGATCGCCCGCCGGGAAAATTCATATACAGGAGCTTAAACCCTATCTTTTTCCTGCTCCCGACCCATAGGTGTGTGTGCGTGTGAGTTAGTACCGAGTACCGAGGAGCATGGCCCATCCGGAGGCCACGCGACTTATGTCGTTGTTTTGGGAACGGCACAGGATCGTCTGGCCTTTCCTCCAGGATCGCGATCCCGCGTTCTGGGTGGATCTGGGGGCCACCATGGCCCAAATCCGCGAGGTCACCTGGACGACCCGCGGCGCCGTCGTGAGGGAGGTCCCAGAGCGTGATACGGCGGCGCAAACCGACGACCCGGGGCGGTGTACCTGTAGGAGAATTCGACGACGGGAAACCGCCGTCCAGACGGACCACGAGGAGGACCCGAAAGCCCGAGGCCCGAAAGCGGGGGGCCGGACGGTGGCTACTCAGACCCCGGGACCGGCGGAGGAACCGGACAGCGGCTGCTGGAACTGCGGAGAGACGGGACACCGTTACGCCGAGTGCCCGCGACCCCGCAGCCGGGAGCGGTACTGCTACGGCTGCGGGCAGCGTGGGGTCACCCTCCGCGACTGTCCCCGGTGCGGGCCGCAGTACCAGCGAGTGGAGCCGTACGATGCCCCCAGGGGGCCCCGAGACCGACCGGAGAGGCGACCATAGGAGGACCCGAGACCGACCGGAGGGGCGACGGTGCTCTCTGTTGCCTTCCCCCACGTCGTTTCGTTCTGTTTTTCTTTTTGTTTGTTTTTTTGTTTTTGTTCCGGGTGATTTTCCTTCTTGTTCTGCCCCATTAAGATATTTTTGTACCGTCCCGTTTCTCCCGCCCCGGTAGAGCCCCTAATGTATCGAGTGTTCCCGGTGGAATAAAGAGTGAGGAACGTATGTCTCTGCTGTCCTTTTCTTCTCTTCTCCTTAATCTGATCGGCGCTGTTGCATGTTCGAGGCGCGTCGCGACGAGGGGATGGGGTGGGTCGGACGAAGATCCCCCGAAGGAGAGAATGGCGAGCGAGAGTTTGGGGGAAATGCCGGAGCGGCGGTCAGGTTGTCGTGGTCGGGACCCCTCGGCCTTCGTCTGGGACGGGGGAGTTGTGACGTGACAAAAGTCGCGCCCTCCTCCCGGACGGAGCTTGGCCGAGGGTAAGATCGGGGGCGGGGTAACCCGAGCGGGGGCGAGCGAGATTTAATATCAATAATTAGCGTTTTGCAGCCGGAGCGGGTCAAATATTATTTGTAACGGCTTAAAAGCCGCATCGTGGGACTTATTGGAGAGATCGAGGGGAGGCGAAGGAGACGGGGAGGCCGACAGGCGGGTCACCCATGGGTCCGCCGCCGCGCCGCCGCACACGTCCCGAGCCATACCGCCGCCGAAGGAGCACGAGGACACTCGAGGGGGGACGCCCCGCAGAGGTCCGCGCCGGACGCAGAGCCGCCACCCCCAGGAGCGGGCGGACGGTCCCGCCGCCTCCGCCGGACGCGAGAACATGCCCGTCGGCGCGGTCACGGCCTGGCCAGCCGGGCCCGCCGGACGTCGGCCAGAGATACCGGCACGGCCAGCCGTACTCACCCTATCACGCCCGTTTTGAATACCGCGGGCCGGTGGAGCGGATCAAGGAAGGAGGAATTCGGCAGCAGGATGTGGCGCGGATGGCTGGGACAGGAAGCGGATACGGTGCGCAAGCGCGGGGGCCCGAGGTGATCCCGCCGGGCCGCAGGATCGTCACTACCGCGTGAGCCACGAAGCGAGTCGCCGATCCCGACCACCAGCAGCGGATCCAGTGAGGAGATTGTGAGATCGCCGCTCCGGTAGGCAAAGTGTGATAGTGATTCCGCTCGCGGCCGGTGCCCTCGTGTCCGCGAATCGCGTCCGGTGTAAAAGTGCGTACCGAGAAATACAGTAGAGTCCCGCGTGTACCGTAACGTCGAGAAACGTTGTGTGGGCCGGCCGAGAGCGGATCGAGTTGCGATAACGTGTGCTCTCGCCCTCCTCGGGGACTTCGTCGCGACCGGTAGTCATCGCGTGTATTGTTGTGTGTGACTGCGGGACGATTCCCGCCCGCGCGCGTGTGTGTGACCTCGCGCCCGCCTATTGTGCCGCGTACCGCGAGTAATTAGAGGCGCGTATTAAGACGGTGATTGCGCCGGGGAGCGACGGGGGACGATCACGCGCCGGGCGCGTCCGTACAGGTTGCGTGTTACGTGTGCCGGGCGCCGCATCAGCTGTTTATCCGCGTGCCCGCGCGGGGCGATCGCGCATGCGAGTGCGTCGTGTGTCGCGCGGTGTGCATCGGGGGTGCGGAGCGGTGTGGCGGGCCGCGCTTTTGGCGTTTTGTATAGTATCTCGTATATGCGTGTGTAGCGTTTCGTGTTCCGTAAAAGTACGCGTGTCTTGCGTCGCGTGTGTGGGTGTATAGTCGCGTGCGACGTTAGGGTGGATGGATGAATGCCTATTCGCGTGTGTATCGGATGGATGACTGTGTGCGCGGGCCAGCGTGTTAGACCCGATTCCGTTTCCGGGTCCCCGCGTCCGATTAGAGTTCCCGTACCGCGATTGAGTATCGGACGGGTCACACACACACCCGTATCTTCGCCGCTATCTTCAACATTCTCTTTCCGACCGATCTTTACTGAAATATATTCTATTCTTTTCTTATATTAATCGCACCTGCTTGGACTTTATTTCATGTGCCTGCGCTACGCTCTCTCCCCTCGCCCTCCTAATTAACTTCACGAATTCCGCCCTGAGCTTTGACGATTTCGCGAAGGTTTGGTTTCTGGCAAGGACGCGTGAGTAAGTAAAAACGTGGTGCGCGTAATCGCACCTGGCGCCCAGTTTCGTGCATTGCCTTTCGCGACTCAACGAGTCGATTGAGTTAATTTGCGGGAACGCCCCCGCGAGTGGCGAGCTCGCGGGAAAACGGCTCGCAACTAATGTAAATTTTATTAAACAAATTTTTTTATTTAATAACATAATACAAACATAAAAGTCTTCAGTATGACAGTAAATCTTTTTCTTTTTTTAACTAAAACGCTTACAAAATGATAGATTGATATCACATTATTTTGGCAAATCATACATTTAAATTCTTACAATGTAATATCACAATATTATGTTAAAGTATGACAATATTGAAAATAAAAAATGATAATAAACGGAACTTAATGCATATTTTTCTATTAACTAAAACATTTGTGACAAATTAATATCATTGCTTCTTCAAACCTTACAATGTAATATCACAATATTATGTTAAAGTATGACAATATTGAAAATAAAAAATGATAATAAACGGAACTTAATGCATATTTTTCTATTAACTAAAACATTTGTGACAAATTAATATCATTGCTTCTTCAAATCTTACATTTAATATCACAATGTTATATAAAGTATAACGATATCGAAAATAAAATAAAAAATTTATAATCTATATTATATATATATAATATAGATTTTACATTTTGCCCATATATATATATATACTTTTGGAACAGCTTACTGTTATAATATAAACTTTGGTTATTGCATATAAAAAGTATTACTTGAAATAATTTATTCTTTATTTGTGGAAAATAATTCTCGAAGAACTGCTATCTTTTCTTTATGCCGACGCTCTTTCTGCTTTTCTTTCTCCTCATTAATGTCTTGTAACAGTGCAAAAATGTTTGAAGGTTTCTGAATTTTCCTCTCAACTTCATCTTCGCTGCTCAAAGTGTCTATTTTTCTTTTTTTAATAGTACATTGGCCTATACCGAAACAAACGTCAGGTTCGATGCTATCGTCGATACTATTGATTAATTCAAATTCTTCTTCAAAGTCGATATTACATTTTTCATTCCCTGATTTTTTGTTATTTTTCTTTGCAGCATTTCTTCTTTTTAACAAATTTTTATATCGGTATTCGCACTGCACGGACGAACGAAATTTTTATATCGGTATTCGCACTGCACGAACGAAAAGTTCCAAATGTTTTCGTGATTTCATTACTTATAAATTCCCACATACATTTCTTGTTTTTGAATGTGGCAAATGGGCCTATTTGTCTAATATTTTCGTAATATAATTCTAGTAATTTTTTGCTTTCATTATCTGTCCATACAATTCCATGTGAATCATTTTCTTTCTGAACAGATTCTTCATTCCTAAATGATGCTGTACTGCATGGCATTATGCTCTCTGGAATGAAATTGCTTCATCGTTATCTCAAATGCAATATGTCTATTGTTCAAAGTTTTTCGCATAGCAATGCGCACACAAATCACTTACCACTTTCAACTGATTTTGATGATGATGATTCGCTACAGGACGGATGTGTTGTCCGTACAAATTTTAATGCGGTATTTCCTGAGGAAAAAAATGATTTTATATTTTTGATGCTACAGCAGTGGAAATTCATTGGCGATAAAGCATATTATTAATTTTATAATATTTTAAATAAAATGTTTACCGTCGTTATCCACATATTCACACAGAATCCCTTCGGCCGTTTTTATTATTTGTCCATTTTCATCACGACAAATTTTCATGTTTGTCTTCTTCTTTCCTGTAAAAATTATCATTTATGATTTTTTGTTACGATTAATTAATATTGTATGTACATTTATATCACACGTGCATGGAAAGTGGCCCATTACGCGCGTTTCACGCGCGTAATAGGCCACTTTCCACATTCTTGTAATATAAAATAGGGTGTGTAACACGTGCGGATAGAAAATTGGACACGCGTGCGGGTGATCGCACTTTGGCTCGTGCGTCCACCCGCACCCGTGAATTTTCAACTTACCGCACTTGTTACACAAATAACTATTGTTCTTTTTCATAATTAACAGTAATTACTAACATAGTACAAATTTCTTACCTAATCCACTCATTGTTATATTTATTACATTTACTTATTTATGCAAACTGAAAAACTTTCGCGAGATCTTGAAGCATGAAGTTCCGCATGTGCTATTAGTGCTAGAGCTTCCGTGAACTGTCAGTAATAGGTTAGGAGACACACCTTCCGCCATGATACTGAGTGCGTTCCTAAAGATATCGAGTTTTAAATCAAACTTGAGATCTGACTCGACCCGACCCTGAGTCGGGTCGAGTCAGCAAACCGAAAACGCTATAGGATAGGCTTGCCTATAAAAGGCGAAGTGCGGGGGGGCCCACGGATGTGATCATTGCGTTTCCCGGGGCCCTCCCAGCAAAGCACAGTTAGGGTCACCCATGGGTGTTTTAGCCGGTAGGAATCCGGCACTTCCCCGTCCTACCCCGAGGGCGGGGGGTCTTCCCCCTCACAACATCAGAGGGGGCCGCTGGGCCACATACCGGGCTTGCCCGGGAACCCAGCGGTCGAAGATTATACCCATGTAAAAAAAAAAAGAAAAAAAAAGAACGGAAAGAGGGAAACGGAGAGCACGGGCCTCTCCTACGGTCGCCTCTCCGGTCGGTCTCGGCTCCTCCTACGGTCGCCTCTCCGGTCGGTCTCGGGGCCCCCTGGGGGCCTCGTACGGCTCCACTCGCTGGTACTGCGGTCCGCACCGAGGACAGTCGCGGAGGGTGATCCCACGCTGCCCGCAGCCGTAGCAATACCACTCCCGACTGCGGGGCCGCGGGCACTCGGTGTAACGATGTCCCGCCTCTCCGCAGTTCCAGCAGCCGCTGTCCGGCTCCTCCGCCGGTCCGGGGGTCTGGGTAGCTATCGTCCGGCCCTCCACTTTCGGGACTCGGGCTCTCGGCTCCTCCTCGCGGTCCGTCTGGACGGCGGTTTCCCGCCGTCGGATTCCCCGGCAAGTACACCGCCCCGGGTCGTCGGTTTGCGACGCCGTCTCGCATTCGGGGACCTTCCTCACGATGGCGCCGCGGGTCGTCCAGGTGACCTCGCGGATTTGGGCCATGGTGGCCCCCAGGTCCACCCAGAACGCGGGATCGCGAGCCTGGAGGAAGGGCCAGACGATCTTGTGCCGTTCCCAAAACAACGACATAAGTCGTGTGGCCTCCGGATGGGCCATGTTCTTCGGTACTCGGTACTAACTTTACACACACACACCTATGGATCGGGAGCAGGAGAAAGATAGGGTTTAAGATCCTGTATGTGAATTTTACCGGCGGGCGATCCGTCCGGGTGGGCCAATTCATACACCACCGGAGAGATCACCCGTTTTACCCGAAACGGCCCGTGGAACTTCGGCGCTAATTTACCCGCTACTCCCTGCGCAGCGGACGACAAGACATGTTGTCGTTTAAGACTAAGTCGTCTACTTTAAACTTTCTCGGCCGTCTCCTTAAGTTGTATCGCGCCGCCTGCTCCTGATTCGCTCGGTCCATGTTTTCGGACACCCACTCTTTAATCGCTTGCAACTTGGTCATTCTTTGCGACCACTCGGCGGGGTCTCGCGCCTCGATATCTACGCCTGCTTCGCGGCGGTCCCGCAAGGAATTCGGCGGCGTCGGCTCACGCCCGAGATTCAGGAATGCGGGCGACGTGCCTAGCGATGAGTGAGACGCGGTGTTGTAAGCAAAGCGAAAGTGTGACAAATATTTGTCCCACTCTTTGTGGTCTTTTTCAATAAACGCGACGATCATCGTTTTCAAGACGCGGTTAACCCTCTCCACCGGGTTCGCTTGCGGGTGGTACGGCGGTACGGTAGTATGCGTGATGTGATTATCTTCCGCGAAACCCTTAATTACTCTGTTCACGAATTCGGTCCCGTTATCTGTGAGGAAAATTTTGGGAGTACCCCACCGCGATATGACAAGGTCCTCGAGTGCTTCTTTTATTTTCGGCCCGGTGGCCGCTCTCAAAGCCCGGATCTCTATCCACTTGGTGAATAGATTCTGTATTATCAGGAGATACTGGTAACCGGCCTTGCTCCGTGGTAACGGCCCCACGATGTCTGCGGCAACCGCGGTCCACGGCCCCTCGACCACGCGACGCCCCATCCACCCCGCCGGTCCGGCCTGTTCGACTTTAGTACGTTGGCACGTATCGCACGTTCCTATATATCGCGCCACTTCCCGGAACATATTCGGCCAGTAATACGACACGGCGAGACGCTGGTACGTCTTCTCTACACCCAAATGGCCGGCCTGAGGTGCGTCATGTGACTCGCGGAGGGCCTCCTGACGCAGTTCACGCGGTACCACCATCTTCCACCGATCGAGATCCTCAACGATATCCGAGACCACCAGTCTCGGTCGCATATAGTATAACCGCCCGTCTACGATTTTCCAGTGCGCGAATCTTTTGGGGTCGGTAATTATTTCCCTAAACCGTTTTTTATACCACTCGTCGTTCGTTTCCTCGCAATCCCCGACGTCTATCACCGCGTTTACGATCACCTCTTCCTCGCTCTCATACATCCGCGATAGCGCATCAGGCACGTGGTGTAGGGCTCCTCTCCGATATTCGACCGTATAATCGTACTCCAACAATTCTAAGGCCCATCGAGCTAACCGGCCCGTCGGGTTCTTTAGATTGTGGAGCCATCTCAAACTACTGTGATCGGTAATCACGGTAAATTTGTATCCCTCTAAATACGGTCGAAATTTTTGAATTGCCCACACCACGGCCAGGCACTCTTGTTCCGTTACGGAGTATCTCCTTTCGGGGTCCGACAAGACTCGACTGGCATACGCAATCACACGCTCCTCGCCGTCTAATTTTTGCGTCAATACCGCGCCTAATCCTACCGAGCTCGCGTCGGTCTGCAGAACGAAGGGTTCTTCGAAGTTTGGACACGCCAAAATCGGAGCGGTCATAAGGTGTTCGCGGATCTTTTCGAAAGCGCGACATTAATCATCCCCCCATTCCCAGCGCCGATTTTTCTTCAACAATCTCGTTAGGGGCTTGCTAAGAGTGGCCAACTGCGGTATAAACTTTCGGTACCAAAATGCCATGCTTAAAAATCGGCGCACCTGCCTGATATTCCGCGGGGCCTCGTATTTTAATATCGGCTGAACCTTTTCCGGATCGGCGGCCAGGCCCCCTCCCCCCACGACAAAGCCTAAATAGCGTACCTGGGGCTTACAAAATTCACATTTCTCGAGATTAATTGTCAGACCAGCGGCCGATATCTTCTCTAATACGCGCCGCAACCATTTGATATGTTCTTCAAAGGTTTCAGTTGCCACGATTATATCATCTAAGTAATCAAACGCGAATGGCTCCATCTCTGGGCCTATTAGTTGGTCCAATAATCTCTGAAATGTAGCCGGCGCCCCGTGCAACCCGAAAAGCATTCGTGTAAAGTAAAACAATCCCATCCCGGGGACGCTAAACGCGGTTATTTCGCGACTCTCTTTATCCAGGGGGATTTGGAAGTAGGCCTGGCTTAAGTCGATCGTGGAAATGTACTTAGCTTTCCGCAATTTGCTCGTTATATCCTCCATGTTACGAATCAGGTACGCGTCTTTTTTTGATATTTCATTCACGGCGCGAAAATCTATACAGAATCTGTATTTGCCGTTCGGCTTTTTAACCATAACGATCGGGTTCGACCATTGGCTTGCCGACGGCTCAATTATACCGGCTTTCAGCATCTTTGCGACCTCCTCGCGAATAGCCTCTTGGACCTTTGGCGATACGAGGTAGCATCGTTGTTTTATCGGCCGGTGGTCCCCGACGTCGATGATATGTTTCGTGAGTTTGGTAACCCCGGGGTTCTCCGGAGGGGTCGGTATCGTTTTTACGAACGCGTCTATCCGTTCTTTCTGACGCGCCGTCAGCTCCGCCAACCCATAGCAAGCACGCGGCGTTCGGTCTTCCCGGAAACTATAGCGAGAGTGAGGCTGATCCGCAAAGTACCAATTATGCCTAGCGTGATCTACCACGATCCCGAATCTTTTCAAAAAATCTCTGCCGGCGATACACGGTACGGCTAAATCCGGAAGCAACCCTGCAACCGACGGCTGCATCGGCATCTCCCGAGCGCACGAGCGACTTCACCACCAGTCAACCGGACCAGATGGACGAGCGAGAGACGCCCAGGGTCATCGACCAGCGTCGGCTGACGGGATCGGCGAGAGTCAGCGTCGAGCGGATGTCTATATACAGTAATTACTACTTTTTTTAATAAAACTTGTATTATGTAATTAATTTTTTATTAAGTATTGTTGATAAAGTAACTCAGTAATTTACAAGTTTTGATCCTCCGCACCTATCGGACTTGGAAAATGCTTCCACTTGGTAAAAACACGACTGATATATGAATCTAAAGAGATCAATAGTTTTGTCTTCGGTTGTTACCAATCTATTCTGTTTTTGTGTATTAAATTATCAAAAATACTTTAAAATGTTGGTATTATAGGCCAGTATCAGTTCACACATACGTTCCTGGAAAAAATTTTGCACAATTATTTATAATTCCAATACATTTATCTCAGGAGGGTCAAGAGGCATGCTATACAGATTTCAAACATTTTACAGAATGTATTACACGAAAACATATAATAGATTGGTAACATACAAAGACATAAATAAACTATTGATCTCTTCAGATCCTTATATAAGTAGTCTTCGTATTGAGTGGAAGGAAGCATTCTCCAACTCCGAAAGGTGCGGAGGATGCAAAACTTGTTTCATAACAATAAACGAAATATTGATTACCTAAAAGAAATAATTTAGTTTATACAGTACTTACTTTATTCAGTACTTTTCTTCAACTAAAAATAAGGTAATATTTTAATTCATCTCGTTCGGATGAGGTAAGATTTAGTAAGACTATCAATCTGTAAGATTTTTCAAGTCTAATAACTAAACATCGGATTTTTCACATGCAGATTGGTAGAAAAGAGCTAACTATCAATAAGATTATGTTTTTATTTATAATATATATCCAACATATTTATATCTAACATATGTTGCAGTATAAATTGTTGGACATTATAAATAAACATAATCTTATAATTATTGTTATTACCTGCTCTTTTCTTCCAATCTGCATATGAAAAATCCGATGTCTACTAATAAGCGTTCAAGTAATTCAATATCAATATCTGTCCCGTATGTTAAACATATCTACTTATCTATATAACTAATTTATAATCTATATAAAATCTACTGTTGTATTGAAAAGTTCGTAAATCTAACTTGTTTGCGTCTAATTTAGTACAGGAGGAAACAGAAAAAGAAATGTAAGTCGACAAATTTGTTATACATTTCATTAGCCTTTATTTACAAAAAATGCATCGAAATCGGTTCAAAATTGGATGCTGTAGCCTTGTTTGAAACACGAATTTTCATTCTGGCTCACTGTGTCGCGGCCAAGTTCGGCGCGACGCTCGAGCGAGCGAGTAGTCCAGTCGGCACACAAGAAAAAGAACTAATTAGGACAAAGCTGGAACAAATTTTAATCGCTTTGTTTTTTTGTAGTAAAGACTAAAAAAATAAAAAGAAAAAAAGTGGAAGTAACAAGGATCGAACCCTGACCAACGTTTTAGCAGTCAGACGTCCTGCCGCACTGCTACACACAACTTCGATATTCAGTGTTATCAAACGGGTATATATACCACGCTAAAATCTCTTTTTGTTAATAACTTTTGAATGGTTAGCCAATGTAAGGTAATATTTCGCGTATACACTCAGGGACTGTCACCCTACAAATTGAGTGTCATTATCTGTGTATCCCAACGCGTACAATCTCCTTCACATCTGCGGCGAGAAAGCAATAGCGCGCTTGCTGGGCTAGTGGCCTCGATCGTATCAGCTGAGTGAGTGGGAGAAGGAGGGAATGATATTCTTTCTCTCGCTCGCTCGGCGCGCCGAGCTTGCATAAACAAAACAATGTCAGTGGACGGAACGATTCCGTTACGGTAAACGTGAATAAACCTAGTCCACTGCGATCAGTGTTTTTCAGTGATTATAAATTTTATTTATTCTGTGAAACTACTTATTATTACTCTTTTGTGTATAATGGGTGTTCACGGTGCAAAGACGAAGCCTCGGTATGCCGACAGGCTGTCTGGGAAAAAAGGTTGGAGGCGAAAGTAAGTATTGTTTCTTGAGAAATATTGAATTTTACAGTGAGAAATGGACAAATGGACAAACGAACAGACAGACAGTTAGATAGACAGACTGAGTGACACATGGGCAGACAGACGGATAGTCTTTGACAGTGTGACGTTTTTTTTTTAAATACAAGCTTTGTTGAAGAGTAATTAAAAAATTCGTATCTTTATATTCCTTGCACATAGGTGTCTTTACATTCGCGAATAACATTCTATTTCATGTATCTCCCAACAGCAAAGCTTCTATTTGAAATTTAGTACAAGAAAATGTGAAATGAGAATATCATAATTGAGAATGAGTGAAGCATTTGTCACACGATAAGTAATATAAAATTACATGATATACTAACAAGTGTAAGAAATTACATTGTCGAAATATCTCAGTTATTCTGTCAGGTAAGCATATTTTACCTAATGGTATATTTTCGAAATGTTTCATTTTATGTGTGACGAATCAAAATGAAATTTCTTCTGATTATTGAATTCATGACATAAGAAATATAATATTTTACTTTCTTTTTATTATATTGTTACGCTCGCCGGGCGTTAGCCACTCTCTCACTCTCTTTCTCACTCACTCGCGACGCGCACTCCGGCACTCGCGCAATAAATAGGCTCGTTATTTATAAAAGGGAACTCGTTTAAGCAGGATTCGTATATACAGAGCTCGCGATAACACGTCCGAACGTGACGGAAACCCAGAGCGTAATTGATAATCAATACATACATGTAAACAACAACGCCGTCGTCAAGGACGATTCGCAACTTCTAATACGGGCGACCCGCGTGAGCGCACGGCACGGGCGTACAGCACGGGTGTAACAATATGTATTTTTGTCAAAAGTGTTATCACCAAAGTTACATAAATAAAAAATAAATTTTTGTTATATACTGTGCGATTATTCACATGTACTAATTCTCTGTCTATTATCGGCAAAAAAACCCTGACACTTGTACCTCTTACTTTTTGTTTATCAGTTATTTTGACCAAAATTGTTTAAAATATTTTGTACAAGGGGAGATTCACATAGGTATGTTCTCCGCGGATTTTAAAAATTTTGATATTTCAAAGTAGTTTCATTGTAAAAATAATATATAACATTTAGGGACCAATGGGTTGAGGGAGTAGAGCTGTACAGGTATACAGTTTTAGAATAAAAGTTTAAAATAAAATAATAAATAATAAAATCCTGTGTCACTAATTACAATAATAAAGTTTTGTTCAAAATAGCGCGACAAATAATACATTGTAAGATTTATACTGCCTGTTACATAAATATTTATAAATTAATATGTAAAAAAGATTGGTATTTAAAAAGAATTAGTTAAATGACCCGCAGTCTGAAGGATGATAACTATCATAAAAACACATAAAACAAAGATACCCAAAACCGTGAACAAAAATGTTTCTGTCGTACTTGCATTTTTGTTGATAAAACATTTTGGAGGAAAGAAACATCATTGAAATTAGAAAAGGTATCACGATGAGGTATCAATTTCGATGCAAACCACGCATAACGTAGCATTTCGTTGAATACTGGAGCCCTTGATGTAAGATTCCGTTGCTGTGCTTTTAGAATGTAGTAGTTTTAAAGCACAGCAACGGAAAAAAACAGCAACGGAAAGTTACATCAAGAGTAGATGCAATACATTCTATAATTCACAATCAATTGCGGGCTCCAGTATTCAACACAATGCTACACTTGCATCGAGATCGATATTTAATCGTGAGACCTTTTTTAATGTCACTGATGTTTGTTTCCCCCAAAATGTTCATTAACAAAAATGCAAGTGCAATAGAAACATTTTTCCATTTATATGTTTAGGGTGTTGTAAGTATCTTTGTTTTATGTGTTTTTATGATACTTATCATCCTTCAAACTGTGGGTCATATAAGTAATTTATTCTTTTAACTACCTTTCCTTTTTACATATTAATTTATAAATATGTATGTGGCAGCCAATAAATCTAATACTGTAACAAACAATATATGAATGTATTATTTGTCGCTATATTTTTAATAACACTTATTTTAATTAATGACACAATTTATTTTCATTAATGACAGGACTTTATTATTTATTATTTTATTTCAAATTCTTATTCTAAACTTTACAGCTCTGTAGCTGTACTCTCTCAACCCATTGGCCCTAAATGTTATATATTATTTTTAAAAGTTCAAGCCTACGTGGACATTCGCGGACAAAAATACCTGAATCTCTCCTTGTCAGCTCAATGTCTATGTCTACAGAAAGAAATTAGAGCTATTATCAGCCAAGATATGACAGTTTATGATTATAAAATTTTCTGGTGTAAATTGTACCTTTTTTGATGTACCACATTTTTGATGAATAACGCTTGTATTGATAACAATTTTTTCAGAAAAAAAATTATTACATTACACAATAAAAAGATTTATATCTAGGCTGCCAACTATTTGGTAACAATTTCGTTGTCTAAATAGATATTAGTAACGAATATTTTAAACAGATTTTGTGAAAATTTCTTTGGTTGAACTGAGACATAAATAATAAAGAATTTAAATTGACATAGTTTTTGGCCGATAACAGAGAACAATGTAAGTAACACAATTTGTTAGTAAAGTATTTATACAGTATGTGAGAAAACCAAAATTTTTAGTTACTTTACTTTTCAATTCTTTTTTCAATACAAAACAATGTAGTACACAAAAACTAAAATATAAATTCAAAAAGTCATGCATTACAAACAGGAAAAATTTTATTATGTCATTTTTCAGTACGCAAAAAAACATCAGACCCCGAGGTAAAAAAGTTGCTCATTTGACGGAAAAACTCTTATCCATATATTTTATTAAACATTTATGTAATTTCTTATTGCTTGTAGCACATAATGTAATTTCAAGCATATGTCGTGTAGCAGACGAATGCGTCAATCATTGTCACTATACAGGGTGTCCCAAAAGGAAAAGTCAATACTGTGGGAGGTGATAGTATTGGTCATGCAAAAATGTTTATATGAACAAGTGTTCTATTCCAAAAGGTTTTCGAGCTAGAGCTGTTGAATGTACAGTTGTAAAATTGATGAGAGTGATACTACCCCAGTGAAAACAACCTAGTCAAAGTGACGTCAAATTGTCATCAAATTGATGAAAAGGATGATGTCAAATAGAGTGATCAAAATGATGGCAAAATGATGGCATCATGACTGCAAAACGTCCCATACCTTGATGGTGATTATGACTGTCATTTTGATGTCTGTTTGATGTCAAAGTAAATAATTTTCTCTACACAGCCCCTAGTAGAAGGTTAATACTGTAAGTGATTATTTGACTAGTGATTAATTACTTATTTTGAGTATTAAAGTATAACTGTTAACAGTGCTTTTAATACTCAAAATAAGTAATTAATCACTAGCCAAATAATTACTTACAGTATTAATTAAATTTCTGTAAAGGCTAATAATAAAATTAAAACTAAATTACATAAAATAAGAGACAAAATGAAGAAAGAAATATGTATATAAGGTTTTTTATTCACAGATTTAAACATTGGTCTTGAAGTTATGTGACAGGTACTTAAATCACTTAAATCGCTTAAACAGCAACTTAAAATCACATGTTAACTTAAAGTCATAGGTTTTAAACGTAAACCAACTTAGTTAACGAATATAGTTAACATAATAAACTAAAAACTTTTTATAAACGTAGTATGCTTATTTTTTAGTACCATATTATATATATATTACATTTGGAATATATACTATATTTGTGCATTGAAAAAAAAAATCAAACAAAAATTTATATGTCATGATAAAAATAAAATATTACACGTATAACAAATCATAAGAAAATATTACTAAACTACTTTTAATCCCTGGCAGCAAAGCGCTGCCAGAAATTAAAAGTAGACAAAACTCAATAATAACTCAATAATAACCCTCTAATCAAAATACAATAAAAAACTACAAATATATTTTAGGCGTCAGAATCATGAGTTTCATTAACTCTCCTTCCATTAGCAGTTTGGAATCAACGCTTGATTTTGGCTTTAGCCTCAGTAAGAAAACTATCAGGAAATCTTAGTTTAACTGCACCTGCAAAGACGAATGCAATATAATGATATTATCAACAGAACAAATACACTAATGTATATTTCGTGTACCATATAGATACTAAAGGAATAACTTAATGCAAGTGAAGTGAAAACTAAGGGATTTATATAATAAATTCAAAAAACCTGAGGTCACAACTTACCAAATACAACTTCACATAATTTTGTATCTGAGAACTTTATCTTATCGCCTTCTGACCCACTCCAACTTATCAGTCTGGCAAGACCATTTGAAATCAATTTAGACAAGATGTTTCCTGTGACACTACGTTCTGAGAAAACAGATAATGCGCCTAAAGCAGTGGCACATTTCGAATGAAGCAAAAATCTTGCTGTTAGGGCACAAAAAGTGATAAAAGATGATTTAATTGCTTACTAAGTTTTCAATATGCATTATAAATGTTAATTAACATCATGTAAGACTTACATAGCTTCATAATTAATTCGATTAGCTGCCAAAAATGTTTCCATCTTTTGAAAATCCTCTTTTTTCTTCAGTGGAATAGATGAAATATTAAAAGGTATCATGGACTTAGCATGATCTGGGTTAACAGACCGGATAATGATTGCTTCGTTAATCAGCACTAAATTCAATTTTTTGCTTACTTCTAGAAGTACTGTGCTGTTCATCTTAATTTCACTGTGACAATGTTTGCATTCATAATCACCTGATAAATAAGAAATATATGTACTGAGAACCTACAAAAAATATCAAAGTCATAACTATCTAAACCGTAACATAGGTAAAATACCTTTATCTCTACCAATAAATTAATTTAACACTTATACTTTAACCACATATCTATATAAATTCAGGAATACTATAACAAAATTGCCCGCAGAAGTATATATATGTCTCTCTTCCTCTTCTATTGAAACATAACAAATAACATTGTAACACGACATTGATAACATTGTAATATATTTATGCCTGTATACGACAGGAGTGTCAAGGGAGTCACTCGAGAGTCGACTGGTGGGGGATATGCACACGAGAAAAAGCATGTACTTGTGCTCGCAGGGTACGTCCTGGCTTAAATCTGACCCCCCTGGTATACAATTGCGTTGAATAAATATTCAAAATCAGACTCTGGAGGGCAATAAACATATAGATATTTCCTGATTATTAGATCAATGTTTCGATTTTCGTTGTGTCTTTAATAAAATCATGTATAATTTCTCCCATTGTTATTACCATGCGTTCTTCCTTGCTTTGATTTGCAAATTTTGAACAGGCACAAATACATATGTTATCAATGTCATGTTACAACGTTATTTGTCATGTTTTCCTGCCAAGTGCATGCAAATACATATTATACTATATCCACTTACCACGTGGAGAATACCGGTTAACCTAACTTAACCTCAATTACAATGTGCTACCAAATAAATATGAAAAAAAATAAATATTGCAGACAATTCATACTTACTGGTCTTCTATCCATATCTTCTATTTGATATATGTATATTGCTGACCAGCTATCAGTTTATTACACACATGAAACTTTACGTCTCAATGGCTCCTGCACACAGGACACGGAAATATCGCTTGCTGCGCGACAAGAAGCGACGCGGTATTCGGTAACCAATAACCTCGCCTTTATCACACCTCGCCGCGCGCGTAAATTCGAATTCAACATCAGTTGCACACTGCATGAGGTCTTCAATAATACAAAATAAACGCGATCACGGAAGCTCCAAACGTTCGAAATATATATAAAACGTAATACACACTACAAAACAACGCCGGAGATTCCTTTTGAGAAAATAACTGAGTAGATCAAATTGTCTCATCATAATGTAGTCATTTTGATGTCACGTTGACATCAAAATGACTACAAATAGATTGATCAAGTTTTTCCGACATATCACTTAATTATATCATCTAAAAATTCATTTTCACCATTCCCTATGATGTTTTATCGCGCACAACGTCAATCTACTCGGTGTCAATTTTTCGTCATATTGAACTATTCCCTTGACGCAACAACGACAAACGACAATTTAGATGTCATATTGCCGTCACTTTGACTGGGCTGTTTTCACTGGGTACGTACTGTTTCTACTTTATTGCTCAAGTGACACATTTTTTAGTTTATAATAAATTTTCTGAAATTCCACTGTCAACATTAATGCATTTATCAACTGTTGTCACAACAAGAGTGTTCATCATCTTACGAGAACAAGAGTTGATAAATGCATTATTGACGGTGGAATTTTAGAAAATTATCTACAAGCTGTAAAAAATGTGTCACTTGAACAATGAAGTAGAAACAGTACATAGTATCACTCTTACCAGTTATTTGACAAGTGTACATTCTACAACTGCTTCTCGAAAACCGTTTGGAATAGGAGTCTTGTTCATATAAACATTTTAGCAATAATTAATACTATCACCTCCCGGACTATTGACTTTTCCACCCTCTATAATGAAATAAGTATTTTAAAAATTGTATAAGTGTTTGTCTTCTTTCAAATATTACATAGCGAATGCACTGGTATACAAAATTATTGCAACACCAAATTTATGTCCAAATTTCTCATAACTTATTGATGATATTGACAACTGTAAATAAGCATAACTCCGTGATAAAATTAATTTAAAATGTTTTATGCTGACGGTAATGTCTGTACCTGGAACATTCGTTTTGAATTTATCTTCCCCTCCTTCCGCTGTATTTTAAAAGTAAGGGACGTGTTTTGTCTCCAAAATATTGCATAATTTCACTGTACGGAGCAAAATAAATTTTTTTTATATATGTCGTGATAACTGTTGTGAAACATGGACGTTTTCTCGCAAATTACGAAAATTAAGATTTATACATTTTTTCTTTGCCTAATTACAGAGTAGTTTCTTATGCATTTTTTCCGGTTATTGCCAGCATTAGCATTAGCATCACGGGGAGATTGCTGGTCGGACTTTGCACATCATGTGCATGGTGTATGTGTCAATGTCAAATGTGATGCGTGAGCGTCTGAAAGAAATAAAACGATTACAGAATATGCAATTTTAAATGCGAACGTACCACCCTCCTCCCACCCTCACACACGCACGCATCACATTTCACAATAAAAAAAAATAATTTCAGCCTGAAGAGTGCGTCATATTAATAAATCAAATTTTTCAAGACAAAATGTGGAAGGAAGAGGATAAATTCAAATGTAGCGAATGTTTTTTAGTGCAGATTTTTCACTAAACATAATTTTTTAAATACATTTTTTCGCGGATTTATGCTTATTTGATGTTATTCGAAAGTTAGATATCAACTACAATTATGTAGACCAGTGCAACTTACACAATTCTAGATATTGTCTGTCGTGATTACGAAAAAGTACAACAACCTCTTAAAAATAAGAATGCGGTCCTAAGCGTAACCTTACATTAAAAATTAACTGTATGCAAGTGTTTTATCACTGTAGTTAGTAGTAATTATTGTAATAATATAATGCCAGAAGCGTCTAATCCGACGGTACTGGTTGCATTTAAAACAGTAGTTAGAAACAAATACTAGAAGCGTCCATTTGGACGGGACTGGTTGCATGTAAAACAGTAGTTAGAAACAAATACTAGAAGCGTCCATTTGGACGGGACTGGTTGCATGTAAAACAGTAGTTAGAAACAAATACTAGAAGCGTCCATTTGGACGGGACTGTTTGCATGTAAAACAGTAGTCAGAAACAAATAGCACAAGCGTCTATTTAGACGGGACTGGTTTATATAAATACCAGAAGCGTCTAATCCGACGGTACTGGTTGCATGTAAAACAGTAGTTAGAAACAAATACCACAAGCGTCTATTTAGACGGGACTGGTTTATATAAATACCAGAAGCGTCTAATCCGACGGTACTGGTTGCATGTAAAACAGTAGTTAGAAACAAATACCACAAGCGTCTATTTAGACGGGACTGGTTTATATAAATACCAGAAGCGTCTAATCCGACGGTACTGGTTTCAATAATAATCAGAAGCGTCTATTTTGACGGTACTGATAGCAATACGAACCAGAAGCGTTTGCTCTGACAGTATTGGTAATAAAACATTTCCAAGATATACATTTTCATTTATATTATTATAGTTAATTTTAAAAAAAAATATAATGACATGAAATATATATGTAGTAGAGAAGAAGTAAAGGACCATTGTAATTTTTAAAAGGTTGTTTATGTTATACGATTAATATGTACATGTAAATTACACAATATTATATAATATGACACAATACTAAACATTATTTTATAAGATGCTTTTTCATTAATTATTGTGTATATTTATGTTTATTGTTATTTGCAGGCGACAGTTACTGAAGAAGCAACGCGAAGAAGCAAATGGCACAGAGGGTACGAAGAAATTTACCAATGTCCGGAAATCAGTGGAATCACTGGTCACTCCCGGTACGATGGATGTGGAGCTTCGTACCCAGCAAACGTGCCTAGCTCTAACGCCGAAATGCACAGGTACGTACGACAAAGTCCAATATCGCGAAGATGACGATATTGACAATTGTAGTTTAGTTGAGGATACGAGGGAATCTGCCAATGTATGGAAATCAGTGGAATCACTGGTTACTCCCGGTACGATAGATGTGGAGCCTCGTATCCAACAAACGTGCTTGGCTCTAACGCCGAAATGCACAGATACGTACGACAATGTCCAGTATTGCAAAGATGACAATATTGACAATTGTAGTTTAGTTGAAGATACGAGGGAATCTGCCAATGTACGGAAATCAATGGAATCACTGGTTACTCCCGGTACGATAGATGTGGAGCCTCGTATCCAACAAACGTGCTTGGCTCTAACGCCGAAATGCACAGGTATGTACGACAATGTCCAATATCGCGAAGATGACGATATTCAACATTATATTCTTGTTGAGGGTGCGAAGGAACCTACCTATGTCCGGAAATCAGTGGAATCACTGGTTACTCCCGGTACGATGGATGTGGAGCTTCGTACCCAAGAAACGTGCCCGGCTGAAACGCCGGAATGCACAGATTATGTCCAATATTGGACATCACCTGATGATGACGATATTGAGAATCATACTCTTGTTATCGAGAAAGGCGGTACGGATACATGTCGTATCGAAGAACATGAGCCTGAAGGTCGTCGCATTATGGACTCATCTTTTTTCTTGAAAGAATTGCATAGAACATTTGATAATCATAAATATAAGGCAGCATTTCAGTGCTCATTTGAAGGTTGGACATGCGTAAAATCTCGTCGCCGTGGGTTACTCACGCAATTCTTCTTCAAATGTCAAACGTGCAACTTTGAAGACAATTTTTGGTCTGAACCCGTAGATTCCGACGAAATATTAGATGTTAATAGAGCTGCTGCAGCTGCAACAATAACAGCTGGAATTGGTTACGCCCAGCTAAAAGAACTATGTGCAGCCATGAACATTACTTGCATGTCTGAACGCACATACATTAAGTATCGCGAAGACTTACCAGGTGTGCCGGTTAATAATTCTTAATTTCTGCGCTGGATAACGCTGGAAGCAAGGGTTGGTTCACAGTCTAAACTCTTATGTCATTTTATTGCTATGACAGTACCTTTCGATACGACGTTGATGTTCAAACAATTTCGAGTTAGCGTCATATTTTTTTTTTTGTGGTAAACATGTCTAGTTTCAAACCAAATAAAGAGCATTTGCGGCACGTACTGCTTTTCTTGTTCAATCAAAAGAAAAACGCGAGTGAAAGCCGTCGTATCCTTGTGGAAACTTACGGTGACGATGTCCTAACGCAAGACGCTTGTGTGCGTTGGTTTAGACGATTCAAAAGTGGTGATTTTGACTTGAAAGACAAAGAACGCCCGGGCCAGCCGAAAAAATTCCAAGACGCCGAATTGCAAGCACTGTTGGACGAAGACGATACGCAAAGTCAAGAACAAATGGCAGAGAGGTTAAATGTTGGTCGCCAAACCATTTCTGATCGTCTGCATGCCATGGGAAAGATCCAGAAGGCAGGAAAATGGGTACCACATCATCTGAACGACAGACAAATGGAAAAGCGAAAAACGGTGTGCGAAGTTTTGCTTTCTCGGCATGAAAGAAAGTCTTTTTTGCATCGGATCGTGATTGGAGACGAAAAATGGATATACTTCGAGAACCCAAAACGCAAAAAGTCATGGGTTGACCCAGGACAACCATCAACATCGACCGCAAGACCGAATCGCTTCGGAAGGAAGACAATGCTGTGCATTTGGTGGGATCAGAAGGGTGTCGTGTACCATGAGCTTCTGAAACCAGGTGAAACAGTTAATACCGATCGCTACCGTCAACAAATAATCAATTTGAACCATGCATTGATCGAAAAGCGCCCAGATTTGGCTACAAGACACGGAAAAGTGATTTTGCAGCACGACAACGCCCCATCACACACAGCAAAAGCGGTCAGAGACACCATTTCTGCGCTTGGCTGGAAACTCTTGCCCCACCCGCCGTACTCACCAGACTTGGCCCCTTCCGACTACCACTTGTTTTCATCGATGTCTCACGCACTTTCCCACAAACACTTCAACAATTACGAAGATGTCAAAAAATGGCTTTATGACTGGACCACCTCAAAATGTGAACAATTTTTCTGGGAGGGCATCCACAAATTGAAGGACAGATGGGAAAAATGTATAACTAGCGATGGCGCATACTTTGAATAAAGCATTTTTTACCTTTCTCCCAAATTAAAATTGTTTTCTTTAAAAAAAAATTAAGAATTATTAACCGGCACACCTGGTAGTTGACAGTTTTCTAGAAACGGCCATAGAAAGTATGAAAATGGCAGCCGAGGAGGAAAAACAACTTGCGATAGAAAAGAATGAAACGATAAATGGTATTCCGTATAACAATAACAGTTGTTGCGGATGGCAGTTGGATGAAGAGATCGTACGGTAAAGCGTACGATTCACTTTCCGGTGCAGGTGCCATAATCGGTTACCGCACAAGGAAAATTCTCTTCGTTGGCATCCGCAACAAATATTGCACGGTATGCGACGTAGCGGAGCGAAGAAATTGTAAAGCAAAAAGTCATAAATGCTACAAAAATTTTAATCGCGACGCAAGCTCCACAAGTATGGAGAGCGATGCCATTGCAGAAGGTTTCAATAGTAGCCTGGAAATGCACGGATTGATATACAGAACACTTATTGCTGATGGCGACAGTAATGTATATCACTGTATACTCAAAAATGACCCATATCGCGAAATGAAGGTAAGGGTACAAAAAATAGAATGTACCAACCATCTGCTTCGTAATCTGAGCAATAAATTAAAAAACGTGGCTGAAACAACTCAGCCAAAAGGGCAAAAAAGAAAACGTAATTTTGTACAGCTTAGAAATGTTGTAAAAAGCAACATTTTACCAATACGAAAAGAGATTATGGAACTAGCTTCTTTACAAAGAAAGGAAAACATACCTCCTCATTTGCAGGCTACGAAATTACGAGAAGATATATTGAACATGATTCCTAGCCACGTATTTGGTGAGCATACAGAATGTAAGAAACGCGGTCGTAAATGCGAAGATGAAACGAAGACAAACTACGTAAACGATCTGAAACTGTATGGTCTGTACCAAAAAATACAGATTGCTGTAAGATATACAGGGTGATTCGAAACAACCTTTTACCGTTGAAAGTACAGATTCGTGACAAAATTCTGAGACGACTTTTCCTCTTGCAAAATTTTGTCCGAAGCTTACTTTCTGAGTTATCAAGCATAATACTTACCCTATCGCTGGCCGAGTAAAGGAGGTAGACAGGAGCGGCGCGACTCACCATTAGACGCGGGCGCTTACGTTGGGTGCCCGCTGCGCGATG
Organism: Leptothorax acervorum; assembly: GCA_035220615.1. Taxonomy (NCBI): domain Eukaryota; kingdom Metazoa; phylum Arthropoda; class Insecta; order Hymenoptera; family Formicidae; genus Leptothorax; species Leptothorax acervorum. The sequence goes on along the minus strand of JASTWQ010000361.1, from coordinate 131,252 downwards.
GATCGAGCTGCATCCCAATATTTACTGCCAGCACAGAAAATCTACAGTTCGCGTTATGCATAGATTTTCAGAACTAGCAATAACATTGGATAACGATAACCACAATGATACACGCACACACATGCAAGCACGTTCACTCACTCGTGTTATTGTTTTCTCTCACAAACTTTATTTAAATACACTTAACTTTACTCTTTTTACTCACATACTTAAAAGTGTGCAATTATTATTAACAATACACAATGAGTCACTTACTATGTTTACGCAAGCGTTACTTCTGTAGTGAGTTACTCAAATTATCGTTTACGATAAGTGTGCAATTATTATTAACAATACACAATGAGTCACTTACTATGTTTACGCAAGCGTTACTTCTGTAGTAAGTTACTCAAATTATCGTAACATAGTAAGTGACTCATTGTGTATTGTTAATAATAATTGCACATTTTTAAGTATGTGAGTAAAAAGAGTAAAGTTAAGTGTATTTAAGTGAAGTTTGTGAGAGAAAACAATAACACGAGTGAGTGAACGTGCTTGCATGTGTGTGCGTGTATCATTGTGGTTATCGTTATCCAATGTTATTGCCAGTTCTGAAAATCTATGCATAACGCGAACTGTAGATTTTCTGTGCTGGCAGTAAATATTGGGACGCAGCTCGATCCATTGATCGATCGACTGATCGCGCAGCGGGCACCCGACGTAAGCGCCCGCGTCTAATAGTGAGTCGCGCCGCTCCTGTCTACCTCCTGTACTCGGCCAGCGATAGGGTAAGTATTTTGCTTGATAACTCAGAAAGTAAGCTTCGGACAAAATTTTGCAAGAGGAAAAGTCGTCTCAGAATTTTGTCACAAATCTGTACTTTCAACGGTAAAAGGTTGTTTTGAATCACCCTGTATAGCAGCTTATTCAGATAGTTTGCTGTTAAATTACACAAATAATCCTGCAGAATCGTTCAATTCCATAATCTGCAAAGAAATTGGCGGAAAGCGCGTTAATTTTGGCAAACGAGGCTCTTATAATGCTAGAGTTTTGGGATCAGCTGTGCAATACAATACACAAGACATCCTTACAAGAGTGCATAAGGTCAGATGTAAAGCAGTTCCATCTGTTGTCGAGACACTGGAGAAGCGACGGCAAATAAAAGTTGCGAGAACCAGAGAATCTCGACAAATCGATGGAAGACAAAAGAGACCGAAGCGAGAATCAGGAACAGATCGCCATTATGGCCCGCACTCGCAAAAATCAGACGATTCAGATGATCTATTCGAAAAAAAACGGCAACATCATTTTAAGATGTTGGCTGAAAACGCGGAAAACAGAAAGCAGATTGAACGAAACACAATAGATCAAGGTGATTCTGAGCTGTGGATAGTCACAAGAAGTGTCATGTTGACAGCATCCAATTTTGGAAGGGTATATCGTATGAGATTGCAAACGCCTCGCGCACCAACAGTGAAAGATATTTTGTTTCCTCCGTGCATTGACACTGCAGCCATGAAATATGGTCGCGATCGAGAGGAGGATGCGAGGAAAGAGTTAGCGGCAAAACTCAAGAAACAAATAAAACCTTGCGGATTGTTTATTGATGGTAAAAATCCATTCCTGGGTGCTTCTCCCGATGGGTTCATTGACGAAGATGGTCTGGTGGAGATTAAATGTCCTCGGTCGGCTGAAAATTTAACAGCAGAAGAGGCCATAGAAAAATTGGCTTCCTTGAAGACCATCTTTGATAGAAAAAATCCTGACAATATGAATAGAAATCATAAATTTTTTTATCAGGTTCAAGGTCAATTAAACATAACGCAACGAGAATATTGCATATTTGCTGTATGGACACCAAAAAGCATGAAAATAGTGCATGTAAATAGAGACAATGCTTTTTGGGAAACTAATATGCTGCCTTTGCTAAAACGCTTCTACCACGATAGCATGCTTCCGGAAATCTTGGATAGTCGTCATGCAAGGAATATGCCTATAAGAGAGCCAAGATATATTATAGAAGCACAGGAAGCAAGTAAAAAATTAAGTAGTCGAAAAACTATTGAGCAAAATGCAGTAAAGAGCGAAAATGTCATTAATGAAAATAACGAAACGTTAAAATGTGACATTTCGCCGATAAAAACAGCAATTACCACTGCTATGATTGCCCAAGATATGGAGCAGGATGATGATTGTACATATATTGGTACAAGCTACAAGCGAGATATAACCGAAGAGGATAAGGCAAGACGAATAATAAATTTAAATGAAATTATTATACCTATTTCCGTTGTGAAAAAGAATGTCTTGTCTCGCAACAACCTCCTAACGGACGAATCGATAGATGAATTTTTACGCATTGTAAGACAAAGTACTCCTTTTGAAACGCAAAGTGTACAATATCAAGGACTTCCTGATTATATTGACGCTAGTAAGAGCGACAAAAGCTTACAAATAATTGGAGGAAAAAGTAAAGCAGTGGGAATTGAACACTGGCGATGTATATTTTGTGATGGCACCAAACTGTTCGTATATGACAGTATACCTGGCTGTACATACGACAAATTGGTACGCAAGGAAAGAGAATATATAAAGCGTCGATATCCAAAAATAAGGCAAAGTGACATTATTTTTGAGAAAGTTGATGCACAACCAGACGCTACAAGTTGCGGAATTTACGCCGCAGCTTTTGCCACAACTATAGTCTTACAAGGCAATCCTTGTAATGTAAAATATTCCTATGAAGTAGAACAGATGAGACAACATTTTATAAAAATTATACAAGATGGACATCTGTCGCCATTTCCAACACGTCCGTAGTACTATTTACAAAGTTACGATATGTCGTGCCGGAACCGGGTGTTGAGCTCAGGGCCGGCACAGGATTCGGGAATTCCGGGTTGGAGGAGCGAAGCACACCACGAAGTGTTCAAATTAATATAGCTTAGATATTTCCGCACAAATATCTTTAATTAAAATGATTTACAATTGATAACGGTCTTGATTTCTTTGTACACTTCCCGAGATTATTCTAAGTTTAACAATTAGTAAAAGTGACCGCACGTATGTTACAAAATCTCTCGACAGACTGCCCGCTCGATCTTCCGAATCGGCGGTATTTATAATGTCGGAACGACGTTCTGTTGCTAACTCGGGGGCTCCCGAGTTAGCGTTGACTTCTCGTCGTCAGCGCTCTGTGCTGACCTTCGCATCAGCGCTTTCGGTAGACCTGGAGTCGGACGCTCTGGGTTCCGGTGTCGGTTTGCATCGGATGATCGTCGTCCGATGCAATCGTCAGGTTTTTGGCGGATTTCATATTCGACTTCCGTTGCTAGGTTCGGATTACTTATAGGTTACATAATTAATACTTATTGCGTTGTGCGCTCACAACATCCCTTCCCCCGCGGAAAAAGAAAAACTGAGGACTACGAAGTTTTTCGTTATCATTTCTGCGTGTATTTCTTTTTCCTGAGAGGTTACAATCTAAACTTTCTTATTTCTAATCTGTACGCTATGGTTTCATCCTTTAAATCTTTATTGGTTTCTTCTTTTCTTTACTATGTAAATGATTACAAATATAGTGCCTACTACGATTATAGTTATGGTCGCAGAGCCTACGGGATATACAATGTTCTTGTTCGCAAAAATACTTGGTTGGTTATTTTCCACTTCTTTTTTGATTTCATTTAGACTTAAACTTAATTTTATTAATTCCGATGGATCTCCGATTATCGGTTCTAAGTTTATTTCTCTTTCGGATTCTAATTTGTTGTTTATAATTATACTCTTTTCTATGGTATTAGTTATGTTGAATTCTGGCAAATACATTTGTACATATTTAGTATCAATATGGTTTTTTGTTTCTAAATTTATATCTGGTGTAGTTAATTTACAATTATTGCGCAATGTTATTTTTCCGGTCCTTTCTATTTTAATTTTATTTTCTGGAAGTTCATTACATTGAATTATTATTTCTGACATTTTTGGAGTAGAATATAACCATGTTTGAGGTTCGGTTAATGTTATCCAAAATGTTACATTCGAGAGGATGTGACGTTGTTTACGGTTTTCTATGTATCTAGGTGTTTTTACAAAAAGTTGCACCTCGCTTGGTGCATTCGCTGTTATAAAATACAAAGAAAAAATTTTTATCGCATATAAATTTAGTATTTTCTTGCGTACATTTATTTAAATTGCTTTCTTTTAATATTATATAAGACAATCTTTATGCGGGATGATAAAGTAAACCAAAATATGTTTCTCTGTAAACAAAGTTAAGAAACTTTCTTTATTCATTTTTTAACAACCATTATTTACACTACCTAATACCCTAACTGTAAACAAAGAAACGACAATTAAAGTTTACTGCTATCTCTTCTCTATTTACACTTCTAGTTTTGTTATAATATTCCTTTTTACACTTTCATTTCTCTCTCTTGCACGTGTGCTCTATTCCATCCTGACTCTTCTCGAATCTTCCGCGATCGACCCCCCCTCTCTATCGGTGATTACAGTAAGGCGCGCGAGGCATGGAGAGCGCGGCAGGTTCAATTCAAAACGAAGAAAGTACAATACTTTCTTATTATACAATTATATTTTGTATTGGGAGTACGCGTGTAACATGTTATTTTTCGTATATGTCAAGTAGTCTGTGATACCTATCGTCAATGTTTTTCGTAAGGTCAGACAGGATGGTAGTGATCATTAGTACTTGTTCGTCTATTTCTTCACGGTATATGAATTGTTCTTGCAGCTTCCTTGTGACGTTAGTCAGTAAATTTTCATTGTATGAAAGCGTTTGCTCCAATTTCTCCATATGACCTACTGTGGCATTTTTAGTTGGTTTTTTCTTTGCTTTTATTCTTTAATAAATGTTTTTAATTTATTATATATGTCGGTAGTATTCGGCAATGGGAACGAGTCTCCTATTGTAAGGTCGTTGAGCTTTCGAAAATCTCTAACGATTCGTAATTTTTGTTTTCCTGAGGCATCAGGTTTTTTAGGAACCACTAATATTGGCAAATTCCACTGACTCGTACTATGGCGAATGATTTCATCTTTTTGCATTATCTCAATCTGTCGATTTACTTTTTCTTTATGCTTCTCGGGTAGGCGGACGTTCGCCAGCGCGCTATCAGCTCGCGTCGTGATCTCATGTTTCACCGCCGTGGTGCGTGTTAGCTTATCGTTTTCTAATTGTAAGTGAGATACATCGCAAAAATCGTCGCATATCTGCTCTAACGCCTTTCTTTCCTTATTATTTAAATGTTTCATGCGTTTTTTACGTGATTTTTCTCGCCGTTCTTGAATTGACTCGCGCTCTTTAGTCGCGTGTAATGTGCGTACGTCAGTCGTGTCATTCACCGACACCTCTTCTAGAGTTACATGCGGTGTAACCATCTCTACTGACTTCTCGGTGATGTTTAATTTGCTTATCAGACAAGTGGAATCTATTGGTTTAATCATGCAACTTCCGATAAAGACTTCAGGAATAGGTTTTACACGTTTTACAATACCTATTCTATTTTGATCTGCAGCTCTCGTTCGTATGATTGTTTTACTGCGGGGCGGTAATATTACCTTTTTATATGGTCGGAGCTTAATATTTACTTTGCCGATTCTCAATACATTTTTTCCATGGAGACAGTCAGCTCGGTGCTTTTTGATAAAGTCGATTCCTAGTATTCCCTCATATTCCATTGGGAAGTCATTGTTTACCACGTACATTGTGTGGCGTATGAATTTCTTTCCCAAATTTATCGTGGCTTTTATTTTGCCAAGGGTATACAGCTGGTGTCCTGTTATCCCTGTCAGCGCGAGTTTCTTCTCACGCATTTGTGTATCGCCCTTCAGGTTACCTATTTTGATAAAGGTGAGGGCTGCTCCGGAATCAAGTAAAAAATTTATTTTTCCCGTTTTGGCTTCTTCAACCGGGAGTGTTACTAGGTCGAGATTATAATTTTTATCAGTTTTACTTCTCACTTGAGTAATCTGATACTCGCTCACGGCTCGTGCCTTATGCTTTCTCGGTCTCTTTTCTTCTTCACCGCTACTGCTGCTGCCGCTGCTGCTGCTATACGATATCTCGTCGTCCTTGTCTGACGCATGCTTTCTTGCTCTCGCTGCTGCATTTACCTGTGGTTTTTTATTTCCGTCAGATTTAGATTGGCGCGCCCTTTCCTTTTCGGGTCGGCCATTTAACAGCCAACATTCTTCCCGTTTATGCCCTACCTTTTTGCAGTAATTACAATATTTTTCTACGGTATTTATTCCGCTGGGCTTTTCTGCTTTCGGGAGAGAATATCTGTTTGCATATCGGCTCGTATGGCATTCTTGTCCAATATGGCCTAGCTTTCCGCATTTATGGCACTTTACTCCGACGCTTTGAGTTTGTCGGGTTTGCTCCTGACCGTTTTTGCTTCGGTCGGTATTATATGTCGAGCGCTGAGGAGGTCCTTTTAATTTCTCCTCTGACGTGGCGCCCAAAATTGCCGCTGTAAGGTTAGAGTAATTTCGCGATCGCACGATAGTTCGTATGTCATCGCGGAGTCCTAGCTGGAAATTTTCTAGCGCTAGCTCCTGCATCGTATCTAATATCGCTTTTCTTTGCTCGGAAGTATGTCCACGGCCTTCGATCATTGATTGATAAAGTTCCATAGATAATTTATCTACGCGGAGTCCGTATTCTCTCGCGCTTTCGCCTGGCTTTTGCCGGAGCATATTAAATTCTCGCTGAATATGCGTGGTGCTTCGCTTTGCTAAATAGCACATTTCTATTTCCTGCTTTAACTGAGCATAAGAACGTATGTCGCGCGTTTGGAAATCGTACATCGCCTTTCCCGTTAATTTTGTGCAAAGTATGGCTTTTAGTAGTGATTTTTCCTCTGCGGGATTAATTTCGCTCATCGCATAGGTGCTTGCGTTTAGAAATTTTTGGACCTGACTGCGCGAAGTTCCGTCGATTTCCGGAATCATATCGCGGGCTTCCTTCAATTTAATGTATGTATTCACGGGATCGTGTTGGTTTCTGACGTCTTCCAACGTTCGTCCGTAAGTAATGTCGAATGGTCCATTACTTGAAGCGCGTGGGACTCTGTGGTGGTCGCGTTCGTAATTCGCGGTCTCTAATCTCCGCATACGATCCTGCATTGATCGGATTTCTTCTAATAGTTCGCCAAGTACGGAATCTTGCATGCCTGGGCATTCTCGCGCAGATTCCGCGGCTTGACGTGGATTATTCGCGGGTGTCCGTTGGTTCACTGACCTTAAACGGTTTATTTCCGCGTCTACTTGCTCGGGCGATACCGGCATTTCGTTTGCGTCCTTGCGGGGTACATTCGCTTGAGCCGCTCTTCTTTGCTGACTCATTTTTCCGGCCGCGGGAATATAATCTTCTTCTTCCGGATCAAATACGCTACTGTCGTAGGACGTTAGAGAGAACTCTCCTCTTCCGGAATTATGGCTCTGTGTATTGGCCGATGTATCTGAACGTGCGTCACTTATTGTCGGGTGCAGTCTGAGTACGTCACTTTCGTCCTCGTTATTATTCGCGTTATTGTTTTCGTTAATATTATTGTTTTCGTTATTGGGGTTATCTCGGGGACCGTTATTATTTCTGGGTAAAAGACTATCGTCTAGGAAAGCAAATTCGCGCTCTAGTACGACGTTCGGGTGTAATTCTAATACCGGCGAATCTTCATCCGAGTAATCTAAACTACGTCGGACGCTTTCTGCAATGTCGCGAACGGCTTCCTCTACGATTCGTACGGGGCCTATAGGGCTGACTCTAGGTGTTCGGCGTACTGGCGCACTTTCGGCTCTATGTAACCACGACGGATTACGGGCGGGGCTATCTCGCGTTTCACCGTCCGACATCTACCGTAATATAAGCTCGATTTCGCTCGGCGGGACGTGTTTCCGTCCTTTGACATATATCGCTTTATAACGCTTTACAATACGCTTTACAATTTTTCAATTTCGACTTACATTAGTAGTCGCATGTTGCTTGTCGCTGCGCTGGTCGTTGACCGCTGCTTCGTTGCCTGACTGCTTGGCTGGCGAGTCACCGTTGTGGTAGGTCGGCGCCTTCTCCGGTGTCGTTGATAACACTCGTGGGCTGCTACCGGGTGCTTCCTTCGCTCTGGATCTGGATTCGGTTGTTCCTCTTAGGGTTGCTTCACCGCTTTCTCACGATCCGCTGTTTTGCAGGCGAACACTCTCGATCTGGCCTCTCCTCCAAGGTGACGGAATCCCACCGCTGCCACCAATTGTCGTGCCGGAACCGGGTGTTGAGCTCAGGGCCGGCACAGGATTCGGGAATTCCGGGTTGGAGGAGCGAAGCACACCACGGAGTGTTCAAATTAATATAGCTTAGATATTTCCGCACAAATATCTTTAATTAAAATGATTTACAATTGATAACGGTCTTGATTTCTTTGTACACTTCCCGAGATTATTCTAAGTTTAACAATTAGTAAAAGTGACCGCACGTATGTTACAAAATCTCTCGACAGACTGCCCGCTCGATCTTCCGAATCGGCGGTATTTATAATGTCGGAACGACGTTCTGTTGCTAACTCGGGGGCTCCCGAGTTAGCAACCGATATTGTAAAAATATATCGTTTAGATAAAACGTGTCTCAATGAATAAAGTATTTATTCGGTATTGGGAAACTACATGTCAGAAGCGTCTGTTGTGACGGTACTGGCAAAATAAAATGCCACAAACGTTTATTCGGACGGTACTGATTATAATAAAAATCAGATGCGTCTATTCTGACGGTAGTGACAAAAAAAAATGCCAAAAGCGTGTATTCGGACTGTTGATTATAATAAAAATCAGATGCGTCTGTTGTGACGGTAGTGACAAAATAAAATGCCACAAGCGTCTATTCGGACGGTACTGATTATAATAAAAATCAGATGTGTCTATTCTGACGGTAGTGACAAAAAAAAAATGCCAAAAGCGTGTATTCGGACTGTTGATTATAATAAAAATCAGATGCGTTTGTTCTGACGGTACTGACAAAGTAAAACGTCAGAAGCGTCTGTTATGACGGAACTGATAATTAGAAATGTATCATTTCTAAAGTAAAATCGGAGAGACGGACATAAATATATTGGGTGCGTTCTCACGGGAATAGGCGTTGAAGGGGCCTATTCTGTAATCCATCTATAATATAATAAAAATCAGAAGCGTCTGTTGTGACGGTACTGATTATTACAAATGTATTTTTTGTACATTACAATCGGAGAGACGAAAGCAAATATATTGGGTGCGTTCTCACGGGAATGGGCGTTGGAGGGGCCCATTCTATAGTATCAATAATCAAAATCACATAATTTCAATCCTTTTTGTACATTTAAGAAAAAATGTGCTGTGCATGTATTTGTCACTTGATTGTATAAATATATAAACAATATAACGTACAAGGTGGACAAAATAAAGCGTAACGAATTTGTATCCTCACAACTTATTTGCAGATAAATATGTTTCAAACAAAAGTTGTTTGCTTTGAAGGGGGACACAAGATTCCGATGTCAGTTGTGTCATTCTCAAAAAATAGGGGACTAATTTCTTATGAAACTTGATTTTTTTCTTCACATAAAGTTGTACATCTCGTTGAGACATTTTCGAAACACTATAATAAAGTTCTCTTTCGTTAGAATGTCCTGAGATATTTTAAATTTTGTCGTATTTTTTATAAAAATGTAATGTCTCGTAGAATATTCACTTTTCGATGACTGCATCTTCATACTTTTATGCACAGAATAACGAAATAAAGCGAATAATAATATTATTTTTGACATTTACAATTTTGCAAAATTGAATGTACATTGTACAAAATGCAATCAAATTTTTAAAAATAGTTTTTGCGTTTTTCTTTCAACAAATTCAATTCTTTTTATTCTACATATAAAAATCTCAAGGTAAAATCCTCGAAAAGTGAAGACTTTACGAGATATTTCATATATTTTATATTGCAAATATCATAGCAAAATTTAAAATATCTTAGAAACAAAAGAGCTTTATTTTAGTAAAACGTCTCGATGACATGTATAACTTTTATCAGACAAAAATCAAGTTCCATAGAAATTAGTCGTCTTTTGTTGAAAACGACATCTGCGACATGACGCACATCGGAATCATTACATGTATCACTCTGCCAAACAACTGTTGTGTAAAAGCATTTCTTTCTCAAATTAAAAATAACAGTTTTTGGAGGAGTAGATTAAAATGGGACACCCTGTAAGGGTGAATGCGGTGTAAGGCTTACATATAATGCGTATTATAATGTATACACATACACATATATAAGTATACGTAATTACAGCGCCTATAATAATTACATATGTGGGACTATGTACATTATGTGTATAAACGCACGCACACACAAATATGTACACGCGCATTATGTTTATGAACATATATATACTTTCAGTGTTGAGAATAAATAATACAATATACACTAACCTTCATATATTTTGTGTATGTACATATATACGTATATACACAAAATGTATGTAATGAAGGTTTGTGTATATTGTATTATTTATTCTCAACACTGTGTGTGTATATATGTATATATACATACATATACAGGGTGTTACTAAAAGAGCGGACACTAACTACATAGCGGTATTCCTTGTCAAAAACTGAGTCAAAAAGTCCTGAACCACTTTTTTCTATAATGCTTAACAAAGCCGTAATCATTGAGTAAAGTTAGTCCAACCAGCGTCGTTCTTTAGCCGGGCGAACGTCGGTGAGCCGCGCGCCTGATAGTGTGCGTGAGCGCTCCGCCGCGCATCGCGCGGCGGCACGGCGGCACGGCCGCGACCGGCCGCGCTATGCCTTCGCGCGCGTCGCATGCAATATTCTTACGCATTGTAATAATAGAAATAAATTTTTCTTGCACTAAAAATCACTTTTTACTCTTCGTCAGAAGTATTCCCTTGCAGAAAATTTTGATAACGGATAAAACTTTCGCCAAGACATAACTATTATTAACATATGAAAATTTAAACAAATACAAAAAATTATACTGTGTATTTTACAATACAAAATTTTACAATACAAAAATTATTTTCTAAAGAATCCGTTTCGTTAAATATCTTTGCGTTAACTTAATTTAAATTATAACACAAAGCACTTATTGAATCTTTCTACGAGGTTTGCCCAGTTACTCAGAAGTAATAAATTTTTTAAGGGGAATTTACTGTAATAATTAGATGTTTAAATAATCTACTTAAAGAAAATACATTAAAAATATTATTAAAAGCTAAAGTATTCAAAAATAAAAGAATTTCTTCTCTTATGAAAAGAAGATTTATCCTAAGTCATGAATAACGCTGTCCAGATGTACAATCTTTTTGAAACCTAAGGCAAATAAGAGCAAACCGCCGAGCGAACAATATTAATTTTTATATTAATAATAAATAATAACACGTTTAATAACTTAAAACAAAATAAAATACAAACGTTTCTGTCTTAGTTTAGACGCATAAATAAAAGTGAAATGTTATCGTATTCATAAGACATTGGACAGCGGTAAAGTTATTGGAAAAGGTTGAACATAAGGTAAATTACGTGATAACTGCTGCATTTTAAATAAAATAAAATTGAAAAGAGCTGCAATTCGTATAAGTCTTTTCATAAAGATGTAAAATTCACTTATTAGACAGTATAATATCAATCGCGTGATAATCTACCGTGTCTGGTTTTAGTGATGAAACAACGCTTATGAGTTAAGATCAGTGCACGGATTGAAGGCTTGGGCTGAAGCGCAAGGTGAAATGAGTACATACAAATGTCATAAAGTATCATATAATAAAATAACACTAGTAAATAAAAAAATATAAAGTAAATAAATAAACTAGTAAATTAAAAATCTTTCTAATGATTATTCGCCTATTGTCGAGAAACTTCCACACAATTGACATCTGTAGTCTGTTTTATTTATTAACTTATTTTTATTTATTTACGAGTGTTACTTTGTTATATGATGCTTCATGACATTTCTCTGTACTCATTTCACCTTACGCTTAAGTCTAGGCCTTCAGTCCGTACGCTGATTTAACTCATAAGCATTGTTTCGTTACTGAAACTAGACGGTAAATCATCATGACACTGATATTACACTGTCTGATATTACACTGTCTAAGTAAAATTAACATTAAAAATAAGTGAAATTAATATTTAAAAAACTTATACGAATTGCAGGTAATATTTTATTTTATTTAAAAGGCCGCATTTACTTTATGTTTAATCTTTTCTAACAACTTTACCGCTGACCTACGTATTACGAATATGATAACATTTCATATTTATTTATGCGTTGTTAACGATTCGATTTAAAATTATTGTGAAATATTACAATAAAACAATATGTATTGTATTTATACTTTACCGCTGACCAATGTTTTTTATTTGTACTTTACCGCTGACCAATGTTTTACGAATACAATAACAGTTCACTTTTATTTATGCGTTATTGACAATTAGATTTAAAATTATTGCAAAATGTTACACACAAGAGGGTCTAAACTAAGACAAATACGTTTGTATTGTATTTTCTTAAGTTATTAAACGTGTTATTATTTATTATTCGCTATAAGAATTAATATTGTTCGCTCGGCGTTTTACTCTTATTTACCTCATGTTTCAAAAAGATTGTACATCTGAACAGCGTTATTCATGACTTAGAATAAATCATTTTCTCATAAAAGAAGAAATGTTTTTTTATTTTTTAATATTTTTAATGTATTTTCTTTAAGTAGATTATTTAAACATCTAATTATTACAGTAAATTCCTCCCAAAAAATTTATTACTTCTGAGTAACTGGACAAAACTCGTAGAAAGATTTAATAAGTGCTTTGTCTTATAATTTAAGTTAACGATAAGATATCTAACGAAACGGATTGTTTAGAAAATAATTTTTGTATTGTAAAATTTTGTATTGTAAAATACACAGTATAATTTTTTGTATTTGTTTTAATTTTCATATGTTAATAGTAGTTATGTCTTGGCGAAAGTTTTATCCGTTATCAAAATTTTCTGCAAGGGGATACTTCTGACGAAGAGTAAAAAGTGATTTTTAGTGCAAGAAAAATTTATTTCTATTATTACAATGCGTAAGAATATTGCATGCGACGCGCGCGAAGGCATAGCGCGGCCGCCGCGGCCGGCCGCGGCCGTGCCGCCGTGCCGCCGCGCGATGCGCGGCGGAGCGCTCACGCACACTATCGGGCGCGCGGCTCACCGACGTTCGCCCGGCTAAAGAACAACGCTGGTTGGACTAACTTTACTCAATGATTACGGCTTTGTTAAGCATTATAGAAAAAAGTGGTTCAGGACTTTTCGACTCAGTTTTTGACAAGGAATACCGCTATGTAGTTAGTGTCCGCTCTTTTAGTAACACCCTGTATATAGGCGCTGTAATTACGTATACATAAATATGTGCATGTGTATACATTATAATATGCATTATATTGTTGCGCCCGTGCTCAGACGCCCGTTACATCGCGGCGAATCGCGAAGCGTCCCTTAGCGATCAGCTGTTATCGATCGTTATTGATTTACCAGAGATTCTCGATTGTGGAGCCTCGGTCTTGAGCGGACGCGACGCTACGGCCCGAGGCTCCAGAACAATTGAGAATCTCTGGTAAATCAATAACGATCGATAACAGCTGTTCGCTAAGGGACGCTTCGCAATTCGCCGTAATCGCCGCGATGTAAGGGCCAGCGCACGTACATTGCCGTAGCGTCTTACGCCACCTTACGTGAGAATCGCCTACGCGACACGTGAGCCAAACGTACGGCAGCGCACATAGAAAAACGTAACGTAACATACCATTTACCATACGTTAGATGCGTTACGTAAGGTGACGTAAGACGCTACGGCAATGTACGTGCGCTGGCCGTAACGGGCATCTCAGCACGGGCGCAACAATATATATGTCTTACACCGCCTTACACTTCCGACGTTGCATATGGGTATGAATCCAGTATATAATAAACATATACATATATATATTGGAAGAATATCTAATGCAATATTACGGAATAACGCACATACACGGCACGCGCTTGTGTGCGGCATGGATCACTTATATTTATGGCTACACATTGCATGTGTGCAATGTATACATGTATTTTCAATACATGTGCAATATATACATGTATTTTCAATACATGTTTACACAGATAAAAGTTTCATGTCAATATCTCTTTCTATTCAACACCAACATAGAAAGAGATATTTATAACGTAAAACTTTTTACGTTTCTGCCGTAGGCGAAAAGTTACGTGATCACTGCCCTGAGATCAAGAGACACGGTAGTGTCTCGCGCCAAGTACGCGCGGAGCGAGACAGCCGTGGCTCTATAAATCAATAACACGAAAAACGCGGTTTAGAACCGGGATTAGAAATGTCGGTATTATCGACATTTTTAGTTCCGCTTGGGTGGCGTTGTAATCGATTTCGAGTTTGCCTGTCAGTTCAGGATCCCCTTAACAAGAATACGTATTGCACGCGACGCGCGCAAAGGCTAATCGCTGCCGCTACGGAGCGGCGGCGGGGCGGCCTTCGCGAGCGTCACGTCGTGTGCAATATTCTTATGCATCGTAATAATAGAAATAATTTTTTTTTGCTAAAAATTACATGTTACTCTTATTAAAAGTACCGCCTTACAGAAAATTTTGATAATGGGCAGAACTTTCGCAGACTATCAACATATGAAAATTTAAACAAATACAAAAGTAAACTGCATTTTGAAATACAAAAATTATATTTTAAACAATCCGTTTTTGGTTACATTTCTTTCGTTAATTAAAATTATAAAATAAAACACTTACAGAATGTTTTGGAGAGTTTTGTCTAGTTACTCACAACCAGAAGTAATAAATTGTTTAAGAGAAATTTACTGTAACAATTAGATATTAAAATAGTTCCATACTTAACAGAAAATACATAAAGTGTAATAAGAAATGTAAATATAGATTTTTGTTATAAAAAAAGATTTATTCTAATTCATGAATAACGTTTACCAGATATACGATCTTTTTGAAACTTAAGGCAAATAAGAGCAAAACACACCGATCTTATAGCGAATAATAAATAATAACATATTTAATAACTTAAAACAAAACACAACACAAACGTTTCTGTCTTAGTTTAGATCCTCTTCAGTGTAATATTTCTCAATAATCTTGAATCTAATCGTCAACAACGCATAAATAAAGGCTCTTGCACAATGCCAGGCAACAGGCAATAGGAACAGGAAATAACAAAAAATTTGTCAATACAAACCTAAAAAATTCGAACGCTATGATTGATTGACAACTAGCAATAGGCACAGAATTTCCAACGTGACGGAAATTCTGTTTCTATTGCCTGTGTCATTGTCTATTCTGCATAGATACAAGGTTTTTTCATTTCTGTTCCCTGTTCCTATTGCCTGTTGCCTAGCATTGTGCAAGGGGCTTAAAAGTGAAATGTAATCATATTCATAGGTCAGCGGTAAAGTTGTTAGAAAAAGTTGAACATTTTTTAAATCACGTGACTAACTGCTGCTTTTTAAATAATAAAAGATTACAAGATTAGCTGCAACTGGAAAAGTTTTTTCATAAAAATGTAAATTTACTTACAGACAGTGTACTATCAATCTCATGATAATTTACCGTGTCTCGTTTCAGTAATGAAACAATGCCTATGAGTTAAGATCAGCGTACGGACTGAAGGTCTAGGTTCAAGCGCAAGGTGAAATGAGTACACACAAATAACATAAAGCATCATATAACAAAATAACACTAGTAAATAAAAAAATAAATTAATAAATAAATTAGTGAATAAAAAATCTTTCTAATGATTACTTTCCTATTGTCAAGAGACCCACAAAATTGGCAACTGTAGTCTGCTTCTTTATGAACTTATTTTTATTTATTTATTAGTGTTACTTTGTTATATGATGCTCCATGATATTGTCTCTGTACTCTGTTCAGACGATGCCTTCATATCGATTTTTCGTTCGAGCAGGCGATGAGCTTGTTATTCGCCTCTGTTTATATCCTCGCGTCTTGGCTTTGTCTGACCGTTTTCGGTCGCCTCTGTCTATCCTATATATATCAACACGCGTGTCATCACGCGTTCCAACGAACCTCGACTCGTTTCTCCGAAGCGCGCTTTAGTCAGTCTTCGACTGAATCTCGAGCGAATTAGCGATTAGCGGGCACATCTTTCCGAGAATTAAAGAATCTTAAATCGAACTCTAAAAGTGAACTTTAATTTCGAATTTCTCCTCTGAACATACTCATTTCCCCTTACGTTTTAGCATCGGCCTTCAATCCGGGCGCTGATTTTAACTCATAAGCATTGTTTTGTTACTGAAACCAGACACGGTAGATTATCACCGAGATGATATTATACTGTAGAAATTGATATTATACTGTCTGATAAGTGAATTTTACATCTTTATGAGAAAACATACAAATTGCAGCTAACTTTTCAATTTTATTTTATTTAAAAGACAGCAGTTATCACGTAATTTACCTTATGTTCAACCTTTTCCAACAACTTCACCGTTGACCAATTTTTTATGAATACGATAACATATCACTTTTATTTATGCGTCTAAACTAAGACAGAAATGTTTGTATTGTATTTTGTTTTAAGTTATTAAACGTGTTATTATTTATTATTTGCTATAAAAATTAATATTGTTCGCTCGGCCGTTTGCTCTTTTTTGCCTTAAGTTTCAAAAAGATTGTACATCTGGACAGCGTTATTCATAACTTAGGATAAATCTTTTTTTCATAAAAGAAGAAATTTTTTTTATTTTTGAATACTTTAGCTTTTAATAATATTTTTAATGTATTTCCTTTTAAGTACGAGATTATTTAAATATCTAATTGTTACAGTAAATTCCCTTTAAAAAATTTATTACTTCTGAATAACTGGGCAAACCTCGTAGAAAGATTCAAATAGTGCTTTGTGTTATAATTTAAATTAAGTTAACGCAAAGATATTTAACGAAACGGATTGTTTAGAAAATAATTGTTGTATTGTAAAATACACAGTATAATTTTTTGTATTTGTTTAAATTTTTATATGTTAATAATAGTTATGTCTTGGCGAAAGTTTTATCCGTTATCAAAATTTTCTGCAAGGAGGTACTTCTGACAAGAGTAAAATGTGATTTTTAGTGCAAGAAAAAATTATTTCTATTATTACAATGCTTAAGAATATTGCACGCGACGCGCGCGAAGGCATAGCGCGGCCGTCGCGGCCGGCCGCGGCCGTGCCGTCGTGCCGCCGTGCCGCCGCGCGCTGCGCGGCGGAGCGCTCTCGCACACTATCAGGCGCGCGGCTCACCGACGTTCGCCCGGCTAAAGAACGACGCTGGTTGGACTAACTTTACTCAATGATTACGGCTCTGTTAAGCATTATAGAGAAAAGTGGTTCAGGACATTTCGACTCAGTTTTTGACAAGGAATACCGCTATGTAGTTAGTGGGCGGTCTTTTATTAACACCCTGTACACATCGAAAGTATGATAACTACGATAAATTATTATCGTGTTTTTATTGATTTACATCGATCATAAATGGGAATTTTAATAAAAATACATGTACAACAGTACCTTCCGGAACTGCATGACTAGAGATTCATTAGATTGGAAGTATAGTTGTTATCGTTCGATGCAGTGTCTCCTCCGACCACTGTATAATACAGTAAATCCTCTATCTGAACATTTTTCTTCAACGCTACAAACAAGAGAAATATACCAAACGCTATAAACATGTTATGTATGAAAACATAATCAAGATACCTGAATAAAGAAGCTCTTGCAGACGAGTCGTGAGCAGCGGACAATACAGAGTAGACTTCAGCGCATTGACGATATGAAAAAGTAATTTTATTAAAGAATTGTGAAGGACCATGCGCGCCTGCACGAATACCCCATCATACTGACCTGTATGTCTCCGCCGCAACACCCTGTACATGTCGTAATAAGAGTCAGAGTTGTTACGCGACCTCGTGTACGTCAAGTTTCCAGATGTGGTAAAACAACAATTGTTGCAGATTAAAGTATCGTGGCTACTTCCAGGATATGGAGTATTAACATTGAACATTTTTATCTTGAAGAATCGCAAATTGGCCAAAAATATCTATAATTTGAATAAAATTATTACTTAGACTTTAGTGCACTACAATCATATAGGTACATTTATATATTTCCCAGTAAACACCAATCATTACAGTTTGATTACATATAATTTGTCACTTGATAATGTCAATGTAATATATAATATTGCATTAACATTGTTGACTAATAAATTATAACATACGTAGAGAAACTGTGTTACTTGGTGTTTACTGAAAGATTATCATATTACAATCGTATTATGCACAATATGCTTACCAGTTGCGTATTTATGGAATATTTATTTCCATTTACGTATACATGTTCTGGATACATGTCATTTAGTCGTCATGGAAAGAAAGCTTTACGTGTACAGTCCACATATTTAACCACACCTGAAAATCTATATTTATTATAAAATGTGCAATGTTGTATTAAAATAAATAGTTGATAATAATTTTATAAATGGCTCAGAGATACGTACACATTACGAATAACTGCTAGTTTAGCCAAGTTTTTTTAAAAAACAGTGTAACCATTCACTCAAGGCTGATAGGGATGATCAAGTACAGCTTTAACATAATCAAATCCAGTGGCTAATTGACAGATTACAATATACTTTACATCCAATGCCATATATTGACAACTTTCAGCAGCATGAAATACAAGGGCCAATACCTAGAAAGAAATAAGAAATTTTTTGTATAATTTTACATGTATATTAAAAATAGAGAATTACGAAATAACAGCCATAAATATAACACAAACAAGTGGACAAAAAGTGATTAGAAACGTGAAACAGTTGAAAAAATTTTAGTGAAAAAACCGATAAATCATAGTTTCAAATTGCACAAATGCAAATTGAAACCGTAACAAATAAATTTGTATTTGTTATTTTACGGTTTATTTAAAACTTGTGAAAGAAAATAAAGTTACTACAGGAAAATGCTTAATATTTCTTCACATTGTATAAATATACAACTTTTTATTTTCGAGGATCCGAAATTTACACAAAGTATCTCAAGGAACCTTACCTATACTCGACGATAAAGGCGCGTGAAAGCAATTATGTTATTTGACCTGGATTTTGAGACGCGTGCAGCAGCAAAGTAGTATCTGAAAATGCAAACAGATCGCAACAGAGGTGGCTGCTCTTGGTTGGCGTGCGTTGAGAAACGCGCGCGTAAGCTCCGCCACCGCGTCAAGGTAACAGCCACGTCAGCGGAGGGAAGGAAAGAGGATTTAGAATAGATGGAAATAGAAGGATGGGAATAAGGATGGTGAGGGAAAAGAAAGGTCTGAAAAATGTAATAAATAAAGAATGAAATAATGTACAAAAAATAAAATAAAAATGTAACAAATAAGGCGCACACTTGCAAAAAAAAAATTGACTAGAAATTTATGCCGGACCCTTGCGCCTACGGGGCCAAAAAAAAGAAAAACTAACAAAAGCGCGCCTAACGAAACCTGCAATAAAATAGAACGTTTATTAAACATTGTACAAGTACGTAATTGTAATAACAGAAAATGTTGTATGTACTTACCGCGGCCGCTTCGACGCAGGCTCCTCATCATCATCGTCGTCGTCGTCACTGATGACGATAACGTCGTCTTGGTCGTCTTTGTCGTGGAGGACATGTACGACGTGGCATCTACCGTCATTGCTGCACAGAAAGACAAAAGGATATTGAAACGCCAATAAATAGATATAAAAACGATAGTATACCATTTATACTCACGGAGCCGATTGAATGCCGGATGGACCCGGCACCGCCTCCTCCTCCTCTTCCTCTTCTTGCTCCTCCTCCTCCCTACCCTCAGCTTCGTCGGCCGCAACCAAGTCGAACCGTCCGTCTCTCCGTGCTCTTTCCAGACGGTTCGTTAATGCGAAACGACGCAGGGTGAGATGCGTCTGTCGCTCGAAAAGCTCTGCCTCTTGAGTGTAATGACACTCTCGGAGCAATTCAAGACGTTGTCTGTCTTTGTGCACCTCATGTAGCTGCTGCTGGTGCAACCGACGCAGCTCCTCAGGCGGCAAGTGCTGCGACTCTGACGTCAAGTCGTGCTCCTCTTGCCGCAACAGAAGCCGTTCTGCCTCCAGAAAATTGCGTTGATCCGCCAGATTGTCATCGTCTCTGTTGGAATTAGACGCATCTTCGAAGAAAGACTGATAATCTGTGGCAAAGCTTTCCATCTCGTCGTCAGAGGAGGAATATACAAGGAGTTGGTTGCGCGGCCGTTGAACTCCCATTGTAGATGCTAAAAAAGAACAACATAATTAAAACAAAATCTGAGATGTAACAAACGATAGGAAATACTAACGTACAGGAAAAGGCATACTCGTGTGCGGTATACGCGAAAAGAAATGAAATAAAGCCGAACAAATTTGAAAGCATAATCGTACGTATACCGCCGACAAGAAGGTGTGTGTGTGCAACGATACAGCAGGAGAAAAATATAATTCAAGTTACACCGTACGTAGTCGGAAAAAAATACGCAAATGCAACATCTAAACGCGAAAAGAAAGTATAAAGTTATTATCGACTTACATCTCGAGGAAAGACGCGTGCGAGACAAAGCGTGAGAAGAGGAATCTCTGTGCAGTTGTCAAAGTTACACCGGGGAAAATAGGCGCGTGTACATACATACAGATGCAACGCAAGGCAAATTATAACGACCTGCCTATAGCTCGGTATCGAACGCTGACTAGCTCGCCGGGTCAGGAGTTTGATGGTAGGTCCAGAGACAATAGACGCGAGAAAGAGGCGGGTTAAAGTAAAAGAACAATTTATTATAATAAAGATTTGAATAAAGAGAGTGGTGACTAGAGTTCACAGCGTGGATTTACACCGGTCAGATTCGTGCGAGTACGCGGTGTACTATTATCGGCGCGCGCACTTCGGAGGCGCGGCGGCCCAGTACGGCGAAATATAATATAATTCCAAAGAAAATACTGGCGCGTGTACTTCGGAGGCGCGGTGGCCTAGTACGGCAAAATATAATATAATTCCAAGGAAAATACTGGCGCGGGTACTTCGGAGGCGCGGTGGCCCAGTACGGCGAAATAGAATATAATTCCAAAGAAAATACTGGCGCGGGTACTTCGGAGGCGCGGTGGCCCAGTACGGCGAAATAGAATATAATTCCAAAGAAAATATTGGCGCGGGTACTTCGGAGGCGCGGCAGCCCAGTACGGCAAAATACAAAATAATTCAAAAAAAAAGATAATACGGCTCGGCGGATGTATCTGATACTATATGTGAGTCGGGCTATAGCTAGGATTCGTTCCGTACGCGGCAAATTATCACCCGTCGCTATATGTCGGTCGCGGTTTGCTATCGCGGGCTATTGACCGTAGGGATACTGGCGGGCGGAGCGGCGTCGGGTATGTTCGAACGTACGGACCGGTCTGTCCCGATTAGCCAGGATGGTGTGCGTCGGCGACGAGAGCACTCGACCAAGACGGAAAGCTCTCCACCTCGGGGTTTCGCCTTAGCAGGTTCGGAAGAAAAAGTCTAGGATAGCAGTAGCGAGAGCATTCGATCGTGGCTGAGAGCTCTCGACCACGGTCACTGCTTTCGGGTAGGATCAGGACCTAATTGCTAATTGCTGTCTCCGATTCGCCATTTATACCGCGAGGGAACGGTATTTTACTGTCCCCACGGTGGGGGTTGACAGTAGCGCACATGTGCGTCGAGAGCGCGTGGCTGTAGCTGTCAACGGCGCTCGGCCGCGCTCGGCGACGCTCGGGCCCGGTCGGCCTTGCACATGGGGCCGGTCTCGGCTGTCAGCGCGATCGCTCTGTTCGGCGGCGCTCGGTGGCGGTCGGCCGCTGTATCTCGAGCCGTTTTGCGGCGAGATCGTTTATATGCGGATTAAAAATGGGTGGTGGGCGCATCGCGCCCACGTCTCCGCCCGGCGGGTGTTCGGCCAGGCGGTGTCCGACGGTGTCAGCCGGAACTACGATGCATCTTCAGGGGGTGCATCGTTACACCACCCCCCCTTTAAATATGCCTGAATTTAGAGGCATTTGCTCCTTTATTCCGGCCTGGTAGGATGGCTGAATGGTCCGAAGGTCGTAGTCGCAGGCGTCTGAGGGGCTTTGGTCTTCTCCTTGACCCATTTGACTCGCCCGGCTTCGTCGAATCGCACATGCCACCTGCGGTTGCCAAGGTTGGGCTTATATTGCCGGCTGACGTGTACCGCAAAATGCGGTACGTCGACGATAATGCTTGGCTCGACCTCGACCGGGATCGGTGGCGACGGTAAGGGCCCCATAGGTCGTGCTGGAATCAGCGTTGGCCGTGGTGGCGTCGGCTCCGGGCGGTGGCGTTTTGGCGGCGGTGGTGGAGGCGCCGTGAGCCAAGCCTGTTTGGCGCGGTTGGCAGCATCCGATCGCTGAATTCGCGTGCCGACCAGTGGCGGCACCGTACGTGGTCGAATCGGTGGCCACACGGACTGGCCTGGTGGACGGGCCGTGGTCGTTGGATCTCCTCCGTACAGGGTCATCCCCTGACGGTCAACCCGGGTCTGGCCGGGTCGTACTCCTCGTCGTTGTCGCCGAGAAGGTCGTTGATCGCTTTTACGATATCCCCGTTTTGCTCGGTAGAAGTCATCCTAGCGGTGGCTCGAATCGTTCTGCCGGTCGTCGCGTTTTGTTCGAGACGGGAGGTAGCATTGTTTGATACAATTTTTGCTTATATGTCGCCCGTTTCTGTTTATGACTCTCGATGAGTTTACAATATTTAAATCGATCGGTTTGTGTTTTCGCTTTCGAGACAGCGCGCTAGTTATCCCCCCTTCTTGGTCGGAATCAGACTCGGAACGTCGGCGGTCGGTCGGCGCGCGCTTCAAATCTTGCACGTGTACGTGCCTAAACCATTTGCCCGCGCGACTACGGAGATCCACGATGACGGGCGAAATGATGCGGCGCACCTCGAGCGGCCCTACGAATTTGGGAGCGAGTTTCGCGTTAAATGCCGTTTGTTTGTTGGAAAGCGGGCGATCCCGCTTCCAGACCCATTCTCCTATCTGTGGTCGCCAATCTCGGCGGCGCAGATTATAGTATTTTTCCTGTCGTTGAAACGCCCGAGCGAGCTGGATCTTAACGAGATCGTATGCTTCGTTTAACCGACGGCGGATGGTTGGTGGCGGAGTCGCGGCTTTGACAAGTGGGTTCTCCCCTGGGCGACGTAACTCGCGTCCGTGATTGAGGAACGCGGGGGTGTAGCCGGTCGCGTCGTGTTTCGCGGTATTATACGCGAATTGCAATTCCGGTAAATATTCGTCCCACGCCCTGTGTTTCTTTGCGTATTGTCCGATCATTGTCTTGATAATGCGATTGGTCCGTTCCACCGGGTTGCAGTGGGGCGCGTAGGCTGGCGTAAAACGGTGACGGATCTCGCAGTCTTTGAGGAGTGTGGCGAGTTGCTTTGTCTTTAGCTGTGTGCCATTGTCCGATAGGATCTCGTCCGGGCACCCGTTGCGGAGGATAATCGCCTCCCTAATATGTTTCATAATGGCGGGCCCGGTGGCGCGGCGCAGAGGTCGGAGTTCGACCCACTTAGTGAAACGATCTTGCATATTCAAGAGCCAGATATGGCCGGTGGCGGAGCGAGGTAGCGGCCCGACGAGATCAATGGTCACTTGTTGCCACGGGTGGCCGAGCGCGGTCGGGTGAAGCTGTCCGGCGGGTTTCTCCTGTGCGACTTTGTGAGCGAGACAGGTCGGACAGTTTCTTACGTATCGGGCGATGTCCTGAAACATGCCTGGCCAGTAAAATCTTGCTGCGATTCTGGCTATAGTCTTCGCGATTCCGAGGTGCCCGGCCGTTGGCGCGTCGTGGTACCGCTCTAGTACCGACGGACGTTGTTCCTTTGGCACGCACTCCTTCCACTGTTCTTGTTCCGATGTCTCTTTAAAATCGAGGCTATGGAGTATATGTTTCCATAATCGGCCATGCTCAATGCAGAAATCGGGCATTTCGTGCGAGGCCGTTTTGGCCGCGTGCCACAGTCTTTGGTACCATGTACAGTTCGGCTTGGTTATGCCGGCTACTTCTGGCTGTCAGGAGAGCGCGTCGGCGACTCTGTTTAGCGCGCCCTTCCGGTATTCTATTTCAAAGTTATATTGTTGTAGTTCAAATGCCCAACGGCCGAGGCGGCCCGTCGGTGACTCTAACTTTTGCAGCCATTTTAGTGATTGGTGGTCGGTTATCACGATGAATCGGTATCCTTCGAGATATCCCCGCAACCGTCGTATTCCCCAGATAACGGCCAGACATTCTAGCTCGGTCGCGCTATAATTTCGTTCGGCATTACTTAGGGCGCGGCTCGCGTACGCGATGACACGTTCCCCTTCTGGAAAATACTGAGTTAGGACGGCCCCGAGACCCGTGGTGCTCGCGTCGGTTTGAAGAAAGAATTGCCGGTTAATGTCTGAACACGCGAGCACCGGTGACGTCGTTAACGCGGTTTTTAAGGCGTCGAACGCGTCTTGTTCGGCGCCCACCCATGTCCATCGGGCGCGTTTGCGCGTGAGCGCGGTTAGCGGCGCGGCGAGGTCGCAGTCTTTGACGAAGCGGCGGTACCATGATGCGACTCCCAGGAATCGGCGCACATCGCGCACATTTTGCGGGGCTTCCCACTTGGCAACGGCGCTAACCTGCTCGGGGTCGGTTCGGACGCCGTCGCGGTCGACAATATGACCGAGATATTTTAATCGGTCGACGCAGAATCGGCATTTCTCCGCGTTGATGCGCAGTCGCGCTTCCCGTAGTCGTCGGAACACTTCTTTCACCAACCTTAAGTGTTTTTCGAACGTTTTGTTGATGACGATTATATCGTCCAGATAGACGAAAACGTGTGGCTCTAGTTCGGGGCCCAATACGGTGTCGAGCAGTCGCTGAAACGTGGCCGGGGCGGAGTGCAAGCCGAATGGCATTACTTTAAACTGCATTAGTCCCTTCTCCGGGACGGTGAATGCCGTTACGGGTCGGCTTTCCGGCGACAGCGGGACCTGCCAATAACCGTTTTTCAAATCTAGCGTGGTCAAATACTTGGCCCCCCTGAGCTTGTCTAGTGTGGCGGCGATGTGTGGTAACGGGTATGCGTCCCTCTCGGTTACCTCGTTCACCCCCCGAAAGTCGATGCAAAACCGCGGTTTGCCATCTTTCTTTTTCACTATGACCACCGGCGAGCTCCATGGGCTGTGTGACGGCTCGATAATGCCTTCTTTAAGCATGCGGTCGACTTCCTCGTCGATGATCGCCTGCAAGGCGGGGTTGCGTGGACGGTACCGTTGCTTACGCGGTACATCGGTCTTTACGCGTATGATGTGCTGTGCCAGGTCCGTGGGACCTTGCACTCCTTCGAATTTTGGCAATTCGTCAGCCAAGAATTTTCGGAGTCGTTCTTCTTCGGTTTGTGGTGCGCCTGCCGTTTGTTCGATGGCGCACGTCGGTTCCGTAACAGAGGCTGCGCCGGACGGTGGCGGTGGCGGTATTGAGAATTTTAATTTGGTCCAAAGGTCGACGCCGATTAATAATTTGTTGTCGAGCGTGGGCATTACTTGGACGTGGTGCCAAAATAGTCGCCCTTGGACGGTGACAGGTACCGTCATATAGCCTCGTATGGGTGTGCTCGTCCCGTCGGCGAGGTGCACCTGGCCGCTTGCGGGCTTAATCGAATACCCCATCATCTGTATTTTATCGGCGGTCTGTCCATTGATAAACGTGGCTTCGGAGCCGGTGTCCAGTAGGGCATCGACTGGTTGTCGGTGTATGAATGCGGTCAGATGCGGTCGAGGCTTGTATGTTATGCGGAGGACCAGGGTGCGTCCGCTCCTTCCCGGTCCGTGCGGCATTTCCCGGCGGCGGGTGACAATCTTTCGTGAAGACTCCGTCCCTTCCGCATTGCGAGCAAAACCGCCGGGGAGGCCGTTTGCAATCAAACCTTGTATGTCCCCGCTGCTTGCATCTCCAGCAGCACTCATAGCGGTCATACGCGACGGCGGCCGTCGCGGGTTTCGGTGTCGGGGCTTGGCGAGCACGTGTTTGCTCCTCAATGTGCTCGAATTCTTCTGCCAGTCGTAGGATATCCCTCGTGCGCTTTATCATGTCTCGACGCACGTATAAATGGTAGCGCGGGTGCATATTATTATACAGGTTTTCGACCTGATCTTCCTCCGTAAATCCTGTGGCGCGTCGCATCATGGTGCTCAGCTCTGTCGCAAATTTGCGGTACGGTTCGTCTAGCCACTGCAAGCGCGTTTGTATCTCGCGTACGAGCTGAGCGCGGTATCGGCGCCGGAGGTAATAATCGCGGAAATGGTTGCAAAAATCGTCCCAATTACGCCAGCCATGGCGGTTATTTCGGCACCAGAGAAGCGCGTCCCCACGAAGTAACTACGGTAACTCCAGTAACAACTGTGCCCCGGAAAATTGATAGCTCTCTTTAAGCTCCTCTAACCGCTCGAGAAACGCTACAGGATCCCTCCCGTCGAAATAGCAACCCCACTTCCGAATCTGATTCATTACCTTCGCGGGGGATTCCATCGTGCGCTCGCTTTCCGCGGAATAAAACACGTCGGGGCCGATCGGGGCCGGCGCCGGCGTCGGCGGTAGCACCGTCACGGCGAGCGCGATAATGGTCTCCGGCGCGGTGACGGCCACCGTGGGCCCGATTCGTGAGTCCTCACTCGGCGCGGTGGCCGGTTGCACCATTTCCGGATAGTCATCCACGTAAAGACTTAGACGGCGACGTAGATTATCGATCGTCCCGTCGGTTTCCAACCCGATCATTTCTAATTCGGCCATGAGCTGACTCTTGCTCAGGCGGTAAATCCACTGCCATTATGTCTCTCGTTTATTGTCTCTCGGAGCGTAACGGTCCCTGTTCGAGCGCCATATAACGACCTGCCTATAGCTCGGTATCGAACGCGGATTAGCTCGCCGGGTCAGGAGATCGATGGTTGGTCCAAAGACAATAGACGCGAGAAAGAGGCGGGTTAAAGTAAAAGAACAATTTATTATAATAAAGATTTGAATAAAGAGAGTGGTGACTAGAGTTCACAGCCTGGATTTACACCGGTCAGATTCGTGCGAGTACGCGGTGTACTATTATCGGCGCGCGCACTTCGGAGGCGCGGCGGCCCAGTACGGCGAAATGTAATATAATTCCAAAAGAGAATACCGGCGCGGTACTTCGAAGGAGCGGTGGCCCAGTACGGCGAAATAGAATATAATTCCAAAGAAAATACTGGCGCGTGTACTTCGAAGGCGCGGTGGCCTAGTACGGCGAAATATAATATAATTCCAAAAGAGAATACCGGCGGGGTACTTCGGAGGCGCGGTGGCCCAGTACGGCGAAATAGAATATAATTCCAAAGAAAATACTGGCGCGGGTACTTCGGAGGCGCGGTGGCCCAGTACGGCGAAATAGAATATAATTCCAAAGAAAATACTGGCGCGGGTACTTCGGAGGCGCGGCGGCCCAGTACGGCAAAATACAAAATAATTAAAAAAAAAAAGATAATGCGGCTCGGCGGATGTATCTGATACAATATGTGAGTTGGGCTATGGCTAGGATTTGTTTCGTACGCGGCAAATTATCACGAGTCGCTATATGTCGGTCGCGGTTTGCTATCGCGGGCTATTGACCGTAAGGATACTGGCGGGCGGAGCGGCGTCGGGGATGTTCGAACGTACGGACCGGTCTGTCCCGATTAGCCAGGATGGTGTGCGTCGGCGACGAGAGCACTCGACCGAGACGGAAAGCTCTCCACCTCGGGGTTTCGCCTTAGCAGGTTTAAAAGAAGAAGTCTAGGATAGCAGTAGCGAGAGCACTCAGTCGTGGCTGAGAGCTCTCGACCACGGTTACTGCTTTCGAGTAGGATCAGGACCTAATTGCTAATTGCTGTCTCCGGATCGCCTTTTATACCGCGAGGGAACGGTATTTTACTGTCCCCACGGTGGGGGTTGACAGTAGCGCACATGTGCGTCGAGAGCGCGTGGCTGTAGTTGTCAACGGCGCTCGGCCGCGCTCGGCGACGCTCGGGCCCCGTCGGCCTCGCACTTGGGGCCGGTCTTGGCTGTCAGCGCGATCGCGCTGTTCGGCGGCGCTCGGTGGCGGTCGGGCCCCGTCGGCCGCTGTATCTCGAGCCGTTTTGCGACTAGATCGTTTATATACGGATTAAAAATGGGTGGTGGGCGCATCGCGCCCACGTCTCCGCCCGGCGGGTGTTCGGCCGGGCGGTGTTTGACGGGTGTCAGCCGGAACTACTATGCATCTTCAGGGGGTGCATCGTTACAAAATAATACGTCTTAACTTACCGTCCTTTAGTGTAAGATTGGAATGCGCGTTTGGAACACAACAGCAATAAAAGGTGTAGACTTATCTACACACAATCGGAGAAAGAAAGCACGTGCGGAAAGCACTACACGTATAAAAAGAATTTTTCCGACTAAACGTTTTACGTACCGCGCGTAACTAACGTGCATGCCTCCGAATAATGAAATGTACAAAAGAATGCAAAGAACCTTGCGTGTGATTGAAAAAGTAACCCTACGTACCGTTCAAGTATAACGAGCATGCATGAAAATAATTTAATCGACATAAAAGTAGACGTGCGAGTTGACAAGTAACCGTGTATACTGAAGAAATAATAACGCACATGCTTCAATTTGCAAGAGCGATAAATATACGTGCGTTTAAAAACACGAACCATCAGACCTATGTGAAGTTAGCACCCCATTTTTTAAATTTTGAAATTTTAAAAGTTGTTCCGGATTGTTCTAGACTTGTTCTAAATTGTTCCAGAAGATCAAATTTTTAAAATAAAAATATTCGCGGAAAATTAACAAAAACGATTTTTTGACCTGGCACCCCATTTTTCGAAAATCGAACTTTTTAAGGTTGTTCCAGGTTGTTCTAGTTGTTCTAAACATTGTTCCAGAATATTAGTTTGATTGGTCAAAAACTTTAAGAGATATTGAAAAAAGAAAAATTTAGGAAATAACAGTTTTTGGCCATTTATTCGTAAACAATATGACTTACAAAACTGTCGATTTAAAACATATTTTTAACCGCGTAGAACAACTCAGAACAAAATTTTTAAGACCAGAACACGATCCCAAAGGGTACTTCACTCTTCATCGGAAAAAATTATTTTTCGATTTTCTTGGTTTAAAATCTTGTTCCAGGTTTCTCGTTTTAAAACTATTGTATCCTCCACTAGAACAACTCAAAACAAAATTTTCAAGACCAGAACAAGATTCTAAAGGGTACTTTACTCTTCATCGAAAAAATTTATTTTTCGATTTTCTTGGTTAAAAATCTTGTTCCAAGCTTCTCGTTTTAAAACTATTGTATTCTCCACTAGAACAACTCAAAACAAAATTTTTGAGACCAGAACAAGATCCTAAAGGGTACTTTACTCTTCATCGGAAAAAATTACTTTTCGATTTTCTTGGTTTAAAATCTTGTTCCAGGCTTCTCGTTTTAAAACTTTTGTATCCTCCACTAGAACAACTCAGAACAAAATGTTCAAGACCAGAACAAGATCCTAAAGGATACTTTACTCTTCATCGAAAAAATTTATTTTTCGATTTTCTTGGTTAAAAATCTTGTTCCAGGCTTCTCGTTTTAAAACTATTGTATTCTCCACTAGAACAACTCAGAACAAAATTTTTGAGACCAGAACAAGATCCTAAAGGGTACTTTACTCTTCATCGGAAAAAATTATTTTTCGATTTTCTTGGTTTAAAATCTTGTTCCAGGCTTTTCGTTTAAAAACTATTGTATTTTCCACTAGAACAACTCAGAACAAAATTTTCAAGACCAGAACAAAATCCTGGAACAAGATTTTAAACCAAGAAAATCGAAAAGTAATTTTTTCCAATGAAGAGTAAAGTACCCTTTAGGATCTTGTTCTGGTCTCAACAATTTTGTTCTGAGTTGTTCTAGTGGAGAATACAATAGTTTTAAAACGAGAAGCCTGGAACAAGATTTTTAACCAAGAAAATCGAAAAATAAATTTTTTCGATAAAAAGTAAAGTATCCTTTAGGATCTTGTTCTGGTCTTGAACATTTTGTTCTGAGTTGTTCTAGTGGAGGATACAAAAGTTTTAAAACGAGAAGCCTGGAACAAGATTTTAAACCAAGAAAATCGAAAAGTAATTTTTTCCGATGAAGAGTAAAGTACCCTTTAGGATCTTGTTCTGGTCTCAAAAATTTTGTTCTGAGTTGTTCTAGTGGAGAATACAGTAGTTTTAAAACGAGAAGCTTGGAACAAGATTTTTAACCAAGAAAATCGAAAAATAAGTTTTTTCGATGAAGAGTAAAGTACCCTTTAGAATCTTGTTCTTGTCTTGAAAATTTTGTTTTGAGTTGTTCTAGTGGAGGATACAATAGTTTTAAAACGAGAAGCCTGGAACAAGATTTTAAACCAAGAAAATCGAAAAATAATTTTTTCCGATGAAGAGTGAAGTACCCTTTGGGATCGTGTTCTGGTCTTAAAAATTTTGTTCTGAGTTGTTCTACGCGGTTAAAAATATGTTTTAAATCGACAGTTTTGTAAGTCATATTGTTTACGAATAAATGGCCAAAAACTGTTATTTCCTAAATTTTTCTTTTTTCAATATCTCTTAAAGTTTTTGACCAATCAAACTAATATTCTGGAACAATGTTTAGAACAACTAGAACAACCTGGAACAACCTTAAAAAGTTCGATTTTCGAAAAATGGGGTGCCAGGTCAAAAAATCGTTTTTGTTAATTTTCCGCGAATATTTTTATTTTAAAAATTTGATCTTCTGGAACAATTTAGAACAAGTCTAGAACAATCCGGAACAACTTTTAAAATTTCAAAATTTAAAAAATGGGGTGCTAACTTCACATAGGTAACCATCAGAGAAATAAAAATGTCATGAAAAAAATAAAAATTATGGCAAAGGCGTGTACAATAACAAAATGTATACGTTGATTAAAAGTAAATTATTATATACATACTTGTGTGGGTGACTTGAGAATACGCGCCAGGAACGATCAAGTGTCACGCACAGGTTACATGATGCGAGCAGCTGACAGTAGTGGTCGAGAAACACGTGGCGACTCGAGCGCGTTCAGACATGCACACGGAATAGACTGCACGCGAGAATGATCACAATATCAAATCCCTACAACGTGATTGATTCACGACATCTTGAGATTGTGGTACTTGACACGATGTTAAATATAATATCCGACTATGAATACCGGCCTGTGATTGGTATCTGACATGTTAAGATTGTACCTGAAATATAAGATACGACTATGAATATCGGCCATGGAATAAAAAATTGTACAAGTATTGAAAAATTACTAAACTAATTATCTTATTAATTTAAATTTTTTTTTATTACAGATTATTCTTTTCATGTTGTTTTTGTATTTCGCTATTGCAAAAACTGTACTTTTATAATATTTCTATTTATATTTAGAATTGTAATAATAGAATTGTACATTATATGTGTAAATTTGAAATAAAGTAGATTTAAAATAAAGTAGATTTAAAATAAAGTTGTCAACCGTCAACATAGAGGATTCTCGACCATGTTATACTATTACGTACGCTTAATTAATCTTTTGACAATTCTTCAGTTTCATTAAAGTACAATTCTTTTTAAAATTAAGCTTTTAAAATTATCCTTCCTCATATACGATCTCGTAGCATGCACAATACAGAAGAAACGTTTACTTGTCAATTAACAAATCGTTTACAGGTTGTTCGCGATCGAACAAAAGTCAGATTCGGCGAATTCATGCCGCGAATCTAGGAGGATCGCTATTTCGACATAATTCCGGTTTTCCTGCCTTTCAGAGTAAAGTCGGCTAAATTCTATGTAATAATAGCTTCGTGCGACGAAATAGTCATCCATTCCCCGGTAACGCGAAGGGCAAACAAACCGAGTTTGATTGTTGTCAATACGGACTTGCTCCTTTGTCCCGAGAACTCGGTGCGTGAGGCATACCCCGAGACGAAGCGAGCGAGCAATAATACGAAACAGCCGTTTGGTTGCCGAACCCGAGTCCAGCGTGACTTTCGTTAATACGAATTAGCGCGTTGTCGACAGCGGATTGGCCTAGCTAAAGTTTCGGCTCGTTAACGGGAGTCCGGAGGCTTCGAGAAAATTCGGAGATCGTGAGCATATAACCCCGGACCTTTACGCGCGAGCCAGCAATCGACGAAAGTTTCTCGAGAGCGCGCGTAGAAGTAAAGTCATTTCGCATTCGTTACTTACGATTATTGAGTGTTTATCTTCTCGCGCCGGAATAGCCGTCGTTCGCGAAACCATATGTCCGTAGCTTGCGGCATTGGGACAATGTACATAGTGTAAATACCTTACTGTACATAATACCATTATAAATGTTCTAAACGAAATAAGACTGACATTTAAATCATTCGATATCCTTTCCTACCCGCGGCTTCTTCAATCATTCGCGCACACAGGTTTATTCAACATACTTTTGTATCAGTGCATATTATTTTTCTACATAGTTGAATAAGAAACCAACTAAGCTGTAAGCTATACATTTAATGTCATTTAAATTCAACACGTTTAATTTGTTTACAGCGAATAATGTCACATGTATATGGAAAATATTTTGTGTAATGTAATACAACGTAAAAAGGATAATTTATAATTTTAGCATATAATTACATTTATATTTCAAATTTGGCATCCTTACTAATGTATTTTACACACCTTTCAATGGTTTATATTTTGTTCGCAAATACATATCTAATCGATTCACCTTCACAATCCAGATATCGCTAATTTTTTGATCGTAAAATGCACCTGAAAAGAAGGAATTAAATTTTCACTTTTGAAACAAAAATTTATGTTGTATCAAAATGCGGCTTTATTATACGTACATGAATAGCAGGATTTGAATCAGTAACAGTCGTTGAATTTTGTACCATAATGTGTAAAATATATAACATGTTGTAGTAACACAATTATTTTTTACACACATATATGTACATATCTGTAGAAACTGAATAATTATTCTTCCGATCCTCAGATTTGACACTTTGAAATCGTCGATTCTTCCAATACCTTGCTGATTCTATCCAACGAATATTTTCCTTGCTTTGCAGTTCACGTGCAATTTACAACTTTCTTTGGCATTGGAATTTATAGTCACACATTTTCAATCTGTAATGATAACATTAATAAATAGTAATAATAAATATAATGATGATTTATATATGTCATATCCATATTATCATTGAAAAAAGGTAACTTACTGTTGTACCAATACTTTGTCTTAGTCCAACAGTTAGGTGTAATGTGCCATCTCCAAAGTTTTTTCAGGCTAATATTGTGTGTTACGTATATAAGATGCTACAATGCTTCGTGATCCCATGTAATACGAAAGGAAGCGAAAGTTGACATCAGGTGGAATAAAAAATAAAGTATCATTTTCGGCTGAAACAAAACTTATAAACTTAATAATTAATTTTCACAATTACATGTGCAATATTACAGTAGTGGTGTACATACCTCTCATCTTTTCAATAGAATGCAAGAATGGTACCTCACGTCATCGAACAATCTTCCAATATCCATAGCAATATCTTGCTGACTGAATCAAACAAATGTTTTCCTTGGTTTTGAGTTGAAGTGCGATTCGAAAGTATCTTTACCATTGAAATTTCTATTCACATTTTTTACCTACAATTATAACATTTATAAGTAGTAAAAATAATTTTAATAATAACACAATAAATTCTGTCATATCCATATTCTATATACTTGAAGAAGAAACTCACTATCGTACCAATCATTTGTTTTGGTCCACCAGTTATGCCTAATCTGCCACCTGGGACCCTATTCTTGAAACGAGGACCCTAGATATCGCATGGGATATCGCATACGATACTAAATGGTATTCTTGAATGAGTGAGATGTATCGTATGCGAGAAAATATCGAACGGTTGATATCGAGTGAGTAAAGCGCGACAAAAGTGAGGTTATTCGATGTGAGGTAAATTCAATTTATGATGGCAATGGATATGGCATATGGAAATGCTGTTCAGCTTCATATCGCTGAACAATTGGAAAATATTTTCAATTTTAATGAAAGACCGCGTTTTCACATAAGGGATGATCCATTTCAATTACCAGAACGACAGTTCGTAAATATTTTTCGATTGAAAAAAGAAACAACAAACAGGCTTATTAATATTGTAAAAGACAATTTAATAGAACCGTCACGATCTTCAGCTTTGGACGCAACTGTACAAGTATGTACAACACATGCAAAATATAAATTATTTATTGTAATAAAACTTTTTTCTAGGTTTTAGCTGCATTACGTTTTTATGCATCAGGCAGCTATCAGAATTGCATAGGAAAAAATATTCACATGGCTATTAGTCAACCTTCAATTAGCAGATGTGTTCGAAATGTGACTAATATTCTTAATTTACCAGAAATATTCAACAATTGGGTGTGCTTTCCTAACAACCTTCAGAAGCTGCAACAACTACGTAACAAGTGAGGATATATTGAGAAAAATTATACAGGATTATGTGCACACAATCATGCTCTATCACATTATATATATATATATGTATATGTATATGTGTATATATAATGTAATTATACATATTTATTTATGTGTATTATATACATAGATTTTGGATAAATCATCGCTTTCCGGGAGCGATTGGTTGTATAGACTGCACTCATGTAGCAATTTTTCCACCTCCTAAAGAAGACGAAAATTATCCTGAACATATATATGTGAATAGAAAAGGATATCATTCTATTAACGTACAATTGGTGAGATTGTGCATTAACACAAAATTCAATTATATTATTACACAAATCATACAAGTACAGTTTTATTTGCAGATATGTGATACTGATCTTAGGATAATGAATGTTAATGCCCGATATCCTGGAAGCACTCACGATTCGTATATCTGGAATAATAGTAATGTTCTTCCTATAATGCAAGATATTTACAATCGTGGACACAGGTTTTTCTTACTAGGTAATATGTAATCATCAAAGTGATCATTATTGTTTTTAGTTTAAATGTATAACATATTGCTTTACTTACAGGTGACTCTGATTATGCGCTTAGACCTTGGATGATGACTCCAATAATAGACAATGATCCTAATATTGCAACGAGAAGATACAATGATTTGCAAATGAGCACTAGATCACTTATTGAACGTTGCAATGGTGTCTTGAAGATGAGATTTCGTTGCCTGTTGAAACATAGGGTTTTACATTACCAGCCAGATGTGTGCTCGAAAATTATCAATGCTTGTGCAGTGTTGCATAATATGTGCATTCATGACAACATGCCCTTACCTGAAGCAGAAGATGAAGTATTGGACTGTGGTATAGATGGTATGGAGGATGTAAACGAACCGGGGATAGATATGTTAAATAGAAATCACGAACTAATAGCTGGACGAAGAATTCGCAATAATTTAATACGACAGTACTTCTCTTGACAATATTTTGTATTTTTTGTGCATATGTATACACATATTCGTAGTTTATTACTGTAACAACTTTTGGCAGTAAATAATAATATTTTTATTGTAAGCATTTGCTTTATTTCTTTGGTAATGTTCTCTTTACAATAGAAAAAATAATACGACAAATACACATACTGAAAAAGAATAATACAAATACTTAAAAGAAAACGTTAAAAGATAATAATCACATTTATAATTTCAGTTTAAAATTAAAGTCATCGGGCAACAAAGAACTGAACATAAAATAACTAATCTCTTAT
This sequence comes from Leptothorax acervorum, assembly GCA_035220615.1. Lineage (NCBI taxonomy): Eukaryota > Metazoa > Arthropoda > Insecta > Hymenoptera > Formicidae > Leptothorax > Leptothorax acervorum. The sequence continues at coordinate 95,331 of JASTWQ010000361.1, read as the reverse complement.
CTTTAAGTTTTTTAACATACGTAAAAATTTTTATACGCAACATAGCTTATAGGAACATTTGTTTACTTATGAACACACTAATATCCATTTTCACGGCCTAAATCTTAGCTTATCTCAGTTATTATTTGCTTTTTTCTCAAATTGCTTCAGTAATGTGCATATTTTTTCTTTGGCAATGACGTCTTTTTCTTTTAGAGCTAACTCCTTCTTATAAAATTTTAATTTCTTTTTGTAATACGAATTTCGTATCGTGCTATCTATCTGCGAAATGTTCGCCAACTTTTCAGTTTGTTCTATTGATTTTTTATATCTTTGTGAAGCAGCACATCTTTTAACACCTCCTTTTATAGTAATCGATTTTGAAATTGGCGTTACAGGAATGTGTGATGCGTTGTTGAGTACATTGATTGGTGTTTCTAGTACAGTTGTTTTTTTTGTAATAATCGATTTTGAAATTGGCGTTACAGGAATGTGTGATGCATTGTTGACTACATTGATTGGTGTTTGTAGTGCAGTTGTTATTTTTGTTAAAGATTTGTTATTGTTATCATTGTAATTGTCATTACTGTTGTTTAAGCTTTCTTTTGATGAGTTATCTTCGAATTTGCAGCTATAATAATTTTGAGAAAACAATGACTGTTGTGGCTCGGAATACTGCGTTATCTCTTGACTTTTGTCTTTTATAGGACAATTTTCCTCATCTTCACTATCATCGATTTCAAATATAATTGAATCATCTACTCCTGTAATCCACTCCTGCAAAAAAATATCAATGTACACGCATATTTTCTGTTTTAATATTATGATTTCTTAATACGTTTCAGATATTATAATACAATACAACAAAGATTGCTTACAAATTTCACGTTGGATTCTTGCACTGTCTTATGTCCTTCCACAACTGTTGAACCCATAAGTGCCAGAACATTTTGATCGGTTTCGGTTAAAACCTGACTTGACGCAGGCCCTCCACCAGTTCCTTTTGCATGGTTCTTGATCGAAGCATTTTTGGCTTTAGTGGAACTTCGCATGTCTTGCCAAGTCTATGATACAGAAAGTAGACAATCAGATTACCTAAAGTATATAATTTTTCCTCTTTACAAAGATGTTTGGCTGTCTGTCAATATAATACATACCTTTCGCCATTGTTTCCACTCTTTTTGTGCACCAGGTATCTCATGTAATTCTGCTGTTATTTTTTCCCATAATTTTTGAGCATGTTTATAATTAAACGTTACAGAAAACTTTCCACTCTGTAGCTCCGGATGTTTACGCATAAATTCTGCAATTCAAACATATATTATAGAGCATAACTGTATTGAAAGATTAATAAATAATAGTTACTATCAGTCTGTCAAGCGGCTATTAGGGCTCAGACACAATGCGAGGAATAAGGAACAAGCAATAGAATTCATAGTCGCATCTTTTTTCAATACACGTGCATTATTCAATAGACTATTAATATCTATTCCTTGTTTCTTATTCCTCGCATTGTGTCTGAGGCCTTACCCATTTCGTTAACCCATTAAGTGTCTTTAAATACAAATTGCAAATTTTCAACTGAACGAACTCAACGAGTTGACTGAGAATTTAAAGCAAATTTCGTTAGACTGTAGGTACAAATTGAAGGCAAATATACTTACCAACCAGCAAATTTTTCTGTTCTTCATTAACATATGTACATCGTTTCTTCACTTTATTTGACGCCAATGCCATTTTAATTAGATTTTCACTATTAATATTTTTTAACTGTAACAATTTGCACCACCAATTTCAAGTAAGATATCACATAATTTTTGTAAACAGTTGAGCGGCGTTGTTTGCTGCGTTCCGAAATTTACTGCCAATGTTGAAAGTCTATAATGACATAAACTATAGATTTCTAGTACGCAGTGAATTTCGGAACACAACCTTTATCGCACACGATATTTATCGCATGACAGCTGAGATACGACTGAAGTCGCATGCGATACGGTCGACCGTGCGATATTTTCCGCATGCGATAATTATATCATACATTCAAGAATAGGGTCCCTGGTTCTCTCAGATTAATATTGTGTCACGTACATAGACTACGTTGACACGGCGGCTTATAAGCCGAAGTTACAACTGCCGTATACTATCCGATCCAAGAATCTTCTTCTTTTTATCAATATAATCACTTAAATATGAGCCTCTTTTATGCTCTAAACATTTAAATTAATCTCTTTTGATATATAAATACTAGAAAGTGTAGTTAAAAATGAAACGCTCTTATTTTAATGATGATTATAGTGAAAAGAAGAAACATTTTGGATCTGACAGTATACGGCAGTTGTAACTTCGGCTTACAAGCCGACGTGTAAACGTAGTCTATATGGCACAATTTGATCGCAATCACCGTGATATTGTAGCAGTGAAGTGTTCCTATTACGTATTGGTTCCTGAAAATCATTATTACAATTTTTATTTTACATTATTAAGTATATTATGTATTATGTTTATGATACGCGATACTTACTGCTGGAAATTTTTGATGTAAAGGAAGCCATGCGGATAGAGCTATGATGCCGGCTAAAGACTCTGGGAATGTAAGGGCACTGTATATATGGCTAGTGCTCCACCTTGACTGAATCCTCCGAGAACGATGCAAGAAAATACTAAAAAAGAAGAAGAGACATTATATTTTCCCTAAAGGTGAAAAAAGATTCGATGAGAGTCTTCTCTCTTAATTGGAGCTTCCTTCCCTCTTGGTCAGATGTATGCATCATTCCTCGGTATGATTTAAATTCATGATTTGTTTTTCAAGAGACGCTGTTGTTGGATCCCATCTATGACTACGTTTACACGGCGGCTTAAGAACCAAAGTTATAACTGCCGTATACTGTCCGATCCAAAAATGTTCTTCTTTTTAGCAATGTGATCACTTAAACATGAGCCACTTTCATACTCTAAACATATGAATTAATCTCTTTAGATATATGTACATTAGAGTGGTCCTTAAAAAGGGTAATTTTTAATTTTGACTGCTCGAACGGTTTGGAAGGCTCGAAATAAATAAAAAAAAATCTGTGCAAAAGCGCAGCTTCCTATCTCAATTTTAACACGTGCCACAGAGCACTTGAATTTTCCTATTAAAATCAAATAGCGAAGATTTTAGTATGAATGCAATAACGATCGGAAAAATTTGAAACTTGGCAATTCTCTTACCTATAGTTGTACCTATCTTCTGAAATTTTTATAGATTTTTATCTACATATTTCAGGTTGCTAGTGGTCGATAAAAATAATTTTTTTTTTAATTTTTTAAGCAAATAGCAAATGATTTTAGTATGAATGCAATAGCAATCGGAAAAATTTGAAACTTGGCAATTCTCTTACCTATAGTTGTACCTATCTTCTGAAATTTTTATAGATTTTTATCTACATATTTCAGGTTGCTAGTGGTCAATTGTTCGGGTTTAAATGAGGATCACTGGGATCACCTTGTCGGAAGGCTCGACGGTGAAGCGGGCACTCTCAATAATCACTCGCGTGTATTAACAGTCAAGTAATATATTTATCAAAATGTCAACAAGATAAATGGTTACAACTCAGTGTCGATGCAAGAGCAATGAGCACCTCGGATATCGTATAACGCAGAACGTAACTTGGAAACTATGTCCGTACAGGCGTGATTGCATACCAATATCCGCAAGCACAATGCAATACGCACCACTGTACCGCTTTGCGATTAATAAATCCGAACACTTAATGTCCCTGAGGGCGATAATCGGCAAATAAATACGCGAACACAATGGCTCGGCGTGCTACCCACTGCAGCGGAAATCTTGACGCGGAGGTCACGGAAATCTTGCACCGCGCGCGAATGACTCGAAGATTAACGGAGATCTTGACGCGAGCCGGACGGATATCTTGCACCGCGAATATCTATGGGACTTTGTTAAAGCACGCCGACACGATAGATTCGCGCTCGCGGAGATCGAGATCGAGCAAATAACGAGAGCGGAGAGACTCGAAACTTGAGCTAAATACAGAGCGTCGTAAGGAACAGTTATCCTCGCACTCGTTTACTATTTGGTATCCGCTTTGCTTCGCTCGCTCGCAACACTCGAACTGAGCTCTCCCGATCGGCACGCAGAACGCCGGACGCGAAAACCACGCGACTCAGGAATTTGGGAGCGTGACCGACTCGTGGAGCCTTTGTACGCGCGGCTGTCAACACGACTGCCGCGACGTTGTCAAATCTCGCGGTATACCGCAACGCGAAAATAAGATCCCGAAAATACGGAAGATTGAACTGTGAATCCCGAACATACCGCCCGCCTCGAATGTTCAGGTACATTCGACAAGCAGTACCATGGATGGGCGGCAAGTTCCGGAGTCGGTGTTGTTATGAAATTTGATGAACTCGGTTTTCTTAAAGATCTAACGCAAAACTAACGAGGTTTAAGAAGTAACGCAAGGACTTACGAACTAACGCGAAGACTTATGAACTAACGCAAGGTTATGAACTAACGCAATGTTATGAACTAACGCAATGTTATGAACTAACGGAAACTAACGGAATGTTATGAGACATGGTGGCGTCAGGGCTTGTCTCCGCCCGCCATGGCGGATTCATCTGAATTGGCAACGTTGATATCGATTGGAAGGAAGCATATTTTGGTTAACGGCCGCTTGTATTCTGAGCAGCTAGTTTTGACTGTAACGACGCGAATTAATCCATCTTGACCAGGATGACAAGCTATGACGCGACCAAGTTCCCATTTACTTGGCGGTGCCAAGGGGTTGCGCACGAGCACAATTTGGCCTACTTTGGCTAATCGTTGCGCCACGCGCCATTTCGGGCGCTGTTGTAACGTATGTAAATAATCGCTTGACCAGGCTTTCCAAAAGCTCTCAGTGCACCGCTGGACAAGTTGCCATCGAGACAACCGATTTTCGTTGAGTTCGAGCAAACTGGGTTCGGGTAGCGCATTCAGAGGGGTCCCGATCAAAAAATGACCTGGCGTTAAAGGCTGGTAATCATCGAGATTCTCAGACACTGCCGCGACCGGACGAGAATTGAGGCATGCTTCTATCTGACACAGAAACGTGGTCAACTCTTCAAACGTGAATGTGCGATTGCCTAGGCAGCGTTTCAGATGGTGCTTGACACTTCGGACACCAGCCTCCCAGAGCCCACCGAAATGGGGCGCTGAGGGAGGTAAAAAGTGCCACTTGACTCTATCGGTGGCTAGCTGATTTTGGAAATTGGTATCGCGAATAGCTCTAAAGTACGCGGAGGTCATTTCTCGATCGGCCCCCTGAAATGTGGTTCCATTGTCGGAGTACATGGAGCTGGGTAAGCCCCGACGAGCTACAAATCGATTAAATGCCGCGATAAAGGTGGCTGAGCTATAATCGCTCACTAACTCAAGATGGAGCGCCTTGGTTGTCATGCAAACAAGCAACGCAATGTAAGCCTTCCGAGCTTTGTGACCACGACCGGAGGTCGTTCTGACCAGCACCGGCCCGGCGTAGTCGACACCAGTATGCTCGAAAGCGCGAGAGGCACGATTTACTCGCACATCCGGAAGATCACCCATGAGCTCGACGGGTATAGTGGCCCTTTCGCGAGCGCATTTGACGCATTTATAAAGTACCGCGCGAACAGTGGCACGAGCTCGCAAAATCCAAAATTCATTTCGCAACGAAGCAAGCGTGAGTTGCGGACCCGCGTGTAACGTCCGAAGGTGATGATGATTGATGATCAAAGACAGGAGAGGATGGGAGCGTAGAATGATCGGATGTTTGGCACTTTCCGGGAGGTGAAAGTGGCGGAGTCGACCACGAACTCGTATTAACCCGTCCGAATCTAGGTAGGGAGCAAACGACGATAATGTGGTTGATTTCGGCAGCGGACGACCGGTCGCGAGGAGAATATATTCGTCTGAGAACATTTCGGATTGCATAATTTTTAACCAATAAATTTTAGCCGCGTGGATCTCCTCTGGGAGCAGCGTGGCGTAACCACCTGACCGTTGGTGACTCACCTTCGATTGAACCCCATCCCGAATTTTTGCTATAAAGCGTAAGACATACGACGTTACTCGCTTATAGCCGTGGCCACGAAGAGAAGCGAGACGCAAGATCCCATTTCTCCGGCAAGCTGGCCTGTAATTCTAATCGCGGAATACTCAGCGTCTTTAACGGAGCGACTCGCGTCTTCGCGGCAAGGAGCCTGACGGTGACCGAGCTATCCACGTGCATCAGTCGCAAATATACTACGGCGGCGTACGCCTTTGTCGAGGCATCAGAAAACCCATGCAAAGCGGCATGCAGGGTTGTTGAGCCGAAGGACGTCCAGCGCGGAATTTTGAGGTCCTCTAGGCATGATAATTTCGACTGATAATGTGTCCATTGATAAAGAGATTCTTCAGGCAATGGGTCGTCCCATGCGCATTTAAGCAACCACAGTTGTTGCATGAGAATTTTAGCGGTGACGATAACTGGAGCTACCCACCCGAGGGGATTATAAAGTCTGGCAATCGTCGCGAGAACGTTCCGTTTGGTCGGACTACGATTTGAGGCCGCGTTTACTCGAAATTGAAACGAATCCCGGACAGGATTCCATGTAATTCCCAACACCTTTAGGTGCTCGTCATCTTGGATCACTTTATCAATCGCTAGCCCGTGATCAGAAGGATCGATATCGGACAATAGATCAGGGCTATTACTCGCCCATTTGCGTAAGCCAAAACCGCCTTTATTTAATAACGCAGTTAATTGGTCGCGAGCTTGTCGCGCAAGAACTTTATCGTCCGCCCCGAAGGCGAAATCATCAATGTACCGTTTGCGTCGCAATATGGGAAGCGCTAAGGGGAACGCAGAACCCTCATCTTGCGCGAGTTGCTCGACAGAGCGTAACGCGAAATACGGAGCAGACGCGGAACCGTACGTGACGGTAAGGGGGCGGTACTCTTTAACCGGCTCATTAGGGAATGCACACCATAAAATGCGCTGGTAATCACGGTCGCGCGCATACACCATAATTTGGCGGTACATTTTGGGTATATCTGCCGTATATACATAGCGAAATTGACGCCATTGTAATACAACTGAAGGTACGTCGGTCTGACACTTCGGACCGACATGCAAAAATCGTTTAGAGATTTGCCATTTGAGGATCGACAGGAAGCGTTAAACACAACGCGCAGCCGTGTCGTCGCGCTATCCTCACGGAGGACCGCGTGGTGTGGAATGTAATAACTGAGAGAAGGATCAACCGTAGTTTCGGTTGACGGTATTTCCGCCATATGGCCAAGGTGTTCATATTCAAGCATGAATGCGCGATATTCGGTCGCGAGGGTCGGCTCGCGTTCAAACCGGTGCTCCAAACGATGGAGGCTTGATAAGACCGCAGCTCGCGATTTGCCTATCGGGATAGGAGGGCCGCATTTGAACGGCAACCTCACTACATAACGTCCTTCGGACGTGCGGGAATGAGTCGCGACAAAATGTTCCTCACAAATTTGTTCCTCCGGGCTCATATAAACTCCCTGCGGAATTTCTTCAACCTCCCAAAAACGCCGTATTTGAACATCGAGGTTTTCGAAAATGGTTCCGTGATGGACATGCAGAGGAGTTAATGGAATATTGGGACTCGAGGATGTGACACCGGACAAAATCCAGCCTAAAGTCGTGTTTTGCGCGACTGGTTCCTCACTTGTTCCCTTGCGAACGCCGTCGAGAATTATTAAACCGAATAGATCAGCTCCGATTATGACATCTACCGGGTCGCTGCTCCTGGGTTCTCGATCGGCCAAATCGAGCCCCTCCAAATGTGTCCAGCGGGCACTGGAGTTGCTCTGGTGAGGCGTGTATTTGGTAAGCGACTTTAATATTAACGCGGTTGTCGCATAGGATGGATCGTCGCGATTGGCCGGAGTTATCGTAATTTCGGAGGCGTAACGCACAACGGACTTTATATCGCCAATACCGGTTACGCACACCGACAATTTCGATTTTACCAAACGTAAACTTTGTGCGAGCGATCCTGATATAAAGGTGGACACTGATTCTTGATCGACAAGGGCGCGCACCGTCACATAACGCCCTTGAGGCGAATAAACTCGAACGCGTGCTGTAGCGAGAAGTATGCGTGATTTGGGAGCTATCGATCGCGATAACAGATGTGACGCAATATCGACCTTGGAGGTAGTATCACGCGGAGCGGGGGTCGCGGTCGCGGAGGATGACGCTTGTTCGGTTTCGCAAGGTGACGTCGACGCTTCGAAATGTAACAATGTGTGATGCTTTTTATTACACTGTTTACAGACGTAGGAATTCGTGCAATTTTTCACAGACGAATGTTTTGCACTAAAGCAATTAATGCAGCGTTTACATTGTTTAACAAATTCGAAGCGTTGCGACGGAGTTAAGTTCAAAAAGGTTGAACATTGGTGTAGCAAATGATTCGCTTTACATTTTGGACACGAAAGTTGACCGGCGGCGGTCGAGTGAGACGCGAGGGATTTTCCTCGAGCCGTTTTAGACGAGTCCTTTTGCGGTATCGGTGAGATCGCATCCAACGCACAAATCCGCGACTCGAGAAATTCGTTAAGCTCGTTAAATTTCGGATACTCGTTTGAATTACCGAGTTTAAGTTCCCATGCTTTTTTGGTAGATTTATCAAGTCTTTGCACGATAAGAAACACGATGATATCATCCCACTTGTCCACCGGACGACCGAGGTTTTTTAACGAATATAATGATTTATTAACTTGATCACGAAGATCACGAAGATCTTTGGAGCTTTTAGAATTAACGCTCGGCAAATTGAACAACGTGTGCAACCGATGCGTTATTAATTTTCGCTTATTCTCATAACGAGATACAAGTCGATTCCACGCAATCACAAAATTGGCATCGGTAATATTAATGTCGTGAAGCGCGTTACTAGCGTCTCCTTTCAAACAAGAACACAAGTAATGGAGACGTTTTAAATCCGACAAACTTGGATCGTCGTGAATCATTGACTTGAATTTATCGCGGAAACCTTCCCACTTCTCGAAAGCTCCATCGAACGACGGTAAATTAATTGTAGGCAAATGCGAGTACGGTTGTCGCGAAAAATTATTTGGACGACTCACGCTACCCGCTACAGGTTGATCCGTCGATTCGCTTTTCGCTAAGATTTCTGCCATGTAGTCCGCAGCTTCGTTGTAGTTGTCCTCGCATTCGATGAAGCATCTTTTAACGAAATACGGCACCGATGTCTTCGCCTTCTCATCCGCCTTGAGTTGAATCTTGCCTTCCAGCTCCTGGCACTTCTGGAAGGTTTCCTTGAGCATGGCAAGCCGTTGTCGTGTGACAGCCGGTGTCATTTTCGATTGGCCAAGTTTTTTAAAATTTGGCAAGGCACGCGACACTGAGTTCATTAATTGATCCTGTAAGGAGATTAATTCCTCAAGAGTCGACATGATGACTGGCACTGTTGAATAACTCGAGAGAGTGAAGATATTTCTTCACGTCGATCCGGCTCGAAGGACCAATTTTTATGTTCGGGTTTAAATGAGGATCACTGGGATCACCTTGTCGGAAGGCTCGACGGTGAAGCGGGCACTCTCAATAATCACTCGCGAGTATTAACAGTCAAGTAATATATTTATCAAAATGTCAACAAGATAAATGGTTACAACTCAGTGTCGATGCAAGAGCAATGAGCACCTCGGATATCGTATAACGCAGAACGTAACTTGGAAACTATGTCCGTACAGGCGTGATTGCATACCAATATCCGCAAGCACAATGCAATACGCACCACTGTACCGCTTTGCGATTAATAAATCCGAACACTTAATGTCCCTGAGGGCGATAATCGGCAAATAAATACGCGAACACAATGGCTCGGCGTGCTACCCACTGCAGCGGAAATCTTGACGCGGAGGTCACGGAAATCTTGCACCGCGCGCGAATGACTCGAAGATTAACGGAGATCTTGACGCGAGCCGGACGGATATCTTGCACCGCGAATATCTATGGGACTTTGTTAAAGCACGCCGACACGATAGATTCGCGCTCGCGGAGATCGAGATCGAGCAAATAGCGAGAGCGGAGAGACTCGAAACTTGAGCTAAATACAGAGCGTCGTAAGGAACAGTTATCCTCGCACTCGTTTACTATTTGGTATCCGCTTTGCTTCGCTCGCTCGCAACACTCGAACTGAGCTCTCCCGATCGGCACGCAGAACGCCGGACGCGAAAACCACGCGACTCAGGAATTTGGGAGCGTGACCGACTCGTGGAGCCTTTGTACGCGCGGCTGTCAACACGACTGCCGCGACGTTGTCAAATCTCGCGGTATACCGCAACGCGAAAATAAGATCCCGAAAATACGGAAGATTGAACTGTGAATCCCGAACATCAATGAAAATAATTTTTTTTAATTTTTGAAAAATTAAAGGAATCTTGTTTATTTATTTCTTTCTATAATTTTGTTTATATATTTATTTATTTATTCGCAGTTTTAAATAAAAATTTAATATTTTTACAAAATTATTTATTTCAAAAATCTCATGATTTCGCATCGGAATATTTTTTTTTTTATTTTTTTATTATTTGGACAATAAATCGTTTCTGATCTTCGTTCTTTGTTAAAATATTATTATATTCTTCTTAACTGTAAAGAAGACTACGAATAAATAAATAAATACATAAACAAAATCATAGAAAGAAAGAAATAAACAAGAATCCTTTGACTTTTCAAAAATTAAAAAAAAATATTTTCATCGACCACTAGCAACCTAAAATATGTAGATAAAAATCTATAAAAATTTTAGAAGATAGGTACAACTATAGGTAAGAGAATTGCTAAGTTTCAAATTTTTCCGATCGCTATTGCATTCATACTAAAATCATTTGCTATTTGTTTAAAAAATTAAAAAAAAAATTATTTTCATTGACCACTAGCAACCTGAAATATGTAGATAAAAATCTATAAAAATTTCAGAAGATAGGTACAACTATAGGTAAGAGAATTGCCAAGTTTCAAATTTTTCCGATCGTTATTGCATTCATACTAAAATCTTCGCTATTTGATTTTAATAGGAAAATTCAAGTGCTCTGTGGCACGTGTTAAAATTGAGATAGGAAGCTGCGCTTTTGCACAGATTTTTTTTTATTTATTTCGAGCCGTCCGAACCGTTCGAGCAGTCAAAATTAAAAATTACCCTTTTTAAGGGGATCCTGAACCGAAGGCCGAACTCCGACGATGTCGCTGTTTTACCGACAAAATTACCGACAACCCTACAAATTTTCGCACAGCTCCAGCTTTTTAGAATAGATACCCCGCCAAGGTTAGAGTTGACAAGTCGTGAAAACATATAAAATGAGATTTTCCCTGAATCATTGATGTATGTACTGCAATCCTGGAGAAGCATTTTCAATTCTGTCAAGTTAACGCGACGCTGTATGAGTACGGATTTTTTCGGTATACAGGTCCCCTATTATTGACATCATCGCAGAGATAGTCAAGAATAGCACCTATTGCACGCACATATACGCACGACACACATACACATCGTATGCTTTATTAGACTTGTAATCTTCATTTCAAGGGTTCAATAATGTTGTTTCGTGTTTTGCAATTCAGGAAAACTTGTTTTCACGTTCGTACAAACGGTATATCTTTTATATGAAACACATCTTGTGATGAATTGACAGGCCGTCTGCCAACTAGACGCCATATTGAGGTAAATGAAAATAAGGAAATCTGTAGTTCCGTAACTTTTTCTCGTTTTCCATATAAAATGAGATTTTCCCTGAATCATTGATGTATGTACTGCAATCCTGGAGAAGCATTTTCAATTCTGTCAAGTTAACGCGACGCTGTATGAGTAGAGACTTTTGTCGGTAAAACAGACGGGTTCAGGATCCCCTTAAGGACCACTCTAATGTACATAGTAGAAAGTGTAGTTTTTAAAATAAAAAGAAGCTCTTATTTAAATGATCATTATAATGAAGAGAAGAAATGTTTTGGATCGGATAGCATACGGCAGTTATAACTTGGGCTTATAAGCCGCCGTGTAAACGTAGTCATATATAGGAAATGCTACAATGCTTTGTGATATCCTATATGATACGCGAAAGGAGGCGACAGTTGACATCGGTTGAAATAATAAAGAGAAAGTATCGTTTCCGACTGAAACTAGACAAAGTTAAAAATTAATTTTCACAATTATATATAATATTACGCTACATATACAATATACCACTTATCTTTCGTATCAAACAGAAGAATGGTCACATCATGGAACAGTCTTGCAGTATCCATATCGATATCTTGCTGACTAGATGAAACGAATATTTTCCTTGGTTTGGAGTTAAAGTGCAATTAAAAAGTATTTTTAGCATTGACATTTCTAGTCACATTTTTTACCTAAAATTATAACATTAATAAGTAGTAATAATAATTATAATAATAACACAATAAATTCTATGTCATCTATATTATATATTGTGACGTGGCAAAAGTCGCGCCCTCCTCCCAGACGGAGCTCGGCCGAGGGCAAAATCGGGGGCGGTGTAACCCGAGCGGGGGCGAGTTACATTTAACAGCAATATTAGCGTTTTGCAGCCGGAGCGGGGCCGAATTACAGTGCAACGGCTTAAAAGCCGCATCGCGGGACCCAAAGGAGCTGTCGAGGAGGGGCGAAGGAGACGGGGTGGCCGTCAGGCGGGTCACCCGCGGGTCCGCCGCCGAGCCGCCGCACACGTCCCGAGCCATACCGCCGCCGAAGGAGCACAAGGACACTCGAGGAGGACGCCCCGCGGAGGTCCGCGTCGGACGCTGCGCCGCCACCCCTAGGAGCGGGCGGACGGTCCCGCCGCCTCCGCCGGACGCGAGAGCATGCCCGTCGGCGCGGTCACGGCCTGGCCAGCCGGGCCCGCCGGACGTCGGCTACAGAGATAACGGCACGGCCAGCCGGACTCACCCTCTAACGCCCGTTTGAATACCGCGGGCCGGTGGAGCGGATCGAGGAAGGAGGAATTCGGCAGCGGGATGTGGCACGGATGGCTGGGACAGGAAGCGGATTCGGTGCGCAGGCACGGGGGCCCGAGGTGATCCCGCCGGGCCGCAGGATCGTCACTACTGTGTCAGCCACGACGAGAGCCGCCTGTTCCGACCACCGACAGCGGATCCAGGGAGGAGAATTTTGTGAGACCGCCGCTCCGGTATGCAGAGATACAGAGTGATTCCGCTCGCGGCCGGTGCCCACGTGTCCGCCAATCGTGCCTTGTGAGAACGTGTTTGCCGAAAAGTACCGTAAAATACCGCGTGTACCGGAACGTCGAGAGAGCGTTGTGTGGGCCGGCCAAGAGCGGATCGAGATCGAGTTAGTGTGTGTTCTCGCCCTCCTCGGGGATTTTGTCGCGACCGGTAGTCATCACATGAATATTGTGTGTAATTGCGAGGCAAATTCCGCCCGCGCACGTTGTGTGTGATTTCGTGCTCGCCTATTGTGCCGCGTACCGCGAGTAATTAGAGGCGCGTAAGAGTACGGTGATTGCGCCGGGGAGCAACGGGGGACGATCACGCGCCGGGCGCGTTAGTATAGTCTTTGCGGGCTGCGTGTGTCGGGCGCCGCGTCAGCTGATGACCTGCGTGCCCGCGCGGGGCGATCGCGCGTGTAAGTGCATCGTGCGTCGCGTGGTGTGCATCGGGGGTGTGAAGCAGCGTGGCGGCCCGCGTATTTCGCGTTTCGTGGATGCTGGCGTGTTGCCTCGCGTTGTCCGCGTTCCGTGTATGCGTGTGTAAGATTTCGTGTTCCGTGTATGTGGAATGTTTCGCGTTGCGGGTGTGCATGTGTAGTGGCGTACGACGTTAGATCGGATGAATGAGTGCATATTCGCGTGTGCGTTGGATGGATGGCCGCGTGTTCGTGTCAGCGTGTTAGATTCGATTCCGTTTCCGTGTACCGCGTGCAGTTAGTGTTCCGTTATCAAGATTGTTTATTGCCGAGTCACACACACATTATCGCTTTTTCCATTATTGCGCCGACGGATCTTTATTTGCTATTACTTCTCCGTGCTTTCACATCCGCTATTTTCTATGGAAATATATCTAACTATTATTCTATCATAACCGTATCGGCTTTTGCTTATTTATGTTTCTGCGCTACGCTCCCTCCCCTCATTCCCCTAACTAACATCACGGATCTCGCCCTGAGCTAAAACAGTATCGCGACGATTATGCCTATGCAAGGACGAGTAGTCGAGTATAAACGTGGTGCGCGTGACCGCACCTGGCGCCCAGTTTTCGCGTATTGTCTCTCGCGATCTGACGAATAAGTGTAGTCCCAGAATTTATTCAGGGCCAGAATTTATTCAGGGCAATATGAATGCACAATACTACGCAAATTTCCTTCTCCATCGGCTTGATGAACTTCTCGAGAATGTGCCACTGGCTACAAGATTAGCAATGATGTTTCAACAGGATGGACATCCCGCCCACTCCTCTATTTTGGCGAGAAACATTTTAAATCAAAAATTTCCCAGGAGATGGATCAAACCTCGTGGTCATCAGGAGTGGCCACCACGCTCCCCGGATTTCACGCCTATGGATTTTTTTGCATGGGGCTTCTTACAAAGTAACGTGTATCAAACTCTGCCGGAAAATGCGGAAACTCTGAGGAATAGAATTCGCAACGCGTGTGCAGAGATCACTCCTCTTATGCTCGAACGAGTGAGAGAAAATTTTATGTGCAGAATCGTTTTATGTTTAGAACAAAATGGTAGTTACGTAGAACATTTGTTGTAAGCATATTTTAAGAAAAGAAACAAATTTTGTTCAAATTTGTTCCTTAAATTGTATCTAGGTTATGTTATTTGTATTAATTTTATTAATATTATTAAATATTATAATTATGCACTATGTCAGAGTTGTAAAAACTGATATCCCTTCTGTCACTTTACGCCAAACTTGCATTCTGATCTTATTCTGTAAGTCGAGTGAAGCTTGCCCCTGTCGATAAACAGATAGGCAACCCAACATACTGATGTGTATGTTGCAGAAGCACCCTGTACATACCTCTCATCTTTTGAATCAAACGGATCATGGTAGCTCACGTCTGGTCGCGAACAGTCTTGGACTCATAAATGAAAGGATAAGACCTGCTGACATACCGCTTAGTTTTATACAACAGTCAATGTTAACTTATTACAAGTATGTTAATGTTATGCAATTTAGGCTTATGTGACAATCAAGGTTATGTGACACTGTACAACATACCTAACCCTAAAGTTCTGCAAATACTGTTGCTCCAGTTACATGAATAAAATCGCATCTACTTGTTGGACAACATCAAAGCTTCATTGTTGGTATATTTTACTCCTGCTTCGTCTCCAAGAAGCATTCGATATACTTGTCCCTACTTGGCAAGATTGCGCTGACGACATATATACATATATAAATATACAAAGAAATATATAATTATCCTTTACGCACATACATCCATGTAAATGTTTAACATAAATACTTAAACATTGAGATTTATATAGTATACAGTGGGGAGCACAGGAATGAGTTCCTTTTTCGCGGTTTAGATTAGCGCGCTATCTGGGCTGCGTTCGGAAAAATGACCCGAGTGCCCTCGAGCATCATTTTATCCTTGTTGGGAACCGAATGTTAGACAAGGATGAAATGATACACTCGGGTCATGTTACCGAACGCAGCCCTGTAGGGACGATAGTTGCACCTACTGCACCTAATTTTCTATGCTTATCTACACTAAAAAAGAAACTCATTCTTGCTCCCTATTGTACTTATTACTTGAATTTGCCTGTAAGGGCTCAGACCCAATGCGAGGAATAAAGGCCTCCACATAATTTTCCGTAACAGCAACAGTAAGGTCTCGACCAATCGCGTTGCACAATTCGGCCGGTTACGTTTACGGACGGCCCAATCGAGCAACGCGATTGGTCGAAACCTTACTGTTACTGTTACGCGAAAATGTGTGTATCTCTGGAGGCCTTCAGAAACAAGGAAAAGATATTATTTAACAAAAGAAAAGTGAATAACGGCATATGCCAATCAGGCGCGGTAACAGGTGCGTAAATAAAAGAGATACATAACGATTTACGTGTTTTACCACTTTCAAATGTTGTAGATAAGACTTTGCAATTATACGCGTGCGCGTCGACATTTCTAAAAGTCGCCTTTTGTAATGCAATTGTGTAAACATTTTTACTTCCCTCTTCCTCCTATCCCTCTGGAGATAGTTTTATTTCACACAAAAATCCACAATGCGGCCACAGGTTGTATGTATGCGTACGTCGATCGGTACCGAACAATTTTTGTTTCTACTTTTCTTCCACTCCCGCCAATAAGAATCAGCACTCTCACGCGTCACCCATTAATCGAGTCCTTTTTCGATGTACATCCCTGCTTAAAATGATGGATAGAAAATGATATAAACATGCTCCTTTTCGAATCATTCGTGATTTTGGATCCGTTATTTCACATATTATTCTAATAGATCAACTCTACATTATTCCATATTATTCTGTCCTTTCATTCAATAATATTCTATAATATTCTATTCTTCTTTTCTACAATATTTCATAATATTCTATTTTTCTATTCTATAATATTCCATAATATTTTATTCTTGTATTCTATGATATTTAATAATATTCTGTTTATTTACTCTATAATATTCCATAATATTCTATTTTTTCATTCTATGATATTGTATAATATTCTGTACTTCTACTGAATAATATTCCATAATATTCTATTTTCCTATTCTATGATATTCTATAATATTCTATTCTCTTATTCTATGATATTTTGTAATATTATATTCTCCTATTCTATGATATTTAATAATATTTTATTCTTTTAGTATATGATATTTAATGATATTCTATTTTTACATTCTATGGTATTCTATAACATTCAATTTTTTTATTCTATAATATTCTGTACTTGTACTGAATAATTTTCTATAATATTCTATTGTTCTATTCTATAACATTTAGTAATACTCAAATCTCCTATTCTATGATATTTAATAATATTCTATTCCCTTATTCCATGGTATTCCATAATATTCTATTCAATTCAATTCAAAGTTTATTGTATATGCCTTTCGGCTTTACAAGGCGTTTTTGCAGGAAACGGTCCCAAAACCTTTACACTCTTTCCTTTAATTCCCATCAGACCTGGCCATTGGGCGGCCTCACAACCTGGTACCCATCCCATCCCTTACTCTTCCCTAATCCCTCCGGCCCTCTCCTCTGACTTCCCTCTTTTTTCACTCTCTTGGCTCCATCCTTCCTACCGACACTCATTCCCTAGATCGCACCTTCTTCTTCCTTCTCTCCCTCCTTCCTCTACTCTTTCTCGTCTGTCTCTCCTTTTCTATCGTCCATTTCCTCTTTCTATCCTGCCGCTCTTCTGCTTCCTGTCTTTTCCTCTCTCCACTCCTAGCGCCCTGCGTTAGAAAAACAAAACACAGACAAAACAAACAGAACAAAACAAAACAAACGAAGCCACCCTAAGCCCTCCCTTCTTCCTTGTCGTCTCCAATCTATTCTCTTCTTCTCCTCAATCTACTTTCTGTCCTCCTGCTTCTCTTTCTCTTCTCCACTCATCCTTCCTTTCTAACATCTCAATATTCCTCTTCTCCCTTCCTCTCACTCTTATCCTCTCTCCGTCTGTTCCTCCTTTATCTGCTCCTTCATCTTTCCTCGAATCCGTTTTCCTTCCTCGGCTTCTCTTTTTTCTACTCCTTACTCTACCTTCTACTCTGAGCAGAAGAAAAGAAAGATATTACAAATTTTACAGTCTTACCTGCTTTTCCTTCTCCCCTCACTCTCCCTTAATGCTCCTTTCTTTATCTCCATTCATCTCTCCTTTCTATCTTACATTCCTCCCATTCTCTTTTCTTCCTATCGGCCCTGTTCTCGTCCGTATCCATCAGCAAATTCTTCTCTAACCCTCGTCCTCCGCGGTCCTCCTTGGTCTCCCGCTTTCCTCCTCTCTCCTTTCTTTTCTCCTTTCTTTCTCCTCTCTTTCTTTTCACCCTCCTATCCTCATTGCTAACCTCTCTCCTCCTCATCACTCTCTTTTATTCACTCTTTTGCTCTTTCTTCCGTCCGTCTTCCTCGCTCTCTGCCCGCCCGTCGTTCTTCCATCGCCGATTCCTTCCTTTACTTCCTCCCTTATCTTTCCTCTATCCACTCTCGTGTGCTCCCTTCCACGTCTTTCCGGGAGCCTTTCTCTCTTGCCTCAGACCAGCCGTTCTACTTCTTCCTTCCTTCCTTCCGGTTCGGGTTTCTCTTCTCTCTCCTTTCTTCCACCGCTTCTTTTCTCATCTTACCCCTCTTGCACCCTTTTTGATCACGATCCGCCATCCGCCTTCAATTCTTTCTCTCCGCCGGCTTTCCTCCATGATACGCGTAGCCACGCGCGTTCCAAAACACCATGCCTCGACGTCCCGCATTGATGCCAACTCACTCGGTTGTTGGTACCCAGCACCGTCTCGGTCTCACCATTGCGCCCCTTCCACCGTTCTCTCACTTCTCACGTCTCTGTCTCTTCTTCTTCTTTTCTACATCCTAACCTCCAAATACGCCTTCCGTAATTTCCGCTCCACTCTCCATCCACATCATCCTCGAAGCCTCCTCCACTTCCTCGTCCTCCTCCGCACCTTCTCCATTAACTCTCTACCACTCTACTCCATCCTCCTGGCCTTTTTCCCTACTGTTTAGGAATAAGAGGAATAAGCGTTCAATTTAATCTTTAATTTTCAACCCGATCTCGCGCGCGCTCCGCTTGCGCCCGCGTGTCGTACGCTCAGCGTTACGCGTGACGAGCGAGGCCGAGCCGGCCCGATCCGTCGGCGTAAACAACGCTCGGGTCGGTAGAAGACGATCGCCTGAGTCGACATTCCAACGTGTATCGAGACGGTTCGAATTTTGACAATTGTTACGTGCATCGTGAGATTAACGCGCCTACGCTTTTTCGTGATCTCGGTTCCCTGCATTACACGCAAGGATCGTACCGGCTGTGCGGCGTGCATCTGAGTGCATCTTCACGTGCGCCTCGAACTCAGAACGAATTCCGAGCTCTGTCGCCCGCGAACGAGTCTACGTTGCGGTGCTTCGTCTCATTACCGTTTTTCATGTACCGTTGTCGTCTCGGTAATACAAAGACCAGAGTGCGTGCATTTAACCGCATCGTTCTAAGTGCAATTTGTGAGACCGCTCGCCTCTACCGCCAACATTGACATTAAACTATAATATTAATCGCAATAATTTGGAGCCGTTATTTCAAAGTCCTTCCTCCTTGGTTTGCAAACCTTCGTCAAGGTTGTATCAGCAACCATCAACAACAAACATTCTGGTCCTTCGAGCCGGATCGCTGCCAAGGAGAAAAAACTGTTTGTGACTTTCACGGTCCTATTATTGAAAATTATTATTATCGCCATGTCGACCGTTGAGAAGCTTCTTGCCACACAAAGGCAACTCATAAATTCTATCGCTCGTGTGCTGCCTAATTATAAGAAGCTCGGTCAAGCCAAGATGACAACAGCCGTCACCCGACAACGTCTCACGACATTGAAGGAGATGTTCGCCAAGTGCCAAGAGCTGGATGGCGAAATAGAGCTTCTTGCCGACGACAAATTGAGAGCTGCCGATGTCTACTTCACCGAGAATCGTATCATCGCCTGTGAGGACGCTTACTACGAGGCTGCGGACTTCATGGCTGAGGTACTTGAAGCCCACGAGACTGATCCTCCCAATGCAACTTCATGTAACGTAAGTGGCGTTTCTGATTCCTACCGTGCAACATTGCATCTGCCGAGGATCAACCTACCTACCTTCGACGGGAGCTTCGACAAATGGGAGAATTTCCGCGACCGTTTTAAGTCAAGGGTTCATAACGAACCTAGTTTATCGAATGTTGAGCGTATGCATTATTTATGCTCGTGTGTAAAAGGGGATGCAAGTACCGCGCTCGAACATCTCGCGATTACCAATAACAATTTCGACGTCGCGTGGAATATTCTCGTCTCTCGTTACGATAATAAACGTCGCCTCATTACGATTCATTTACAAAGTCTCTTAAGTCTTCCGTCGCTTACCGCAGAAACCTCCAAAGATCTTCGGAACCTCCGCGATCAAACTAACACGTCTATTCAAGCTCTCAAAAATCTCGGTCGAGCTGTCGAACATTGGGATGATTGCTAGTTTTTCTTGTTGCTCAAAAACTTGATAAGTCGTCGCGAAAAGCTTGGGAACTCAAGCTAGGGGACACCATGGATTACTCCCGTTATCGTGAATTAGATCAATTTCTCGAGTCGCGCATTCGCGCCTTAGAAGCGATCTTGCCATCGACAAAAGAAAAATCTGTGGAATCCTCGAAGAAAAAATCACTCGCGTCGCACTCCGCTTCCGCAGTTCCGTTCGCATGTGCTCTATGCAAGGAGAATCATTTGCTCTATCAGTGCCCCGCGTTTTTAAAGCAAACTCTATCCCAACGTTCCGACCTTATTAGAAAAAATAAGCGCTGTCTGAACTGTTTCAGTACCAAACATAATGTGAGAGAATGTACGAGTTCTCACGCGTGTCGACAATGTTAAAAACGACATCATTCGTTGTTACACTTTGATAACCTCGTCAAGCCGATCGAGACTGAATCAGTGTCTGTCTCAACTCCCGCTAGTACCGCAAATAACACCAATGAGATCGCAACGCATCTGATCTCTAAAACCGTAGCGCCAAACTCTAAAGTTTTGCTCGCCACCGCACGCGTACGCGTACACTCCAACTCCGGTCGCTTCGTCACTGTCCGCGCACTACTCGATCAAGGCTCTGTGTCAACGTTGATGACTGGATCGCTTGCACAGTGCCTTCGATTACCGAGAATTAAACGAGCAGTTTCGTTGCGGGTATCGGTGAAACCCAGTCAGTTGTGCGACACGCTGCTCAAATCACGATTACCCCTGCGTCTCGCGACGGACCTGCTTACTCGGCTACCGCGCCACCACAATCGTATTATATCCCGCATCATGCCGTATTACGAGAAGACAGTGCGACCTCTCGTTTGCGCGTAGTATTCAACGTTTCTTCCCCAACCACTAATGGCATGTCGCTGAACAGCCACATGTTAGTAGGACGAAAACTCCAAAAGGATCTGCCTACCGTCATCATTCTGTTGCGTCAGCCCTGGTACGTTTATACCGCTGACATCGTAAAGATGTATCGACAGATCTTGGTCGATGCACGCGACATCACCTACCAGCGCATTTTGTGGCGACCGTCGCCAAACGAGCCTGTAAAGGAGTATATCCTCTTGACAGTTACCTACGGCAGTGCTGCCGCTCCATACCTCGCTCTCCGCGTTTTAGAGCAACTAGCCACTGATCACGGAGCCGAGTTTCCATTAGCGATGCTCGTCTTGCTCCGTCAAATCTATGTTGACGATGCTGCGTTCGGCGCCGACGATCCCGTTCTCGCTCGTCAAACCCGTGACCAATTAATCGCGCTCCTTGATAAGGGCGGCTTCCGCCTTCGAAAATGGGCAAGCAATTCATCAGACCTTCTGTCCGACATCGATCCTTCCGATCATGGCTTAGCCACTCACAAAATCCTTCAGGACGACGAGCAAATAAAAGTCTCAGGAATCACTTGGAATCCATCGCTCGACGTTTTCCAATTTCGTGTTTCCATACCTTCCTCTCCAACTAGGACGAAACGAACGGTTCTTTCAACTATCGCGAAATTCTTTGACCCTTTAGGATGGGCCACACCCGTCATTATAACCGCGAAAATATTTATGCAAACTTTGTGGTTGCTTAAATGCAAATGGGATGAGGAACTTCCCAGCCAACAGCTCGATGACTGGACAGAATACCAAAACAAACTTCCACGCCTTAATGCGCTCAAGATACCGCGGTGGACCGAACATGGACCTCACACCATGCATTGTTCCCTTCACGGCTTTTGCGATGCCTCGACGAAGGCATTCGCAGCCGTCGTGTACCTTCGGCTCGTACACGTAAACGGCTCTGTTTCGGTTTCGCTGGTTATAGCCAAGTCAAAGGTGGCCCTACTCAAAACGTTAAGTGTTCCCCGCCTGGAGTTGAAAGCAGCTCACCTACTCGTTAACCTAATCCAATACGTTCGCACCGCTCTTCAGCTACCCAACCTCGAGACCGTCTGTTGGACAGACTCTCAGATTGTCCTAGCTTGGCTGAAGCAATCTCCATCTCGATGGAAAACCTTTGTAGCCAATCGTGTTTCCGCCATTCAATCACAGCTTCCTGAGGCCTTGTGGCGTCATGTCCCGACGCAAGATAATCCCGCGGACTGCGCGTCACGCGGCATCGATCCCGACGCGTTACAAAATCACAGTTTATGGTGGTCAGGCCCTTTATGGCTACGCCAACCACCCGAATGTTGGCCGAATACGTGCCCTCCATTACCACCAGAAAGCCCCCTCGAGGAGCGCCGAGAACAACCCGCTCACACCATCAATGCGACACCGAGCTGGGATCTTTCCTCGCGTTTCTCTTCCTGGCCTAAATTACTCCGAATCACCGCGTACCTGTACCGCTTCCTATTCAGACGACGCTCCACCCTGCCTATCGATGGCTACCCTCCACGTTTGTTACCTGATGAAATTCAACAAGCTAAACATTACTGGCTCAAATCCATGCAAGCCGAGTTGTTTCCCCACGAACTCACAGCGCTGACGAACAAAACCACGCTGCCAAAAACCAGTCCGCTCTCCCCTCTCAATCCCTACCTGGATCCTGACGGCCTTATTCGCGTGGGCGGAAGACTTCGTCATGCTTGTCTTTCCGGCACAACAAAAAATCCGATCGTTCTGCGGTCACATCCGTTGTTGTCTCGCCTGATCGAACACCATCACTTACGAACTTTGCATGCCGGGCCTCAGCTCACCCTCGCGTCACTTCGGAGTGAGTTCTGGATTCTCCGTTCTCGAGCAACCGTTTGCTCTGTTCTATACAAGTGCATCCGATGCACACGCGAACGTGCCGAAACACCGATCGAACTTATGGGAGATCTACCGGAAGCCCGAGTTAACCGTACCGTTCGAGCCTTTATACATACCGGCGTCGACTATGCAGGTCCCAACCCTATTCGTACCGCTCCCGGACGCGGACACAAGTCTCAAAAGGCCTACATAGCCTTGTTCGTATGCTTAACTACCAAAGCCATTCACTTGGAGCTTGTAAGTGACTATAGCTCTGCAACTTTTCTGGCCGCGTATCAGCGATTTGTGTCTCGCCGAGGACTGCCAAAGGCCATGTACTCCGATAATGGTACGACCTTTCAAGGCGCTGATCGAGAACTTTTACAAGCGTACTCGCAAGCAATCCGCGATCCGAATTATATAAATCGACTCGCAACCGACAACACTGAGTGGCATTTTCTACCTCCCGCAGCGCCTCATTTCGGCGGCTTGTGGGAAGCCGGCGTTCGGAGCGTAAAGCATCATTTAAAACGATGCATCGGTCCCCATACGCTAACGTTCGAGAAGACGGCCACGCTTCTCTGTAAAATTGAGGCGTGCCTGAATTCCAGGCCTATTGCTCCCGTTTCCGATAGTCTTGATGATTATCAAGCGTTGTCGCCTGGTCATTTTCTCGTCGGTACCGCTCTTATCGCCCCTCCGGAGCCTAGCGTGCTCGATCTCAACGAAGCAAGGCTGTCGCGCTGGCAAATGATCCAGCAGTTAACCGAAGTTTTTTGGAGGTCATGGTCGAGCGACTACTTGCATTCCCTTCAACAACGCCCGAAATGGCGCGTCGTCCAGCGACTAGTCAAAGTTGGCCAAATCGTTCTTTTGCGCAACCCTTTGGTCCCTCCGTGCCAATGGAAACTCGGCCGCATTACCGCTTGTCATCCCGGAGATGACGGCCTGACTCGCGTAGTTACCGTAAAGACGCATCGATCTGAGTACCGAAGGCCGATTGTCAAACTCTGCTTCCTCCCCGTCGATATTAACATTGAAGAATCAAAGGATTCTGCCACGGCGGGCGGAACCATCCCTTGACGGCAATCGCAGGTATTCAGCGATAAAACTTAATTATAAGCTATGTATTATATTGTACCGAGTTTTCATCATTGTATATAGTTGTATAACCATTAGCATAAGTACCATATCTATACCGTAAGCATTTCGAATGCAATTATACATTCGAGGCGGGCGGTATGTTTAGGAATAAGAGAAATAAGCGTTCAATTTAATCATTAATTTTCAACCCGATCTCGCGCGCGCTCCGCTTGCGCCCGCGTGTCGTACGCTCAGCGTTACGCGTGACGAGCGAGGCCGAGCCGGCCCGATCCGTCGGCGTAAACAACGCTTGGGTCAGTAGAAGACGATCGCCTGAGTCGACATTCCAACGTGTATCGAGACGGTTCGAATTTTGGCAATTGTTACGTGCATCGTGAGATTAACGCGCCTACGCCTTTTCGTGATCTCGGTTCCCTGCATTACACGCGAGGATCGTACCGGGTGTGCGGCGTGCATCTGAGTGCATCTCCACGTGCGCCTTGAACTCAGAGCGAATTCCGAGCTCTGTCGCCCGCGAACGAGTCTACGTTGCGGTGCTTCGTCTCATTACCGTTTTTCATGTACCGTTGTCGTCTCGGTAATACAAAGACCAGAGTGCGTGCATTTAACCGCATCGTTCTAAGTGCAATTTGTGAGACCGCTCGCCTCTACCGCCAACATTGACATTAAACTATAATATTAATCGCAACAATTTGGAGCCGTTATTTCAAAGTCCTTCCGCCTTAGTTTGCAAACCTTCGTCAAGGTTGTATCAGCAACCATCAACAACAAACACCTACCAAAACACTTTTCTCACTCCTCTTAACTCCGAACCGACCGTCTGCTCCGCCCGCCGAACCGGAACCCCCCATAATATTCTATTCATCTATTCTATAATATACTCTGTATTATTTCATTCTCCTGTAATATTCATTATCCTGTAATATTCATTAATATTTTATTCTCCTATTCTATGATATTCCATAATATTTTATTCTTTTATTGAAAACAAATATGAAAGATGCTACTACGTCGCGTGACTCAAGCGGAGTGGAGGACAAATAAAAGTGATGCTGCATAGAACGTGTTCAATACAATTCAGGAAATAATATTAATAATGACATAACTAAAAAGCAAGAGTATTTTATTTTTTATTGTATTTATTAGATTTCAAGAACACAAATTATATAATTTTTTCAATAAAGTTAAATAAAAACATTAGTTTTTTATATCTTTGGCATAGCAAATATTCTGAATATTTTTTAAAAGCTGTTTATACCGTAAATTAACGTTTTTTAATTACTATCACTCGATTCATCAGCACTATGAATAGAGTCAGCACTGTGAATAGAGTCTGATGGAGAATAATCATTATTATTCTCTTTTTCTTCATTACTTTTTTCTTCAATTTGTTTTTTTTCATCATTACTTGCTTGTAAAACTTCACATGGAATTTCACTGTTATCAGAAATATTTTCAGAGTATTGTGCTTCCTCACTGTCATCATTTGTATCGGTCATTACAACAGTACATAACGCAGCTTTGATTTCCTGCTTATTTTTTGAACTTATAGATTGTGGAGTTCTATTCAGTTCACATATTTTGTGTGCAATATGCGTTCCAAAATGTTGAAGTTCAATATCAATTGAAACTTTATCTAGATCACGTTGAGTTATCAAGTAATGTTTAGCTGTAGCTGAAACAAAACAAGAATATATGTAGGAATAATGTTATAACGTTGTAAATAACGTTGACGGAATATTCGGTGTTTGAAATAAAATGTTACCTCTAATGGCTTTTTATTTTGTTGGATCTAATGCAGGTCTAGGAGTTGCATTTCCACTCTTCTTTCCTCTGTTTGACACAATACCTGTTACAGTGCTTTCTTTAAGTACTTTTATGCCATAAACAGCAACAGCTAAGTTTTTTATTAACTGCGGTAATGTTTTTGAAATGATGAGAACACTATCATATGTGGATTTGGATATGTAGACATCAAAGCCAAGATGTACCTAACAATATATTTTACTAATATGTAACAGCATGATTTTCATTAACAAAGAATATGTTCAGGTTTTCAGTAGACAGGGTGTGCCATAATTCGCGATCAATATTTATATAGCGCTACTCGTGAACAGTTTTGAGTTAATTTTTTTTTTTGGCGAAATTGTCGAAGCATTAATTACAGTTTCCGAAGTACAGACAGCATCAATAATTCCTTCCCGGCTGCGTTCTGAAAATCTATAGTTTACGTTACGTATACTATATATTTTCAGTACTAGCCTATCTTCAGGTGGGAAGGCTCTAATGACGCCGTCTGTACAAGCAACCGAAAAATCAGGTATTTAGATAAACTTAGTTTTGGACAATTAAATAGATAACAAACTATTTTCTTGGACCAATTTTAAATGGACTTTAACGGAATTTTAATTTAGAATTTAGTTACAAATGCCTGTTATATTGAAAATTGGAGAAAGTAGCCATAAATAATAACCTCCTTCGACAAAATGGATCAGGATTTCTTGACTCAATTTTTCATGAAGAATAGAGCTATGTAAATAGTGGGTGCGCAATCTACCGGACACTCTGTGTATTACCTCATTTCGTGCTTTATTTTCATATCCAATTGGAGGCAAACCAACTTGTTCTTGCGGACGTGTAAGATTTTTTTTAAAGTATTCAGAAACAACGTCTATAAAAATAATTATTTTAATAATTAAATTTTATATTTTTATAAATATTAATAAAAACCAAACTCACGCAACAGTTCATCAAAGTTACTCAAAACTTTTGTATCAACTTCTTTGTTTATTTTAGATATTTCCGTATACTCTGAAATCACTTTTTTTTTTAAGATTAATGTTTAACGTCATCAAATCGGTAATTATTGCTTCTTTATCCTCTAGTTGCTTCTTCAGTTTCATCTTTTGAGAACGCAAATATTTATTTTTTTCTGCAGCTTTTCAATCTGTAATATAACACTTATATGTACAAACATCAACTTATTCATGTACTTACTTTTTATTTTACTGAAATACATACCATCTTTTCTATATCACTTCCATTAGGATCTTGCTTTTGAGCTGGACAATTCTAATAATTAAAAAATTATTTTATTGTTGCAGTCATTTTTAAATGAAATAAGAATTACTATGTATTACATTTAATATTTTTATTATAATATTATTATCTTAATTTGTAAAAAATACTATTTTAACAACGATATTTCAGTTTTATATTTTAATTTTATTTAGGCGAGGGAGCGTGTACACTTGGTGCTTTTTTTATCTTTCTTTTTGAAATATGTCATTATGGCTGCTTTCCTTTTATTAGTGACACAAATCGACACAAACGTCGTTCTATCCTTCTTGGCATTCAATGAATAACAAAGACAGAACGACACTTGTGTCGACTTGTGTCACTAAAAGGAATTAAAGCAGCCTATATCTATAGTAGAACCCTGCCTTTAATGCACTGATCCTGTACTATAAGTGCACTCCTTTATATACAGGGTGTCTGAAGTTAGTTGTCCAATTGCTTGTATACATATAAAACTCGTTAAACTGATTGTGAGTAGCAAAATCCTCTACCATTTTTTTCAAACAACCACGTAACATTTTGGGATAATGAAAGAAGATTGACGAGCTAATGCGCGCAATGCGGTGCATGGGACAAGTTCTTTAGCCGAAGTTTCATCCAAAATATCTGAATCTCTTGATAACATCTTGACAAAGGCCGGCGGTGCATATATTGGACAGTGGAGGCATAATATATTATGTGCTCGCCAGCATCACGAGACTGCAAGCTTGCCAAAAGAGATTGTCAAGAGATTCAGACAGATTTGAATGAGACTTGGATGACACCGGCTGTAAAGCTCGTCCCACCGCATCGTTTGCAATCTTCTTTTATTAATATCAAAAAAATTTACATGGTTGTTTAAAAAATGGTGCAGGACTTTTCTACTCACAATCAGTTTGACGAGTTATTCTACACGAGCAATTCGACAACTAACTTTAGACACCTTATACATTTGTTTCTTAGGAAGTAATTATGTGTGTTGTGAACCTGAGAAAACGTACATTTAATACACTTCAGACATTACTATCCTCTCAATTTAAATGCACTAAAAACTTACATTCTTCTTAGGTTAATGGTTTTTGTTTATAGGAATAAATAGTAGTAGTAAAATTTGCGTTACTCACTTCGGATTCTCCGATTTCTTTCGTTACATGAATTTTTTTTTGGATTATTCAAGAAGTCATTGTTATTTTGCTTTCATTTTATTTCAGCTAAAGGTGCACTTCTTGTTGGAGTCGGATCTGATTTGCTTGTAGTAACTAATTTGTCAGAATTGACTGGGTTCCTTGTTATATGATAGTTCTTAAAAAGAGAGAAAATTTGTTATTGTACGCTTTCATGGTCTTGAAAAAAATTAGGTTTGGGTTTTGGGTTGGATCGCCACATTTTTTGTGTTTAAGACGGCTAATGTAGTTTTTATCTATTTTTCTAAAAAATGTAATTTTTACAACACCTCCACGGAAAGTCCGACTTTTCATGCTTGTAGAGCGCGACGAAAGTGACCTTTTTCATGCCAGAGTTTACTTTCCTCCCTAGGGAGGAAAGGTGATATTTTCTGCCCCCGTATAACGAACGAAAAGTAAAATAGCAGGTCTAACTCCGTTTACTCTCTACAGGCTGGAAAGTCGAACATTTCCGTAAAAGTATTGTGAAAAATTTCGTGTGCACCACGGGTCGAAAGCTTTTTTAGACTCGTGTGATTGCCGCCCGAGCCGAAGGCGATCAGGACGGCAAACTTCACACTTGTCTGAAGAACGTAGCTTTCTCCCCTTGGTGCACAATATACTATTCAATATTGTAATTGCAAAAACTAAAGTTGCAATAACTGTAATTGCAATACTTACAATTAGAAATTGATAAATCCTAAACACATACGTACTTAGATATACAAGTATACATATACAGGGTGTTTTATATAACCACGATATTGCTCATGAATAGATAGGCGCATTAAAATAAATAGAAAACACTACTGCCTTGCAAATTTTTCAGCAATTATTAAAACATTAATAATAATGCAGAATTCACACTGCATCCGACGATCCGCAATATCCAGTAGAAGTCCCTATGTGGAATTCCTATGCTTGCAATATTTTTGTTTCTAGAAACCAAATTTTTTTTATTGTATATTGAACGTTGGATGTCAGATGCAGTGCGAATCCTGAATAAGAACCTATAATGAGTGCGTATTTTGCGCGACAACATAATAAGAGGACAGTTTTAAACAGAGACATGGCTGTAGGAACGCAGTCTAGATCTTCTTCGAAAAATAGTTTCATTTTATGTTAGCAATTTCTCCAAAACGGAAAATATAGACGAAAACTCCTCTCCTGCTCTCTTATGTGGTGGTGGAGTAATAAATAAACCCGACCTTGTTTTTAAAAAAGGATTCGGTACCCAAGCAGCATTTTTCGGTTAACTTTCCAACTAAGGACTACTTTTTTTACTAATCACAACGTTGAAAGCGGTCCAAGAAAGTTATAAAATGTAAACTTATAATTAAAAGATAATACTAACGTTTTTTGGACGTTGTCTTAACGTCAAAATTACGACGTGCTTTTTTTATCACTTTTCCAACGTCAAATTTGAAATGGTTTAAGTCCTAATACCCGACGTTAAGTTATTTAACGTTCGCCTGACGTCATACTCTGCACCAAACTTTTCGAGCGACTTCAATACGTAATTTCCAACGTAAACCAACGTTTTGTTATCAAACGTTGTAAAACGCTAACGTTGTGAAACGTCGCCTGTGGTCATTTCTGACTAACGTTAAGAAATCGCGAGAAATGGTATCAAATTCTGCCTAAAAGAGAGTAGAGATATATGAGTGTAAATAGAACGCAGGATCTGCGTCAAAATCTCAAAAAATTTTAATCGGCTACCCATCGGAACACGCCCATACCCGTACGCGCTGCTATCCACGAGCAGGCGAGACACGTCCGAACACGCCAAAGTCTCGCAAGGAATGAAGGAACTTGCACAGAACATATACAAATGGAACTCGGGTCAATCGGACTGACGCTTAACGCTATACCGCCATAACTATAACCTAGATCACCATAGATGGTATTGCATAGGTCGGATTTGGTTAAGATGTACGACGCATTCGCAAATCTAGTATAGAATTTTGAACTAATCGATACTTTATCGACATGTTAAGTCAGTTTGGCGACCTTGTTAAGACTTTTAGTCAATATAGGTACAATTTTGCCTACAGTGGTATACTACTTAGTTTGCAAAAGTCTGAAAAAGTTCGTTATTTTATACGAGAAGACAAATCTTAGTAGAATTTATCGCACCTATTACTACGTAAAGTTTGATATAGTGTGGAACGCTGACTTCGCCATTTTCATTCCTCAAAGAGGAAGGCAAATAATCCGCCATTTTCCAGTATATTTAGATTTATATTTTTTAACGCATTTTATTAACAATTTAAAGCATTTAAATAATATCTGTTGTTAAAGTTTTGAAAACATGTTTATTTTTAAATTAATTTTGATAAAAAAAAATAAAAATCTACATTTTGAAAATTTTAGTTATTTAATAGAATATTTAGTAATTTGGAATATTTTAGAAGGGATTCGTCTAATTTCGACCTATCATTTCCACATTTATCAATAAAGTGGGTTTTATTATAAATTTTTAGTGCTAGGTTCGTGTATTTATGGCAAAATTACAATAGTATCAAAGACTGCGTAAACTATATTTTCCTCTAAAGCCATTTTATTTGTGCCAAATTGATAAGTACGTATTATGATACATTTATTACACCAATGCCGTCATATGGTTTGAATGGAAGCACGAAAACTACACCTAAAATATTACGTTGTGAAAAAATAACCTCAGGTCTAGCAGAGTGTACAAATCAAAGTTTACAAAAATTACTTACAGCAACGTTAAAACTGGTGGAAAGAATGTAACCTTAATTTAACTTATATAAGTCGGATCCCGACGTTGGTACAACCTAAATTTGATTCCCCAAATTAGTGTAAAAAAGGGCTTGAACGACGTTGCGAAAACGTTGGTTACCACCGTTAAGTGTGTTTATCTTAACGTCGGGCGGACGTTAAAATGCTGCTTGGGTATTGTGTTTTTAGAACCGTTTCCCTACTCATAGCACTCTTCTTACCACTTTGCCGCGCACTTATTTCTTGGTCTTTCTAAATAAATTTTTGATAACTATATTGTAAAACTCGCAAAACAGTAAAAAACTTTTCTGTTTAGTTTAATGCGCTGTACCTGTTTATGAGCAAAATCATACTTATTACAAGACTGTATATTTCTGTATTCATATACAGAAATATACCTAGTTCATACTTACTTTCTTTGTATCAGTTTTTAAAGTACAATTTTTTGCAATGGTTTTATTTTCTTTGTTACATGTACTTTCTTTCTTTTTTTTTCCATATGTTCTATTTTTATCCGATGTTTTATCAGTATTTTTATTTTTATTTCCATTCTTTTTTATCTTAACAATTTTTTTCTCTATTCTTTCTTTTAGACTTCCGTCACCTTTCGAGTTTTTTAGATTGGCCCCACCTTTTGAGTTCTAAACAAAAAATATATTATTTGTGCAAATTTATCGGTTATCAGCAATTTATTCTTATTTAATTATTTTCTTCATATGTGTAATCAGTTTTATGAGAAAAATATCAAATACCGTACTGAAAATTATATGAAAGATATAGAATATTTGTCACACTTTCTCTCACAAAAGTCGCGATTGGTCTATTCACAGGAAAACATGCAGTTGTCTCGCGATTTTTGTCTATTTGGCAAATTATAAAAGAAAATATAACAAATATTCTGCCTGCGACTATATAAAAAATGTAATGTACAAAATAAAGATAAATACGTATGTGAAAGTTTATGTAAAATTTCATGTATCCTTTATATAATTTAAAACAGTAGACTAAATGCCATGTATTATAACCTATCTACAAACTTTATATTGCCATTATTATTCAAATTTAAATTTATCAATATTTTACTTCTCAAATTTATAGTATAGATTACATAATATGAACATAAGAATAATAATTAGTTATCAAATACTATATTTTATTTATTAATCAAGAGACACGGTAGTGTCTCGCGCCAAGTACGCGCGGAGCGAGACAGCCGTGGCTCTATATACGCGACGCGACGAGTTATATATATATGTTGAAAGTACTCGAGATTTTGAGATCTCGATAACTAGTGAACGGATCAAGTTCTAACTAGGCTCAATGGAAAGCTTGGACCAAATTTATATAATGAAAGTATTTTTATTTTTCCCCTACGTGGCCTACAAAAAAATATATTGCGATGCAACAGTCCAGACCTGAAAATTTTCATTTAAGAAACGTCCACGTCGTCGTCGGACATATGACATATATATATTAACCCGGCTGTTCGCCAACAGATGGCTCTGGATACCCCAGCGTTACTTTCACTACTTTCGACTGTAGATGGCTCTTGCTTGTCGATAAATAAATCGCGTTCGCGAGAGAGAGCGAGAGAGCGATATTGCCAGTCTCGAGCGTCTCCATGACAACAAAAGAGACAGCATGTTTATGTGCAGTGACGTGACTGACGTATACGTTAGTTGGTGCGCGAGGCTGCGTTTACATTTATCGTAATGTTAAGTTCCTTACGACAATTGTAACGCTCGACAGCTATCGTAACCTCATTATATGAGTTGACTCAACTTGAACTCGGAAGATTGTGACACTTGTCTAGCGTTACAACAGTATAACCTAACATGTCAACTTTCTCGACGCGCGAAGAAAAGTGTGTTTATAGTTAGATATATTAACATAGATATATTGTTTACGACAGCTTCTTTGCTTACGATCACGATCGCAGCGTTACGATGGATCGTAAGCTCATTACGACGATTGTAACGTTCGTCGTGACAGTTATCGTATGAATTATTAAGGTGCGTCTACATCTATCGTAACGCTGCGATCGTGGTCGTAAGCAAAGAAGCTTTCGTAAACAATATCGTGGGTGAGATGTTACGAGACGGGCTCGGCGTCCGACGAGCCAAATTTCGGGACTATTCGGGAGTGTGTGTGTGGTGAAAAACGTTTGAGTCCGGCTCGCGAATCAAACTCGTACATGTAATGGGCCGCTTTAGACGTCCGCGTCGTCGAGAAATATTCCGTCCGCGTCGTCGCGTCCGAACACTCCGAACGAAGTGCAGTGCTGGAGTGACAGAGTTCGCGCCTTGCGGATGGCTGGTTCCTGGGATACACCCTGTGCGAGGGTCGCGAGGTTATATCTATCGTACGTATTGCTCTTTCTCGCGGTCACGCTCGCGTTTCCCGCTCGCGTTCTCTCTCTCTCTCTCTCTCTCTCTCTCTCTCTCTCTTTTTCCCTAATAATGACTATCAAATATATCTGATAAAATTAAATCTAAATATTTTTTGTATTATAACATAAAAATTATATCTGACAGTGACATCCTTAATTAAATGTGCAGTGTAGTTTGTATTATAAATTATTAATTGCCTTATTTTGTTAACAAACTTTACTATACATATATTATATACTATGACATTCTGCCAATAGCATCGTACATGCCAAATTCTGTATCAAATCTGTTTCTCTTTCGACAAAATTTATTTATAGCAAATACTGCATAATGTGCTCTCGACAAATTTGACTTTGCCTAATATTCTTTTAATTTATAAATTTATACAAACTACACTGCACATTTAAGGATGTCAAACTCTCAGATATAATTCTTGTAAGTTATAATACAAAAAATATTTACATTTGATTTTATCAGACATAAATGTCGATGTCGATAGACATTATGGCGTTTGATGTATCTATAACAAAAAGGGGTGATATCCGTACAAAATTACCTTTTACAAAAAGGTAAAAAAAAAGACGCCAAGCACGCGTGGTGTACCTTGAAAAAATCGAAGTAGTTATTTTTGTACCTCGAAAATATCCAAGTAATATCTTTACCTTAAAAAAACCAAAGTAATATATTTACCTTGAAAAAATCAAAGTAATATATTTACCTTGAAAAAATCGAAGTAGTTATCTTTGTACCTCGAAAAAATCCAAGTAATATCTTTACCTTGAAAAAACCAAAGTAATATATTTACCTTGAAAAAATTGAAATAATATATTTATTACAAAAAAAAGAAAGGATATCTTTAAATTATGCGCCAATTAAATATAATATTATATCGAAAAATAACTATTGTTCTTTTAAAAAATGTATTCCCATTAAAGTGAAAAAATTAATATAAAATGTGAAAAATTTTAGTGAAAAAAACTTGGCGCTGCCAAATTTTAAAATATTTGAAAGCAATAAATAACTAATTTAAAATATTAAATTAATAATTACAATGTGAATGTAGACTTTCACACATTAATTTAAAGTGCTTTTTTTATTTATAGAAATTGTTTCATTAATATACATATTATTATGTTTAGCAGCGCCAAGTTTTTTTCACTAAAATTTTTCACATTTTATATTAATTTTTTCACTTTAATGGGAATACATTTTTTAAAAGAACAATAGTTATTTTTCGATATAATATTATATTTAATTGGCGCATAATTTAAAGATATCATTTCTTTTTTTTGTAATAAATATATTATTTCAATTTTTTCAAGGTAAATATATTACTTTGGTTTTTTCAAGGTAAAGATATTACTTGGATTTTTTCGAGGTACAAAGATAACTACTTCGATTTTTTCAAGGTAAATACATTACTTCGATTTTTTCAAGGTAAATATATTACTTTGGTTTTTTTAAGGTGAAGATATTACTTGGATATTTTCGAGGTACAAAAATAACTACTTCGATTTTTTCAAGGTACACTACGCGTGCTTGGCGTCTTTTTTTTTACCTTTTTGTAAAAGGTAATTTTGTACGGTAAATTTAACAACAGTACTGTCATTAATTATCATTTTATGCAGTACTTTCAGCTATTGATGCTACATAGCTAATAAAATAATTATCCATATAATTTATGAAGACGGAACTAAAATGATATCGGCCTTCGTGTGCGTTATAATGCATACTAAGGCCGATATCAATGCATTCAGTCGAATTTGTCATGTGTTACATAATATTACTGCTAGAAATCAGAAATTACCTAATATTATGTTAACTGCCAAAAGTGTTGCCATTATGAAATATGCAAACACCTCCAAAATAGTGAATTTATTTAAATGTTACATTATTATAAAAACCATAACAATTCTGGGATTATGAATTGTACACATACTATACCTATCAGAATATTAATCATTTTTTTACCAATCATTCATAATCGCTATATATGTATAAGCAATGGTATAAATAGCAATGTTTATAAACTGCTTGGGACTCGCACATTTGGTTACACTTTTGGCAGTTAACATCTAATTTTTCATGTTTGTAGTATATAATCTAAAAATTTATTCGTAAAATGATGAAATTGATAATGAGAACAAAGACCATATTTTGTACGTAAAATGAATGTTAAATATGCCTTTATAAAGCTAAATCAACTCAATCGTCTCATGCTCAATCAACATTATGCGTGATGCTCACATAAGAAAAGGCCTTATTGGAATTAGAAAGGCATAATTAATGTTTACTATGAGTCCAGGATAAGGCTCGCAGTATTGAACAAATATGGAAACATTAATTGAGATTATCGAACAAATTTCCACTTAAATTATATTGTTTTAACTAAATATTACGTATACATACTTAGTTAGACAAAGTTGAAATTTTACCATAAAGAAATCTGCTTAGACTAAACGGTATATATAAGAAACAAACGTATGCAATACTTGCAAATAGATATTGCATATATTACAAAGGAAACAACTTACATGTGGTCGTTCAAGTTCTGAATCTGTCTCGAAATTTGTTGCAGTATCACACAGAGTCAACGGTGAAAATTCTACTCTTTTGCCTTTTGTTTTCTCTTCTACCTCTTATTTTGATTCTATTGAGATAAAATTGCATTAAAATTTAACTTACCTACTGTGATTTCTACAGTAATACAATTTTTTAAAAATATTACCTGCACAAATTGCTTTCCCCTATATTTGTCCAATAATACCGTTATAATAGTTACCGTCGTCTCACTTTATTTTATATTTTTTCTCAAAATCGATGTTTTTTATATTATATCAAAATTTCCTGTTCTATCTACACTGATAGCCTCCTTCAATCTATCTTCATACTTGATGTACACAAACATGTTGCGAATAATTAGAACAATTTTGCCACGTGTTTTTGCCGGTATAAGTTTATTCTGCATAGCGTTTTAGTCCTCAGCTTTCGTAGAGACTGCGATCCGTTATTTACATACTGTGTTCGTCGAGATATGTAGACTTCTTTTTTTCTTCCTTATGTATGGCTCTAGCTGCCTTCGGGCGAAGGTACAGGTCAATACGGCCACATTTCTTCGGGTCAGAATACGGAAGAGGTATTTATAATGAGGTGAGCAGAGAGCCTGAGATTCTCAGCCAGAGAATGCTTTCGCAGATGTAATGCCGTGTATTTGATCCGATCCCAGAAGTGCAACCCACGTATGTGTGTTGTTTCAATTTGATGCTGGCAATGGCGGGAGATGCGGACAGAAATGCTGCCGGAAATCCGGCCAGTGGTCCGTCTACGTACACATAGAGGGCAGAGGCGCTGACGTACATATAAAGGTGCCTTTTCATACGCAGTACGCTGCGGCAGCAAAATGTCACGTGATTCAAATTTTCTAGAACTGCTTTTGCTGCATTCGCTGCTCATGAAAAGGAATAGCGGCAGCAGCATATTTAATCTTAACCTAAAATATATGTTTTTTTTGGTTGCGGTTTAAAATTAATTTTAACAGTCTGATAATGTCATACAATCAACATCAATTATATGAGTGGCACAGAACATGTGAGCAAATAATTCAAATATATAATGTGGAAAACTTAAGAAGGCAAAAAATTGCGATTACGGCGACTGTTGGTGCAGTTATAGCTTGGGCAACTAAAATTTCAAAGAAAAAGCGACGTTATAAAAAGAAACGTACTTGGATAACCGAATTTTTTGAACAACGTCGACGATATTGGTTTTACTATATGGCTTTACCTATATTAAAGTTAGAAGATTTACGTTTTCGAAATTATTTTCGAATGAGTACTATACAATTTGAAGAATTATTGGAATTAGTTGCCCCAAAGATTACTCGACAATATGCTATTCGTGAACCAATTGAAGCAGGACAACGCTTATCAATATGTTTGAGGTATACATATAATATAATGAAATAAATATTCTTTTTAAGTTATGTTGCTAATCTTTCTATTTTTATTGTAGATATTTAGCAAGTGGAGATAGCATGACATCTATGTCATACCAATACCTTGTAAGTTTAACAGCAGTATCAAAAATTATTTCGGAAACTTGTCACGCCTTGTGGGAAATCTTATCACCACTTGTATTAGTACAATGTTATGAAAGTGCCTGGAAAGCAATTAGTTATGACTTCAATGAGAAATGGCATTTCCCACATTGCATTGGAGCTATAGATGGAAAGCATGTTATCATACAGGTATGAAATATCATAAAATACTCTCTTTTTAACTGGTATAAATTATGTATGTACATATCTCTATCATATACAATTAAAAATTATGTCTAGAGTTATCCACTTATTATACCAATACAAAATATTTGAATGCCAAATTTAATTAATCTATACTTTGCAGAGTCCTGAAAAATCTGGTTCAGCGTACTTCAACTATAAAAAGACCCACAGTATTGTACTTGTTAAGGCGGGGCGAGGAAAAGTATACTATTGATATCTTTACCGTCCTTTATTCAATAATCACGTTGTGCATCGTACGGAAGCTGGCAAGCGAATGGCGGAACGTGGGAGATTCTAAGCTCTACAGTTGCGCAAGAGAGCAAGGGTTTCCAGAACAATCGCGATAGACGCGCTACGCGAGATGTAGTGCCTCCCGTCGGTAAGACGTGTGTCGATAATTTCTAACACTCCCCCTCGAGTGTAGCGCTGGGTCGATTTTCCGCCAACCTTCCGACACCAACTAGCTCCAGGCATTTCTGATGCTTGTCCTTAGGTAATCCCTTGGTAAGGAAGTCCGCAGGCATTCCCTCCGTGGGCATGTATCCAACCTCGAGTTGACCTTCACGCAGAGCGTCCCTGACAAAGTGATGCCTCACATCTATGTGTTTTGGTCTGGCATGAAAAGTGTGGTTTTGGGCCAGGAGTTGCGCTCCTCGGTTGTCATTCATCACTCGGACCTTTTCAGGAACAGATAGGCCCAACTCCGACAGAAATCCCTGTAGGTATAAGGCCTCTCTTGTGGCCTCGGTCAACGCCATGTACTCCGCCTCTGTGGAGGAGAGGGCAACGGTGCGTTGCTTTCTGGATTCCCAGCTTACAGCGGCACCGTTCAGTGTGAATACGAACCCAGTGTAGGATCTCCGATCCACCGGACAACTGGCCCAGTCAGCATCCACGAATCCCTCCAGGGTTCCTGCGCCTTTGGTATATGTGATTCCGAATTCCATGGTCCCCTTCAAGTATCGTAGGACCCGTTTTGCCGCTCTCCAATGTTGCTCGTTGTGGCAGGTATTGAACTGGCTAAGGCAGCTAACAATATGCGATATATCCGGCCTTGTTGCGATGGCCAAGTAGTTCAGGGCTCCAATAAGTTCCTGATAAGGCCTCGTTTTCTGGTCCTCATCTGTTTTTTCAGCAGCCTTGTCGAGCTTCACGCCTACATCGACCGGAGTGCGAACAGGATTGCAGTCCTCCATCTTAAAGCGTGAAAGAATCTCTCGAATATAACCCGCTTGGGAAATTGCAATGCTATCTTCGCTCCTGGTAATCTCGATTCCCAAACAGTAGCGAGCATCTCCCAGGTCCCTGACCTCAAATTCCTGCAACAAACCTTTACGAATAAAATTAAGATCTCTTTTATTTCGATAAAGTATCAGTATGTCGTCCACGTAAACCAGGACTAGCAAAGGCTCTCCCCCTCGCTTGAGGTAAACGCATGGATCCGCGTTTGTTGGAATTAGACCCAGTTTCTGGAGTATCTCGCTCAGCTTTTTGTGCCATTGACGGCCGGCTTGCTTTAAGCCATACAGAGCCTTTTGTAAAAGGCAAACCTTCTCACCATCCTGCAGTTGCTCCAACATTTTCTTAGCTCGACTTCCTATGGCACTTTTGCTTCTATTCCGAGATACAATTTCCTCCAAGCTCTCCGTGAGCATTTCGGGTAACTCCATATAGGTTTTCTCTTCAATCGTGCCGTGTAAGTAAGCTGCTGTGACATCCATCTGATGTACTTCCAAATCATACTTCGCTGCGAGAGCGAGTAACAGGCGTATAGATCCTAAGCGAGCGACGGGGGCGTAGGTGTCGTGGTAATCTATCCCGGGGCGTTGGGTAAAACCCCTTGCAACAAGCCTCGCCTTTCTTCTTTCAACTCGTCCGTCCGCGCCATATTTGTTCCTTAGGACCATACGGCATCCAATGACATGGCGGTTTCTAGGTCGATCGACAATCTGCCAAGTGTCATTTTTTATCAGACATTCGATTTCTTTGATTATCGCGTTCCTCCACTCTTCCTTGTCTGGTCCATTTAGGGCTTGCTGGCAAGGAATTTCCGATGAGAGACTGGCCAGATTTGCTTCCAGCCCATCCGAGGTAGTCGGTTCATCGTGATTCGAATCGTGATCGCTGTCTTCTTCTCTGCTAGGTCCGGGGAGGTTGTTTTCTCTCTGTTGGAGTGGATACAGCTTTCGTGGGCGACCTCTTTTCCCTGTAAGAAGTTTTCTAGGTCTACCGGGACCTCTTTTGGGTGTATCTATGGGAACGTTATGTTCCTCCTCTCCATCTTCCTCAGGAGTGTCGTGTTCCTGCGATCCGTCTTCTGATTCCTCGTCGTATACAGGATCGACGTAAAGTTCGCTGTAAGTAGGTGATACTTCCTCTGACTCATGGGTCGACTCCTGATCATGACCTTCCGGTTTCGTAAGTGCCGATTCCTTGGATTCCTTCGTGGCCGAGACAGTGTTGAGGAATTTTATATCGCGCGTGATAATCACCCTCTGCTTATTCGGGACCCATACTCGATAGCTCTTAGATGATTCATCGTATCCGAGGAAAGTGCATTTCATCCCTCGTGGATCGAGTTTTCCCTTGCCGGGAGCCTTATCTAGCACGTAGGCTGTTTCTCCGAAAGTCCGCATGTGTTCTACATTTGGACGTCTTCCGTGCCATAACTCGAATGGTGTTTTGTCCTTTAACGCCTTTGTAATGCACCGATTTCTAATGAAATTTGCTGTGGCTACAGCTTCAGCCCAAAATGAAATGTGGAGTTTCGATTGCGTCATCATGCAGCGGGCCATTTCCATAAGAGTACGATTCTTCCTTTCCGCTACTCCGTTTAACTGAGGTGTGTACGGTGTCGTGAGCCTTCGCGTGATCCCTTCCCTCTTCAGGAATCTATCGAATTCTTCGTTGCAAAACTCTCTTCCGTTATCTGATTGGAGACATTTAATTTTTTGTCCGGTTTGTCTCTCGACGAGAGCTTTAAACTCCTTAAAAGCCTGCAACACCTCACTCTTTTTGCGTAGAAAACGCACCTCCGACCAACGAGAGTAATCGTCCGTAAATGTAAGAAGATATCTGGCTTTTCCTCTGGATTCGTTACGCATCGGCCCGCATACATCTGTGTGAATAATGCTCAATAATTGACTGCTCCTTTGTGATTGCTTACCGACTGGTACTGCCATGAGCTTGGCTTCCGAGCAGACTTCACACGTGACGGTTGTCTTGTTACTTCCTAAGTGAAGTCCGGATACTACTTCTTTCCTGTCCATTTCCAAGAGATCGCTTTGATTCAGGTGGCCGAATCTCTCGTGCCAGAGACTCATTAATGACTTATGTGCTCCGGTCGAGGCCGCACGTGCCGATTCCCCGTCAGGTTCACGGAGAAAGTAGAGATCTCCTTTCCGATCTGCGACTAGGATCGTCATTTCATTACCGTTTTTCACCTCTGCTCCTTCTTTCGTGAATACGACACGATTTCCGGCATCCGTGATCTTTGCGACGGAGACCAAATTGCTTCGTAAATCGGGTACGTGTAATGCGTTTTCCAGGCGTATAGATCTAGTCGCGTTTCCATCTGTAGCCGTAACTCTTACAGTACCTTTCGCCCTTACATCGGTGGAGCCGTGATTCGCCAAATTAAGTTTCATGTTTCCAGAGTTTGAGATTTTCTCGAATCTTTCTTTGTCGCGGCATAAATGCGACGTGCACCCGCTACCGAGGCACCATGCATTGTTCCTCCAAGCGTTTCCTACGGAACATGAAATATCGCTAGTAACGGAGGTTAGAAATGAGATATCCTCACCTATGGCAGCCTTCTCTTTGTTTTCGGTTCCTTTCGTGTTTCGCTCGGTTTTATCGGTACAGTCAATGGCTTTGTGGCCAACCTGGCGACAACGATGGCATCTGAATTTGAACGTTGTACCGGAACGAGTATTTTCCGCCGTGTTGACGGACTTATTAAACGCTTTGGCGGTCTTTCCTTTGTTCGACCTTCCCTTCCGAGCAAACATGGCGTGGTCGTCGACTTGGCTACGTTGCCTTCTCGTCGCGCTTTCGTCGAGAATTTTGATTTTTAAGTATTCCGGAGTAGGTAACTCGTCCCTCGACTCAATAGCGCATCTGAAATTCTCGAAATTGTCCGGTAGACTATGTAGGAGCATAATGGATTGTAATTCACCACTGACCTGAACGGACAATTCCGATAGCTTGTCGACTATGTCAAAGAATTCGTCGACGTGTCGTTGTACATCACCATTTTCGCTGAGCCGATGATTCATTAGCCGTCTGTACAATGATACCTTTTTCGCAGGTCCTTTTGACTCGAAGATTGATTCCAGCTTTAGCCAGATTTCCCGGGCCGTTGAGCAGTTTCTAATTTGTTTGAGTTCGGCGTCACCGACTGCCAAATATAGATCGGCTTTTGCCTTTTCATCCTCTTCTTTCCATGCTGGTAGACCCTCGGCTGCCTGTGGCGCGGGCCTTTGTCCGTTTACGTAGGCCCACGTTTTGTTCTTTGTCATCAAAGCCTGTATTCTCAGCTTCCAGGTGTCATAGTTTTCCCTAGATAGCATCGGTATACGTGTTATATTTGCTGCTTGCCCATCCATGATGTCGCGTGTGGCGTTTCACTTCCGCGTGGCTTCCGCGTGGACTTCCGCGTGGGTTTCCGCGTGGCTTTCCGCGTGGCTTTCGTCTCGTCGTTTTTCGCGCAAAACACTTAATTAGACGATTTTTGTGTCTGGGCCCATAACCTGTTAAGGCGGGGCGAGGAAAAGTATACTATTGATATCTTTACCGTCCTTTATTCAATAATCACGTTGTGCATCGTACGGAAGCTGGCAAGCGAATGGCGGAACGTGGGAGATTCTAAGCTCTACAGTTGCGCAAGAGAGCAAGGGTTTCCAGAACAATCGCGATAGAC
This sequence comes from Leptothorax acervorum, assembly GCA_035220615.1. NCBI lineage: Eukaryota > Metazoa > Arthropoda > Insecta > Hymenoptera > Formicidae > Leptothorax > Leptothorax acervorum. The sequence continues at coordinate 52,696 of JASTWQ010000361.1, read as the reverse complement.
GCGCTACGCGAGATGTAGTGCCTCCCGTCGGTAAGACGTGTGTCGATAATTTCTAACAGTACTCTTAGCTATGTGTGATGCTAATTATCTTTTCACTTACGTTGACATTGGAGCATTCGGTCGTCAAAGCGATGCACAGTGGTTCCAAATCCCAAAAAGCTGGCCAAAATATGAAGACGTTCTTCAATTTGAATGAAACTTGGTATACTAAGGTTTTCGAGGTCGCTGATTACGAATCAAAAGTCAAAATTACGAAAAACAAAATGGCGGATCCAATATAGCGGATATGAATGTTAAAAAAGACGTTTAAAGAACGAAAATAGATACATTTTTGTCATGACCGTTAATTATAAATTTGAAATAAAATAAAGTTAACAAATATCAAGAGAATGGAAGAAAAAATTTTATGTTTAAAAAATTATAGATAGTTATTTTTTATTTAGTGTAAATTTAAAATTTAGAAAATTATTAGGAGCGCTCAAATAAAAAGTAAATGATGTATAATAAATATGCATTTATAAAAATAAATTTAATAATTATTAAATAGAAAATTTATAATAGTAAATTATTAATCAAAGTCTTCATCTGTTAAATCATCATCGGTGTCATAATCAGTTGACTGTGCTGTGGAAACATTGGAGGCCTCATCACTTATTTCAACGGATGGTGGATTTAATAGCTGCACTGCTTCTGGTGACAACGATTTTAATTTTTTTTGTGGCAATTTTCTTAGACTTGATATAAATAGATCTGATGCTACCAAAAGCCGTAAAAAGACATCTTCCATTGTGTTTATTCTACTACTTTTCCTCGAAAAGTCTTCTCGAAAACGTTTAATATATTTGTTCGTAGATTCTTGAGCATCTTCAGCCATTTGTCCGATCGGCAATAAAGAAGAAGATATTATTTCTGTGCCATGAATTAAAACTTTGTGGACTGAAGTTGGCATATAGTACCATGGATACAGTTGTACAAATTTACGAGCTGTTTCTATTGAGTATTCTCGAAATTTAGTTAAATTGATGTCGTGGCCACTTGAAATTGCTTGCAATATTACGTAAAATCGTTTAATTAGATCTTCATCAACTCCTGTTATAGAGGCGGAAATGCTGGAATTTTCAAAGAATCGTCGAGCAGTATTCCCATCGTTTGTAGTACCAAAACCAGGTTTTGGCTGATCGATGATAAGTCCCAGTTGCAAACGAAAACCTTTTTTACATTGTTTGATCGAGTCTGCATTTTTTCCTTCTCTTCAGCAGTGCGCGCTTGCCATTTCTTTATGTCCAGTTTGTATGACAAATGTAAGCAGCATTCTAAAAATCGTATCCATGCATGTAGCGTAGATAATCCAAACTGCAAATTATCTTCTTTCACTTCTTTTTGCAAAATTGCATCAATATCATTAAAATTTTTGGATGTTGTATTACATAAGTAGCAACGTTGAGTAGATGCAGTATGGGTGAGTGCGTTGCAAACTTTACCGTCTATCATTGTTAGAGCAAGCTTATACGATACTGTAATTTCTTTTCCATCCATTATTGTTTCGAAACTGATAAGTTTACTTTCTTGTTCTTTAATGTAATTTGCTTCATTAATGGTGGCTTCAGCATTTTCATGTAAAAATTGTAACCTTATAGGCTTGCAAAATCGAGGAGTAGGTCTCGGATTTTTCCATATTATAATTTCTGCCTTTGTAGTTTCATTAATAGATATGAGTTGTAATGGTACTAGAGAAGTGAAAAAAACGTTTGCATCCGATTTACTTCCATCATCGCTAAATTTTTGTTTGTACATACTTTGGCCAGAGGTGCCATCGCAACCTCACTTACAAATTAAATTTAAATTACGAACATTTTCAGAAGCCAAGCTTTTGATAACATCCATTTGTGTTAATAAAATTCGTGGTAATTATGCATAAAAGGGGCATCCTCTCCGATTTGCTTGATATTTTAGTATGTTGTTGGGGATGTCTTCCCGAGTCATTTCATATATATATATAAGGGTCGGACTCAAATAGCTTCGGAGATACAAGCTGAGAAAAGAGGTATTTATGCATAAAAGCGACTCCCTCTCCGATTTGGTTTATTTTTTAATATGTTGTTGGGGATGTTTTCCCGAGTCATTTCATATATATATATAAGGTCCGGACTTAAATAGTTTCGGAAATACAAGCTGAGAAAGGATAAAAATAATAAATACAAAAATAAACGTTCAATGATGATTTATTCAACACTATCATTAGGAATCTGAAGGATTTCAACCAAATGTGTGCTTTGTATGTGCTTCAACTTACAAAGCACATACTTGTAAAGCGCGTCACTAACCTATAGGTTAGTGGCGCGCTTTATAAGTATGTGTTTTGTATGTGCTTCAACTTAGAAAGCACATATTTGTTAAAGCAGAGAACAGTTGGTATATGAAAAATACATATTTATATGTACGATGAATAGTTGGTACATAAATACCCATCCCTGCATGCGGAGAAGTGCGGCAGTCCCTGTGTAGTACAGCCTGTTTGTTTATGTTTTCAAAGTGACTCTATTGGTTTGTTTACGCTCGGATTACCGCATTCTTTGATGCAATGGCTGATATCTTTCAGATTCCTAACGATAGTGTTGAATAAATCATCATTAAACGTTTATTTTTGTATTTATTATTTTTATCCTTTCTCAGCCTGTATCTCCGAAGCCATTTAAGTCCGACCCTTATATATATATATGAAATGACTCGGGAAGACATCCCCAACAACATATTAAAAAATCAAGCAAATCGGAGAGAATGCCCCTTTTATGCATAATTACCAAATTCGTTCAGCTGTATGATCTAAAAGAGTCTGTAGTTGTACTTCAGCACTACATTCTGTTACGAAAATGCTTGACTTATGTGGGTAGCATTTATGCTTAGCTTCCAATACTGCCTTATATGATGGATATAACTTGCATTTATTTTCTCTGCTTACAGCTCGTAAACCTTGATATTGGCTTCTTGATAATTTCAGCTCGATCAAAAGCGAAAGAGCAGAATCGGCAGAAAGAATATTTTCTTCAACTAATTCAATAGACCTTCTGTACTTTTTTGCTCTTGATGGGCTACCCATTGTCACATCCTTCATAACATTTGCAGCATCCGTTTTTCCTGCAGCTCGAAGACTCATTTGCGTCGCGTAAGACAGTTCTTCGACACTTGCCTATGAACGAAGGCTTTCAGTTCTTCTTCGCTTTGTTCTTTCACTCGAACTTGCGAATTCTGAGGCAGGGCGACCTAAATCTGATTTTTTTGGCGTTTCTACAATTTTTTTATCTTCTTCGAGAGAAACAAAAACATTTAAATAATTATCAAAAATGTTAAGAAATCTTTGTTCCATCCTCTTAGCTTGCTGCCACTTCGTTTTAAAATCAAAAATTAATTTGCGTATAATTGGTTTCACAGATTCTGGTAATGTAAAAGAGGTTTGTAATTTCTCTGACATGATATTTTCAATTTTTGTATATGCTATAGTTACATTTTCGTTTAAATGATCCTTCAATAAAAGAAAAATCTCCTTTCTCAATAAACCAATTTTTTCGGTATTATCTGCAGATTCTGAAATATTAAAATATATACTGCTATTAATATAAATTTAATATTTATATTAATACTTAATATAAATTTAATATTTATATTAATATTAATATAAATTTAATAGTTATATTAATATAAATATAAATTAATATAAATTAATATAAATTAATATAAATTTAACATTTATATTAATATTAATATAAATTTAATATTTTTCATTAATATTTTATTCTATTAAAAATAAAATATTTATGAGAAACTTTTTAGAACATTAAAATGTCTAATCTCTAAGGTATTTGTATTTTTTATCACAAAAACTTGCAAAAAAACCGGACGGGCAGCTATGGGCAGCTAGTTTTTGTTTATTTTATTAAATAACAGTATAAACTACAATCCACAATAAGTTTTTTTGCAGAACTCATAACTTTTTCTCTAAATTTCTATAAGTTTCTCATGTAATTTCAGATAAATTTTAACAAATTACATGTATAATATCCTAATTTATATATTATTAATAAAATATTTGAAATACATGTTCATATTCTACTTACTTTCAAATGATGGATCCATTTTATAAAATTAAAATCGGTGAAACGTGCAAATTTTGGTATACTTTTAAACACAACGTTACTTTCTCCTTGCGTGCGTGCGAGATGCTACTCGTTCGAAAGTCACTTTTGTGCTGGCTGTATAAAAGCAAATATAAACAATTCTTCCTACCTAACTTCGGTTAATGACATTTCAACCTTCCCTCTACCCAACTTAACAGTCAAAATCCCCTACATTTAAACTTTATTTTTCGACTTTTGGCCAGCTTTTTGGGATTTGGAACCACTGTGCGATGGTGCGATTTTCAAACAGTCTGAAATGGGTCAAAGATTTGCACAAGAAAAAATGAATGTTCCGGCTGCAGATGAAATTTATGAAGGAAGTACTACATATCCATATGTAATAGTTGGAGATGAAGCGTTCCCACTAACTTCATATTTGATGCGTCCATATCCTGGCAGAGGTGAACTAACGACTGAGAAAAAGATTTATAATTATCGATTATCTCGAGCAAGAAGAGTAATCAAAAATGCGTTTGGAATACTTGCTGTACAATGGCGATTTTATAGAAAATCTACTATTGCTAAAGTTGATACTACTTCGTAAGCAAGATTTGTCGAGAAGAGAAACATTTATAACACCTGAAATGGTTGATAGAGAAGGAAATAATGGATCAATAATACCGGGTACTTGGAGAAATATAGTTACAAGTAATAATTCTGCTTTCCAAGACATTGCTGCTACTTCTACATACACGCATACAAGAGTAGCTGCAGATATTCGAAACAAATTCACTGAGTATTTTTATGAAGAAGGAGCCGTTCCATGGCAATTTTCACGAATTTATCAGTAGAAAAAAATATAAGACTTTAATATACATATATATAATAAAAAAATTATTTTATATTTAATCAACAATAAAACTTATTATAAATGTACTATTAAGCGTAAATGTAATTAATTATTAAATTGTATAAGCAATATATATATAGAATTAATACTTTTTCTAAGTTTATTTAAGAAATCCAAATGATTAATAAAATATACTTTATTAAATAAATGAAATCCACTAGTTATAAATATTTTACACTATATATTTTTATAATATGTAACATAGTAATTAAACTAGACTTTTTAAACATAATAAAAAAAATTAAAATACTTTGGTGTAAGCTATTCTTACACTACCCTGCATTGTTTGCATGAAAAAGTAACAAAAGAGGATAATAATAGAAAAATACTTTGGTATAAGCTATTCTTACAATACCCTGCATTGTTTGCATAATCTCCATTTCTACCAATGTAGATTAACTTTAATCTCGGTTTAACTTACTTTCTATCTTTATCTAACTCTTAAAATTAGAAAAAGATGAAAGGTAAATTAAACCGAGATTAAAGTTAATCTGCATTGATAGAAATGGACATAAGAGTCATAGAAGATAATAATAATGAAAAAAAATACTTTGACACTAGTAATTAATCTTGACTTTTTAAACATAATAAAAAAAATAAAATACTTTGGTGTAAGCAATTATTACACTACCCTGCATTGTTTGCATGAAAAAGTCACAGAAGATGAGAAAGACGTAATATTTTTTCTCTGAAGAAAGACATCATTTCAAATATAAGGGTGTTTCTTTCATTCTCTGGCAGCTTTCGAATTTGTGTACCCATTATTAGGAACAGACCATCTACTTCATCTTGCTTTACTAAAGGTGGTAACGCTGGCAATTGAATAGGCTCGGAGATAGCGTTCATTGTTGTAATTGCATCTGCAATTTTGTTGATTGTAACACTTGATTCTGTGCTTTCTGATGACAGGTTTGCTATCAATACAAAATAAGTGATAACTTTTTATATTTTCACAAGGATAAATATTAAAAACACGAAATACTTACAAGATCGATTTTTCTTTGTAATCGGTGGAATATTTTCTTCATTTTCCTCATCGTTAGAAAGATTTGAAGTTGTTCTTTAATAATATGATTATATCAGTTAAAACATGAATGAAAGCTATATAATGTTAATTCAAAGTTGAAATAATTTTAAAACAATGCAATATTTCTTTCTTAAAGATACATCGCGAAAAAAATCCAACTGATCAAAATGTTTCCATTTTCGCTTTGTAGTAGGTCGTCCTGATCCACTAGGTAATTTTTCTTCCGCCAGTTTACGATAATAAGTATCTCGTAATATCTTCCATTTTTTTGAAGTTTCTTTTGGACTCAAACGTTCTATAAAAATAAATAAAATATATTAGCAAAACAGCTAATTATCTTCATCAAAAAGTTTAAACATTTATATTCACAGGTTATTCAATATCATATATTTGTAATACCTTGCAGAGCTTCCGAAACCGCTTTCCATGTTTCACCAGTTATTGCTCTATTACGTTGAATTAAAGGTAGATTATAATTGTATAATGCTTCCCATTTTGAAACCTCTTCTATAAGCAATTCTTCTAGTTCCGTTGAATCAGAAGAATTATTGACTGAAGAAGGTTCTTCAACCGCACCATGTTCACCTGTATTTTTTTCTGGATGACTCGATGGCTCATCAAGTACAATGCTTTCTACACCATTATCCATAGCACTTCGTCGCATTATTAATCCATTATCTATATAAAAAATTATCACATACATTATATACACAGTTATATAATTTATTTTCATCATTTTTCAAGAATCTACAACACACATTATTTTCATTTATATTTACCGCATACTGGATAAAAATATCTGTTTCTATCAGTGAAGAAACGTTTATATCCTTCCAAGCATTTATGATTTGAAATTAATGATTCTTCCGTAATTTCTTTACAAATTCCACAAGTATTAACACGTTTTATCTAACAGAAAAATAAATTAATAGTCAACGCATTTAGATTATATTGTTTATACATGTGCAATTTTTCATTAAACGATTTAAAGAGCAGAAAAGTAATACTACCAAAATTTCTTTATTTAAAGAATAAATTATGAATTTCTAAATTATAAGATTACTTTATAATAACCAAGCTTAAAAAAATTATAATAATTGCGGTTTATCAATTACGTTTGTGATATTGACAAATTGAGGTTATGACTTTTGCTTACATTACAATTAATTATTCATAAACATTTTGTATACCTCATTGAACGCCATTCTCTCAATTATACATTCCTTAACATTTGTTGCAAACACTACACAAGTACGTATGTAAATATTGCTCGCTTTCCTAACTTTGACTTCGAGCGACTGGACGGAATCCGGCTTTGCTGCTCTTTTGTTCGTTTGGTTGAACTTCAAAACAGAAGAACGAGATGCGGTAAAATGTATTTTGCGCCGGAAGTGTGTCATGTTATAAAAAATTTTCAACCAATCACAGCGAACTGCTGCGGCTGCACACTGCGCATGAAATGGTACATTAAGTACATAGGTCTGTTCGTTTTCGCTGCACTGCTGAACTAGTGCAATAAGTTAGAATAAAACAAATATATTTTCTTTCATTCTAACTTATTGCACTAGTTCAGCTGTGTATATCGAAAACGAACAGACCACATATCAGCGCCGCTGAACGCTCATGTATGTATGTACATACGTAGGCATACGTAGCGCTTCTAGTGTACGTAGCTAGACGGACCGCCGCTGGTCGGATATCCGCATCTCCCGCCATTGCGAGCATCAAATTGAAACAACACGTACGTGGATCGCACATCGGGGATCGGATCAGATACACGGCATTACACGGTCCCTCTGCGAAAGCATTCTCAGGCTGATAATCTCAGGCTCTTAGTTCACCTCATTAATACCTCTTCCGTATTCTCCCGAAGAAATCTGGCCGTATTAATCTCTACCTTCGCCCGAAGGCAGCTGGAGCAATATATAAGGAAGAAAAAAAAAAGTCCGCGTATCTCGACGAACACAGTATGTAAATAACGGATCGCAGTCTCTACGAAAGCTGTACGGATCAAAACGTTGTTGTCTTTCTTCACAATACCGTGTCAATATCCATGATAATCCGGGCTCACACATATAGGCTGTGTTACGCAAAGTGCGTGCATGTACACAAATATATATGAGGTTAGCTTTGCTTAGATTTGTTAAACTTTATTCAACAGTAAAAATCATGATTGACTCCAATAAAATACATGATGATTCTAATACAGATTTTATGATTCTAAATACAGATTTTACAATAACCATAATTTTTTGATAAATTTTTTATCACAATATATTTGTTCTCTTGTAGATAGCTGGATGATCATATTTTATTTAAAATGAGCAGCAGTGATAATAGTTATTCATCGTCGAGAAAGCGTAGGAGATATAATAAGCTTCTCTTAGATCGTAATAGTATTCCTACAGTAAGTCGACAAACTTTGACACAATGGTCAAAATATGGTAAGAGTAACAATAAAAAAGTAAAATAACCAACCATTTTTCTCATTTAAAGTAATGCTAATAATATTAACAGCATTGGTCTTAAAACTGTGGTATAATTTTGGTTTTTGGCATTGTTTCCACGTGGATCAGAATAAAAAATCTGTAAGTTGTTATTGTACTCCATTGTACTCATTTTACTCCACGTAGATCAGAATAAAAAATCTGTAAATTGTTATTGTAACATCAATGATGAATCAAGAAAGTTATGCTTATTCTAAATTAATAAAACCTTTGATTTAACAGTTTGCTAGCTATATAAATATTAATTCTTACTACGACATTAGAATAATCGATTAGAAAAAATATGAAGACTAATTGCAAAATAACATACATTCTAGATTTATTAAACAAAGAGAAGAATTTCCACATCATATATCGAAGTAAACTGTTTTATTTTTAACCGAAATATTATTGCTCTTGAATAAAAGTTTTGCAGTTCTGAAATGGGGAAAATGTATAACAATAATTATGCAATCATATACACGTACTCGTCCCTCGATTTACGCAGTACTTTTTATACGCGGTTTTTTTTTACGCGGTACTATTTTTACGCAAGGTAAAATTTCATGGGCAGTAAAAAGCAGCAGCAGAAAGGTCACATGATCAAAATAGACGAATGAGTGGCGACGGTATGGCCACAGATTCGTCTATTTGATCACGTGACCTCTCTGCTGCTGCTTTTCACTGCCCATGAAATTTCACCTTAATGTACTGGCAGACTTTATTTACACAATTCTCAACCGCGTAAAAAAAACCCATGTGGAAACAATACTCCGCGTAAATCGAGGGACGAGTGTATATTCCCAATTCCAGTATTGATATTATACCTTTTCATAGCTTTTTCATCGGTAGAGTTGTTTTTTCCTTATTTTTTGAACTTTGTGAAAGTTTTTTACAATAAGTTTTTAAGACGTTTTATATTTTCTACATATTGTTTTTATTTACGATCAACTTTTAATGAAAATAAGAATAATATATTATGTAAATTGCAAAGAAACTGTTCGTCTTGAAACATATTTAAAAAAATTATGTATAGTTATAATGTTGAAATTTTTTTTTGAAATGTTATAATGGATTAAAATCGCTGAAAAATTATATAAGCAGAATATCCAGAGTTTCTAGTAAAAGGTAGTATTTTATGTTTATTCTCAAAATTAAATATTTTTATTGGTAAAGTATTATTTTTTCAGGAAAACAGAATAAAAACAAATCATTACATCAAGTTTTATCTCCAACATTCTCTTTGAAATCTAATTGTGGAACAGCGAGAAAAGTTGATCCTGAGCAATCAAGAAATCTAGATGTACGAGGATGTACGTGAGGATGAAAGTAATGAACATAATTTAATTAAATATGATAACGATGGAAAACAAAATGATAACGAAAATGACGATATTGATGTTAAACAAGACCAAAATGATAATGAATTAAGCGAGAATGATGATGCGACTATAGAAGCTTTTGAACATAATTTTAATAATACAAGTATAAACGAAGACGAAAACATACAAGACAAGACTGTGATATGTTTCAAGGCTCGCAAACAAGAGTTTTAGAAGTTATTCTAATGATTCATACATATTGCGTGCGATTCAATGTGTCTGATGAAGGGGGATATGCTTTATTTGACATGGTTAAAACTTGGGCAGGCCCAGAATTAAAAGATATTAATTTTTCAAAATATATGATAAGTAAAAGTTTAGATCCTCCAGAAAATATATATCAGTATGTCTTTTATTGTACGAAATGTAACTGTCTATTAGGAAAATTCATACAAACAGATTTGTTGTCAAATACTCAACGTATTTGCGAAAAATGCCAAACAAGTTATAAAATAAGTACTAATGCGATGAATTATTTTTTAAGTATACACGTGAAATTTTAAATAAAGACACTATTAGAAAATGCAACTGCACGCAAAATGTTATTAGAAAATGTAGCTGTTATTAAGAATAGATTAAAGAAAAAAAGGGTAGATACTATAAAAGATGTGTACGATGGACAGTTGTATAAAAATTTATATTACAATGTAGAACAAAACACTGTCTTATTAACTTTTAATTTTAAAGAATAAATACAAATTCTTATAGCTCTCGGGATATACAATCAAAATTAAAAAGAGGCAATTGAGAGCAAACGCCGATGGTTAAGCGATATAATGACATATATTTGATTCAAAATTACAAATTACAAACGTTTCGGTCCTTAGATTGGACCTTCTTCAGTGTCAAAAACCCCCCTTTAAAAATCGCAAAAAAATTAAACGCAAAACATGAAGATGTTCGTTAAGCGGGAGTCGTTGCTCCATTGTTACAACAAGTCGCACAAGAATTGGTTATAAAAAACATTGCTCATTTCGCGGGAGTCGTTACTCCGTTGTTAAAAATAAAAACGCATTCCGTTGTTATGAAGAACTGTATAAATACGAATACGGTTGTGCGAATGCGGAGTCATCTGTCCGTTGCTACTGCGCTACCGTTGCCGTAAAAATGTGTGGAATTGACAGATTCCTTATGACAAAAATTAAAAAATTATCACGGTGCAAACAGGTCTGTGTAAGAAACTTAAATTTCAGAACCGCATATGTGGGCTTAAATAAATTAAAATGGTTGATAAAACCGCATAAGGATAAGCCGTTGAAGGAAACGCAGATGGGCGTTGTTTATAAGATATGCTGTCTGGATTGCGATGCTTCCTATGTGGGGCAGACCGGCAGACAGCTCGGCACCCGCATTGGCGAGCACGGCAGTCAACTCAAAAAAAAGGGAGTTGAACCCTCGGTGGTTTCCCAGCATACTTTAAATGGCCATAATTTCGACTGGAATAACGTCAGAATTTTAGACCGTGAAAAATTCTATTCTAAACGCATCACCTCAGAGATGTTCCACATTAAACGTCAAAAAAACGGTATAAATCTACAAGACGACACATTAGGCTTCGGCAGTGAATATGTGCCAATTATTCAGAGACTTCCATATAACTAGTTTATTTTTGTTTATGGTTTACGTTCTACATGCTTTTTGTTTATCGGCTGTAAGATGCCTCACAACAATCGTCTGCGGACACTTCTGTCTTTCCTTTGTGAGCGCGCGTATCGACAAGATGCCCGTGGCATACCCGTCAACTAATTTTCGAAGCCACGCTGATCAGACGGATTTGACAGACAGGTATGAAATAAGAACACGGCTGTGATTTCAACACAATCCTGTTTGCACCGTGATAATTTTTTAATTTTTGTCATAAGGAATCTGTCAATTCCACACATTTTTACGGCAACGGTAGCGCAGTAGCAACGGACAGATGACTCCGCATTCGCACAACCGTATTCGTATTTATACAGTTCTTCATAACAACGGAATGCGTTTTTATTTTTAACAACGGAGTAACGACTCCCGCGAAATGAGCAATGTTTTTTATAACCAATTCTTGTGCGACTTGTTGTAACAATGGAGCAACGACTCCCGCTTAACGAACATCTTCATGTTTTGCGTTTAATTTTTTTGCGATTTTTAAAGGGGGGTTTTTGACACTGAAGAAGGTCCAATCTAAGGACCGAAACGTTTGTAATTTGTAATTTTGAATCAAATATATGTCATTATATCGCTTAACCATCGGCGTTTGCTCTCAATTGCCTCTTTTTAATTTTGATTTTAATTTTAACTCTGACGGTGCACCAATCTCTAAAAGCAGTAAGAGTGGTATATGGCCTATTCAAATTATAATAAATGAATTACCGCCTCAAGTACGGTTTAGGTACATTTTGCTTGCAGCAATATGGATGACGACATCTGAACCAAGTCCAAAATTTATGAATTTGTACATGAAGGTATTTATTGATCAATTGAGAAATTTGATGCAAAATAGAGTTAAAATTAAAATGTCTAACAATGAAGAGATTACCTTTGTATTGAAACCTCTATGCGCAACAGTAGATTCAGTAGCACGACCTGTTATGCAAAATCGTTTGCAATTTAATGGTCATTATGTGTGTAGTTAGTGTTATCATTTTGGAAAATACGAAAATGGTGCTATGCGGTATCCTTTTCAAGACGAAGATTCTCCTTTAAGGAATCACGATACCTTTATTCAAGATATGTTGCAAGCAGAAGAAGAAAACAGATTCGTAATGGGCGTTAAAGGATACGCAGAAATTACTAATCTGCTTAATTTTGATTGCGTATGGGGGTTTTCATACGACTATATGCACACTTTATTACTCGGTACGGTTTGTGCTTTGTGGACAAAAATTTGGACTGCAAATGGAAAAGATGAATTTCATCTCACAAAGGAAGATATAAAAAATGTTGAGAAAAGATTATTAAACATTAGATTGCCTCGCAAAATTCACCGAACTCCTCGTTTATTCAATGCTGGGAAATGGAAGGCTAGCGAATGGAGATCCTGGGTCTTATATACAAGCATTCCATGTCTGTTAGGAATATTAGGAACAAAATTTCTAAGTTTGTTTGCATTACTAGTACGTTCAACACATATTCTTCTATCTGAAAATATAATAGTGAAGGATCTAGAACAGTGCAGGATAGATCTAATTCAATTTACTGGAAATTGCGAACAGTATTACGGATTTTCAGTCATGACTTTCAATACTCATGCTCTAGTACATGTAATTGAACACGTGTATAAAAGTGGTCCACTTTGTATGACTTCGACTTTTCCATTCAAAAATGGAATTTTCGTATTAAAACAAAAATTAACAGGCCCAAAAGGTGTTCTGAAGCAAATCAAAACGTTTAATTCAAAAAACTATACTGGAAAGCAGGTTATTGAATTCATGTGACAGTATTTCTTCAAGTTATTGTAAAAATTTATTGAACAACAGTTATATGTTAAGGCAAAACATCTCAAAAATCTGTTCAAATTTGTGTCTTTTAGATATGGACAGTAATGTAGATGAAGATATTAAACAGCTTATTAATAATAAATTTCACGATAACGTTGATATGAATGATATAAAAGTTTTTAATGGTATGTATCATGAAAATGTTTTATACAGAGCAAGTGACAAGAGAATTAGAAAAACTGATGATAGATTTTTTGAAAATATAATATATGGTAACATTGTACAAATATTTAAAATAGTTCTGTATAATAATAAATGTTATATATTAGGATATGTATATATTGTACAACCACTATGCATTGAGAATATAATAATTGATCAAATTTTAGAAGTAGGTAGTGTCAAAGTCGCTCGATTTACAGTGGTTCAGTTTAGATATTATTAAGAAGAAAGTTGTACACATTAACATTGAAAATATATCATATTTTTGTCGCATGCCAAATACGTTTGAGATTCAGTAGTTATAGTATATTATATGTAATGTATCTTTTTATAATTTAAAGAATGTATATTTATAAAAGAGAATACAGATATTACTCATTTATCCTACCTCTAAATTTTCAGATAGGGATTATATGTATACGGTATAAGACACTTTTCTGTGATTGTTTTTAGTTAATTTTTTATTAATATTATTGCTTCATGAGTATAGCCAGCAGTATCATAAAAAAAAACAAAGCAAGTATTCATATACATTACTAGCTAAAATTATAAAACAAGGGAGAAAGAAAGGAAAGGAAGAAGTAAGTATGGAGTTAACGAACAGAATAGGGGAGAAGGAATGAAGGAGAGATGAGAATAGAATATAATTAAATATCATAAAATAGGAGAACAGAATATTATGGAATATTATAGAATAGAAGAACAGAATATTATAGAATATTACACAATAGGAGAATAGAATATTATGCAATATCATAGAGAGTGCATTACGTCTCACGCATGATGCGCATAGTGCATTATTTATCCTTGTTGTTCACCAACTGTTAAACAAGGATAAATGATGCATTATGCGATTCATGCGTGAAACAGAATGCACCCAGAATAAGAGATTGGAATATTATGTAAGATTATGGAATAGGAGATTTGAGTATTATTGAATATCATAGAATAGGACAATATGTTATAGAATATTATTTAAAACAAGTACAGATAGAATATTTTAAATAGAAAAATAAAATATAAAATAATATTATTCACACAGTACACATACAGAATATTGAAGAATACCATAGAATAGAAAAACAGAATATCTATTATAAAATATTATTCAATACATGCAAGTACAGAATATTATAGAATATAATAGAAAAAGAAAATAGAATACCATAGAAAGATATAATATTATAGAATAGAAGAATAGAATATTATTGCATATTATTAAGTACAGATACAGAATATTATAAAATATTATATAGAATAGAAGAATTGAATATTATAAAATATTATAGAGTAAAAGATTGGAATAATATGTAATATCATGGAATAAGAGATTTCAGTATTATTGAATATTATATGTAGAATAGGATAATAGAATATTATAGAATACTAAATTGAGAATATTAATCGACGATTACTGGCAATCACGATATACGCGTTTTTAAGATTTGAAATTTATTATAAACTAATAAATTTTTCAAATCCTTTTCGTGTATTTCCAAGTACACGAATTTCCAACCTACTAAACTGCGTGCCAACCGATTTGTCAGACTTTAAAACACAGTTTCGTTGGAGAATTAAAAATCCCCTACCCCCCTGATTGAAAGAAATTATTGCGAAAAATATTACCTCAGCCAGGGTTTGAACCTGGAACCTCCCGTATACCGTGCGGGTGTCGTGCCAATTCGACCACTGAGGCTGTGATAATATTTGTCGCAATAATACATATTAAGGTGACTAAGTAATAATAATAAGATGGAACACCAATATTTCAGTCAAACGGTGTAAATTCAAACGAATAAGTAACACATTAACTTCGCCAGTGATTAAACCAAATTGAGAATATTAATCGACGATTACTGGCAATCACGATATACGCGTTTTTAAGATTTGAAATTTATTATAAACTAATAAATTTTTCAAATCCTTTTCGTGTATTTTCAAGTACACGAATTTCCAAACCCTGGTTCAAACCCTGGCTGAGGTAATATTTTTCGCAATAATTTCTTTCAATCAGGGGGGTAGGGGATTTTTAATTCTCCAACGAAACTGTGTTTTAAAGTCTGACAAATCGGTTGGCACGCAGTTTAGTAGGTTGGAAATTCGTGTACTTGGAAATACACGAAAAGGATTTGAAAAATTTATTAGTTTATAATAAATTTCAAATCTTAAAAACGCGTATATTGTGATTGCCAGTAATCGTCGATTAATATTCTCAATTTGGTTTAATCACTGGCGAAGTTAATGTGTTACTTATTCGTTTGAATTTACACCGTTTGACTGAAATATCGGTGTTCCATCTTATTATTATTACTTAGTCACCTTAATATGTATTATTGCGACAAATATTATCACAGCCTCAGTGGTCGAATTGGCACGACACCCGCACGGTATACGGGAGGTTCCAGGTTCAAACCCTGGCTGAGGTAATATTTTTCGCAATAATTTCTTTCAATCAGGGGGTAGGGGATTTTTAATTCTCCAACGAAACTGTGTTTTAAAGTCTGACAAATTGGTTGGCACGCAGTTTAGTAGGTTGGAAATTCGTGTACTTGGAAATACACGAAAAGGATTTGAAAAATTTATTAGTTTATAATAAATTTCAAATCTTAAAAACGCGTATATTGTGATTGCCAGTAATCGTCGATTAATATTCTCAATTTGGTTTAATCACTGGCGAAGTTAATGTGTTACTTATTCGTTTGAATTTACACCGTTTGACTGAAATATCGGTGTTCCATCTTATTATTATTACTTAGTCACCTTAATATGTATTATTGCGACAAATATTATCACAGCCTCAGTGGTCGAATTGGCACGACACCCGCACGGTATACGGGAGGTTCCAGGTTCAAACCCTGGCTGAGGTAATATTTTTCGCAATAATTTTTTTCAATCAGGGGGGTAGGGGATTTTTAATTCTCCAACGAAACTGTGTTTTAAAGTCTGACAAATCGGTTGGCACGCAGTTTAGTAGGTTGGAAATTCGTGTACTTGGAAATACACGAAAAGGATTTGAAAAATTTATTAGTTTATAATAAATTTCAAATCTTAAAAACGCGTATATCGTGATTGCCAGTAATCGTCGATTAATATTCTCAATTTGGTTTAATCACTGGCGAAGTTAATGTGTTACTTATTCGTTTGAATTTACACTGTTTGACTGAAATATCGGTGTTCCATCTTATTATTATTACTTAGTCACCTTAATATGTATTATTGCGACAAATATTATCACAGCCTCAGTGGTCGAATTGGCACGACACCCGCACGGTATACGGGAGGTTCCAGGTTCAAACCCTGGCTGAGGTAATATTTTTCGCAATAATTTCTTTCAATCAGGGGGGTAGGGGATTTTTAATTCTCCAACGAAACTGTGTTTTAAAGTCTGACAAATCGGTTGGCACGCAGTTTAGTAGGTTGGAAATTCGTGTACTTGGAAATACACGAAAAGGATTTGAAAAATTTATTAGTTTATAATAAATTTCAAATCTTAAAAACGCGTATATCGTGATTGCCAGTAATCGTCGATTAATATTCTCAATTTGGTTTAATCACTGGCGAAGTTAATGTGTTACTTATTCATTATAGAATACTATTCAGTATAAGTACAGAATATTATAGAATATCATAGAATAGGAAAATAGATATTATAAAATATTATTTACTTTGAATATAGAATACTAGCTGGTTACCCGGGCTTCGCCCCGGACGACTTCTCGCCCCATTGTAGACATTAGTTAGTACATAGACAACAGAGGAAATGAACAATACGATGAAGAAATTTAAATCTGAAGCAATAGAATTAGAGCAAAAGTACGAACAAACGCTAACATAATTTTAATTTATTTTTATTATGTCATGAGATAATATTGTTCATTACAATCAAACAAAAGTTTATTGGAGTCAAAATCGATTTAAAATAATTAAATACCGTAACGGAGCACGGGTATTTGGCTAGTAATAAATACAAAAATAAACGTTTGACGATAATTTATTCAACACTGTCATTAAGAATCTGAAAGATTTCAGCTGTTGCATCAAAGAATGCGGTAATCCGAGTGTCAAAGTTATACTTGACGATGTATGAACGAAGGAAAGTTATTTAAAGCAGCGAATCGTTGGTATATTGAACAGTCTTTTTACTATAGCAGAGAATGTGCTGTACAGATATTAAGCGTCGAAGTTAACGAAACAGAAATACTTTGTTAAAGCAGAGAATAGTTGGTATATAAAAAGTACATATTTATATGCACGATAAATAGTTGTTATATAAATATGTACTTTTTATATACCAACTATTCTCTGCTTTAACAAATTATTTTTACTTTGTTAACTTCGACGCTTAATATCTGTAGCAGAAATAATTTTTTAAAGCAGAGAATAGTTGGTATATGAAAAGTATGCTTCGTAAGTTGAAGCGAGGTCCACTCTGTACAGGGTTGGGAGGGGGGATGCGGAGGGGGCCTTCGGTATTTTAAAGCAAACCGAAACAATTTATAAAACGAAAAATGCTATATACAAAGAAGTATTATAATTTCATTGGTTTTAAGTAACAAACCTTTATAAATTTCAAATTCTATGCACAAATGTCTACAAAGGGGCGGGAAATCCTCCGGGGCGAAGCCCGGGTGACCAGCTAGTATAGATTAACGAATGTCTGAAAACATATGTTACCCCTTTTCACTCCCTTAGGGGACGAATTTTTAAAAATCCCTTTTTAGAGGGTGCTTACGTCATGAGAGGAATACACTCCCCGAATTTCATGTTTGTAGGTTCAGGGGTTTGGGCTGGGCGCTGATGAGTAAGTGAGTCAGTGAGTCAGGACATTTGTCTTTTGTATATATAGACTAGCTGGTTACCCGGGCTTCGCCCCGGAGGACTTCTCGCCCCATTGTAGACATGAGTTAGTACATAGACAACAGAGGAAATGAACAATACGATGAAGAAATTTAAATCTGAAGCAATAGAATTGGAGCAAAAGTACGAACAAACACTAACATAATTTTAATTCATTTTTATTATGTCATGAGATAATATTGTTCATTACAATCAAACGAAAGTTTATTGGAGTAAAAATCGATTTAAAATAATTAAATACCGTAACAAAGCACGGGTATTAGGCTAGTAACAAATACAAAAATAAACGTTTGATGATAATTTATTCAACACTATCATTAGGAATCTGAAAGATTTCAGCCATTGCATCAAAGAATGCGGTAATCCAAATGTCAAAGTTATATTTGACGATGTATGAACGAAGGAAAATTATTTAAAGCAGCGAATCGTTTGTATATTGAACAGTCTTTTTAGTATAGCAGAGAATGTGCTGTACAGATATTAAGCGTCGAAGTTAACGAAACAGAAATAATTTGTTAAAGCAGAGAATAGTTGGTATATGAAAAGTACATATTTATATGTACGATGAATAGTTTTTATATAAATATGTACTTTTTATATACCAACTATTCTTTGCTTTAACAACTTATTTCTGCTTTGTTAACTTTGACGCTTAATATCTGTAGCAGAAATAATTTGTTAAAGCAGAGAATAGTTGGTATACGAAAAGTATGCTTTGTAAGTTAAAGCGAGGTCCACTCTGTACAGGGTTGGGGGGGGGGGGGGTGCGAAGGGGGCCGCGGTGGTGAACACAGTAAACGGAGAACAACGTTTCTTAATTGTAAATTTTCAGCTTCGAGTTTTGCATCGCAATATCTCCGCTTGTAGGGCACGTAGCGGAAAAATTAAAACACTTTTATTATACGAATTTGGTCCAAGCTATCCATTAAGGGGTAAGGCCACCCTGGGCGTCAAAAAGAAAAGGTCAATTTCGGGATTTTTTTAAAGAGTATAGTAAATGTTATCAAATTTTTGTCAAAAGTACTTTATAAAACTTGCCTTGAGGTACAAAAATAAATTTTTTCAGAAATTTTTATTAAAAAATGGCGGCTCCAGAACCAGGCTCCGACGACGCCTGTATATAAACGGGCGGACAGAAATCTCCTTCAGATTTGCACCTGGAACAAAAACCCAAAATTTTTCTTTTAATAGATACCCTAAACTAGTGCACCACGTAGGGAAATTTGAAAATACTGTTTTTTCGGAAAATGGTGAGCATATGAACCCAAAATTCATTTTTTCACGTAAAAATTTTGTCATTAATTGCTTATAAAAAACAAAGTTTATAAGATATCAAAAAATCCCTACGTGGTGCACTAGTTTAGGGTATCTATTAAAAGAAAAATTTTGGGTTTTTCTTTCAGGTGCAAATCTGAAGGAGATTTCTGTCCGCCCGTTTATATACAGACGTCGTCGGAGCCTGGTTCTGGAGCCGCCATTTTTTAATAAAAATTTTTGAAAAAATTTATTTTTGTACCTCAAAGCAAGTTCTATAAAGTACTTTTGACGAAAATTCGATAACATTTACTATACTCTTTAAAAAAAATCCCGAAATTGACCTTTTCTTTGTGACGCCCAGGGTGGCCTTACCCCTTAAGCCTAGTGTGAACTTAATCCGTTCGCTAGTTATCGAAATCTCAAAATCTCGGGTACTCGCAACTCGTTGCGTCGCGTTAATAGAGCCACGGCGGTCTCGCTCCGCGCGTACTTGGCGCGAGACACCACCGGGTATCTTGATTACTTTGATTTTTTCAAGGTAAAGATATTACTTGGATTCTTTCAAGGCAGATTATCAACATAAATTATAATTTTAAACAATAAGAAAAACCCGTTCGTAATTACCCCAGCTACGATTCGGCATTGCCCCGCGTGCGGCGGGTAACTCCGAATGGCAAGGTATTGCTTTTTGTTTAAAACTGTAGTTCATGTTGATAATCTATAAATATTAATTATTGTAATTTAAAGCCAAATAACTGGAGTATCATTTAAAATAAAGACTTTTATAATTGATAAATAATCGTCGGCTTTATTTAACTTTTTCCTTAGATGTTCGCAATTCTTCCACTCTCCCCTACAACCGTTAATATTATTTTTGTTAATAAATTTATTGTGGAACACGGAAGCAAAAGTTATTTTTTTAAAAGTAATTGTTGGGCCGAGTATAAGAACCGAAAGAAAAATGCATAGGAATTAATTTACAGGAGATACGAAGGGTTCTGTAATTCACCCCTGAATCTAGATTTGCGCCTTTAGAGATTGATTAGGGCAAAATCCTGAAATGTGTTTTTGAGCATTTGTATAGGTGACCTTCGTAAGCAAGAACCAAGTCGATATCTCATCGGGCCTAAGAGATACTGACAAATCCGTAAAAATACATTTTAACCCTTTTTACACCCTTAAGGGCCGAATTCTTAAATATCCCTTCTTAGTGGGTGCTTACGCCATGAGAGGAATACACCCCTCGAATTTCATGCTTCTAGGTTCAGGGGTTTGGGCTGGGCGTTGATGAGTCAGTCAGTGAGTCAGTCAGGACATTTGTCTTTATATATATAGATTAACGAATCTCTGAAAATACATTTTACCCCTTTCCACCGCCTTAGGGGACGAATTTCTAAAAATCCATTCTTAGTGGATGATTACGTCATGAGAGGAATACACCCTTCGAATTTCATGTTTCTAGGTTCAAGGGTTTGGGCTGGGCGGTGATGAGTCAGTCAGTGAGTCAGTCAGTCAGGACATTTGTCTTTATATATACAGATTTACCTAAATTATAATTTTAAACAATAAGCAAAACCCGTTTGTTATTACCCCAGCTACGATTCGGCATTGCTCTGCGTGCGGCGGGTAACTCCAAATGGCAAATAAATATTAATATTATTTATCGTAATTTAAAGCCAAATAACTGGAGTATCATTTAAAATGCAGACTTCTATAATTGATAAATAATCGTCGGCTTTATTTAACTTCTTTCTTAGATGTTCGAAATTCTTCCACTCTCTTCTACAACCCTTGAAATTATTTTTGTTAATAAATTCGTTGTGGAATACGGAAGCAAATGTTATTTTTTTAAAGTAATTGTTGGGCCGAGTATAAGAACCGAAAGAAAAATACATAGGAAAAAATTTACAGGAGATACGGAGGGTTCTATAATTCACCCCTAAATCCAGATTTATCCCTTTAGAGGTTGATTAGGGAAAAATCCTGAAATATGTTTTTGAGCATTTGTATGGGTGACCTTCGTATGCAAGAACCAAGTCGATATCTCATCGGGCCTAAGAGATATTGACGAATCCGTGAAAATACATTTTACCCCTTCTCACTCCCTTAGGGATTGAACTTTCAAAAGTTCTTAGTGGGTGCTTACGTCATGAGGGGAATACACCTCTCGAATTTCATGTTTCTAGGTTCAGGGGTTTGGGCTGGGCGTTGATGAGTCAGTCAGTGAGTCAGTCAGTCAGGACATTTGTCTTTATATATATAGATTTACCTAAATTATAATTTTAAACAATAAGCAAAATTCGTTTGTAATTACCCCAGCTACGATGCGGCATTGCTCCGCGTGCGGCGGGTAACTCCGAATGGCAAATAAATATTTTTTTTTTTTTTTTTTTTAATAATCGGTAACATTGCGATCTGTCTAAGTGGAGACATTTAGCAATAGGTTAAGTAATTTGAAGTCTTGCACGGAGAAGTCCAGTGACTAGTCCGTATTCAAAAGTCAAGTGAAGCTAGAAGATCTTGCGGAGCTTTTTTCTTAAGTCGGCGAAAGGTTGTCCTGGCATCCATTAGTCCAGAAACCAGCTGATTGGGGTGTGATAAGATTCTCTCTTTATATATCCTGGTGCGTGTAGTGATTTCCTCTTTGACGGTAGGAATGCCTAAGTCATGGTGTATTCTGTCGTTAGAGACATACCAAGGAGCGTTAACGATCATACGAAGGGTTTTTGACTGGAATCTTTGGAGGATTTCCAAGTTTGAATTTGCCGTTGTTCCCCACAGCTGTAGGCCATAGGACCAAATAGGTTTGAGGATACACTTGTATAAGAGTAGTTTATTTTCTAACGAGAGGTGGGAATTTCTGTTCATGAGCCAGTATAGGCTACGCAGTTTTAATCCGAGTGCTTTTCTCTTTGTGAAAATATGCTTTCTCCAAGTAAGACGTCTATCCAGATAAATGCCCAGATATTTAACATCATCTGCTTGAGGTATTTGGGTTCCGTGAAGTTTGACAGGCGGGCAAGAGTCTCTTCTTGTGGTAAAAGTGACGTGGATGGATTTGGACCAGTTTGCTAGTATGCGCCAGTCCTTGAGCCAGGTGGATATTTTATCGAGACTTTTTTGAAGCTTGGTGGAGGCTTTCTTAGGGCATCTATCCACCGCCAGGATTGCAGTGTCATCAGCAAAGGTTCCGGTAACAACACCATCGATAACTGGCAAGTCTGATGTAAACAGAATGTATAATGTTGGACCCAACACGCTGCCTTGAGGAACTCCAGCTTGTATTTTGTGGAGGTTTGTTATTTCTTCCCCCTGTTTCACCTGAAAATGCCTATCGCTGAGATAAGATTTAATAAAAGAGTAGTAACAATTTGGAAGAGCCGCCTTGATCTTGGACAGCAAACCCTCATGCCACACTCGGTCGAAAGCTTGAGATATATCCAAGAAAGCAGCAGAACAATATTGTTTGTGTTCGAAGGCAGAATGTATTCTATCGACTAGTCTGTGTACTTGTTCGATAGTACTGTGTTTTTGCCTAAATCCAAATTGGTGATCTGGTAGAAGATTATGCTGATGGACTAGAGGCATAAGTTTTTTGAGAAATAGAATCTCCATTACCTTGGAGAGGATTGGAAGTAAGCTAATAGGGCGGTAGGACGACGTCCTCAGCTAGTTTGCCCGGTTTGAGTATCATTATGACTAAAGCTGTCTTCCATTGGGATGGGACAGTTTTTAGTCTGAATATGGCATTAAACAAGGATGTTAAGAAGGTGATAGCTTCTGCAGGAAGTTGCTTTAAGATCTGAGCGGTTATTAAGTCGTAACCAGGAGCCTTGTGAACATCTAGTTTTTTGATAGTAGTGAGAACATCGTTCTTAGTAAACTTTTTGATGAAGGAAGAGTCCTCTAGGTGCATTTGGTTTAAAGAGTCCTGTACGGTCTGACCCATAGTACCCTCATCCGGATTTGGAGTAAAGACGCTCTCTAGGTGTGTTGCAAACTCAGTGGCTTTATCAGAGTCTTTTGCAGCCCAAGTACCATCGAGTTTACGTATAGGGGGCTGATGTAGGATGGGACGTTTTAGTTTTCTGGTAGCCTTCCATAGCGAGCCTCCTCCGGCGGAGGCTGTAACCGCTAGGAGGCGCGTCCCCTGGGTGGCGGATGGGGGAACGCTCGCCGGCGGCCAGTAGCCGCCGGAGGGTAGGAGGGAAATAAAATACCTCCCGTGGACCAACAGCCAAACAAACCCACAATGGATAAAACAAACGGAATTATTACCCCAGGTGGCAGCCCAGCTATGCTGGAAAATCCACCCTCCTCGGAGGTCGGCCCCACGGATTCTGGGGGGGGCCAACCATTGTTCGGCAACACTCCACTACATCTGGTTTCTGACAGACTTCGTTCTGCTTCATTTAGCGAAAACTTATTGAGACCACTCGGTCGTGAAAACGCAAATAAAAACTCCGTGAAGACCATAACAAATAAAGAGGTAGGCTTAAATCGCGAGTCTCCCTGGACAGTGGTCACAGATAAGAAGAAAAGAGCGCGTACCAGCCCTGAGATTTCTACCAGAAAACAAAAACAGGTCAAAATTAGTTCCTACTGGCTTAGTAACCCAGTGCCTACATCCAATAGCTTCTCTCCCCTTGAAGGTAAAGAGGATCAAGGCGTAAATCGTGAAATCAAAGAAAAACCGATAAAGCCACCACCAATATTCGTCGATGGAGTCAAAAATATACAACCCCTCATCAATATGCTTGATGACCAAGCTAAAGACAACTATGTAATTAGAGTTCTTCGTAACGATCAAGTTAAAATACAGCCAAGTACATCCGAAGCATATTCTATAATAGTCAAACAATTAGAAATTAAACAAACCGAATTTTTTACCTATAAACCCAAAGAGGATAGGGGTTTTAGGGTGGTCTTGAAGAATCTGCACCCCTCAGTGGACACAAACGATATCAAAGAGGCCCTATTGGATCTCGGGCACGAAGCCTCCAATATTTGGAACATTAAGCAAAGAGGGACTAAAAAACCTTTACCTATGTTTATAATTGAACTCAGATCAAATGACAATAACAAGCTAATTTATGAAGTCAAACATTTGCTACACTGCCGTATCTCCTTTGAACCTCCACGACCTAAACGCGAGATTCCCCAATGAGCCAAATGCCAACAATACGGCCATACGAAAGCTTACTGCCGTCGCACTCCTAGATGCATTAAATGCGCAGGATACCATCGCTCAGCCGACTGCCCGCGCAAGTCTAGGTCTGATGATGTCAGATGTGTTCTCTGCGATGGGAACCATCCGGCAAATTACAAAGGCTGTAGTGTTTATAAGGAACTTCCAAAAATTAAGTTTCCTCCTGCCAGGGAAAAATCACTACTAACAACGGATAAGACAAGCTTGAAACCATCATCCTCAGCTATCAGCCTGACTCCTCAAAGCGTACCTGCTCTCACTCAAACCACACAAAATATCGATAAAACTTTATATTCAGATCAGATAAAAACACCAAAACCCAAGATTCAAATTGAAGCTGGGAATATGATGGTGTTATTAAAACGTATTTCGGATCAGTTAACTACCCTGACAAAACTTTTTCACGGCTTAATGTCTGGATTGTCAAATTCGATTCTCTAAAAATAGCCTTATGGAATGCCAACGGGCTGTCACAACATACCTTAGAGGTTAAGGCATTTATTTTAACAAACCAACTAGATATTCTTCTTATCTCCGAAACTCACTTTACAAGGAAAAACTTTTTTAGAATGACAAATTTCAGCTTCTATCATACAATGCACCCAGATGGTACCGCTCATGGAGGTAGTGCGGTATTGATAAGAAATAATATTAGGCACCACGTCATTAAATCTTACCATACTGAAAAAATTCAGGCAACCAATGACATGACTGAGGATTGGAAAGGACCAATAGTCGTCTCAGCTGTCTATAGCCCCCCTAAACATGCTATAGATAAGGATGATTACCTTAAATACCTTACCACCTTGGGCCATAGATTTATCGCCGGTGGCGATTATAACGCTAAGCACACCTACTGGGGTTCAAGAACAATATCCCCCAAAGGCAGACATTTACTGCATGCAATTGAAATATTGAAACTCGACGTTGTATCGACGGGTGAACCTACTTACTGGCCCACGGACGTTATGAAAATCCCGGACTTAATTGACTTTTGCATAATTAAAGGCCTTCCTAATGCTTTGATTGAATGCAAATCTTGCCTGGATCTCTCATCAGACCACTCCCCTGTACTTATATCACTAAGTAGAAAAATTATGCAGACTTCTAAATCCTGTAGATTACATAATAACCGTACTGACTGGGACTTTTTCCGGAGATCCCTGGCCTCCTCTCTTAAAGCAAATTACTCGTTAAAAAACGCCAATGATATCGAAGAGGCAATTGAGCACTTCAACAGCTGCGTTCAAAGGGCAGCATGGGATTCCACCTCTGAGGCCACCTATACAAAACCTATTCAATATTCTTTATCTATCAGGGAAAAAATAGCAGAGAAAAGGCGTGCTAGGAAAATTTGGCAGAAAACAAGATACCCAGGGGACAAAACTCGATTAAACCAGCTCTCAACAGAATTAAAAAGACTTCTATTCTGCGACAGAAATTCAGGACTACAAAACTATCTAAAAAACTTGGACGCATCCACCGCCACTGACTACTCGCTATGGAAATAAATATTAATATTAATTGTCGTAATTTAAAGCCAAATAACTGGAGCATCATTTAAAATGCAGACTTCTATAATTGATCAATAATCGTGGGCTTTATTAAACTTCTTTCTTAGACGTTCGCAATTCTTCCACTCTCCCCTACGGCCCTTAAAATTATTTTTGTTAATAAATTTATTGAGGAATGCGGAAGCAAATGTTATTTTTTTTAAAGTAATTGTTGGGCCGAGTATAAGAACCGAAAGAAAAATACATAGGAATTAATTTACAGGAGATACGAAGGGTTTTATAATTCACACCTAAATCCAGATTTATCCTTTTAGAGGTTGATTAGGGCAAAATCCTGAAATATGTTTTTGAGCATTTGTATGGGTGACCTTCGTAAGCAAGAACCAAGTCGATATCTCATCGGGCCTAAGAGATATTGACGAATCCGTGAAAATACATTTTAACCCTTTTCACACCCTTAAGGGCCGAATTTTTAAAAATCCCTTCTCAGTGGGTGCTTACGTCATGAGAGGAATGCACCCCTCGAATTTCATGTTTCTATGTTCAGGGGTTTGGGCTGGGCGTTGATGAGTCAGTGAGTCAGTGAGTCAGTCAGTCAGTCAGTCAGTCAGTCAGTCAGGACATATTCTTTTATATATATACTAGCTGGTTACCCGGGCTTCGCCCCGGAGGACTTCTCGCCCCATTGTAGACATGAGTTAGTACATAGACAACAGAGGAAATGAACAATACGATGAAGAAATTTAAATCTGAAGCAATAAAATTGGAGCAAAAGTACGAACAAACACTAACATAATTTTAATTCATTTTTATTATGTCATGAGATAATATTGTTCATTACAATCAAACGAAAGTTTATTGGAGTAAAAATCGATTTAAAATAATTAAATACCGTAACAAAGCACGGGTATTAGGCTAGTAACAAATACAAAAATAAACGTTTGATGATAATTTATTCAACACTATCATTAGGAATCTGAAAGATTTCAGCCATTGCATCAAAGAATGCGGTAATCCGAATGTCAAAATTATATTTGACGATGTATGAACGAAGGAAAGTTATTTAAAGCAGCGAATCGTTTGTATATTGAACAGTCTTTTTAGTATAGCAGAGAATGTGCTGTACAGATATTAAGCGTCGAAGTTAACGAAACAGAAATAATTTGTTAAAGCAGAGAATAGTTGGTATATGAAAAGTACATATTTATATGTACGATGAATAGTTTTTATATAAATATGTACTTTTTATGTACCAACTATTCTTAGCTTTAACAACTTATTTCTGCTTTGTTAACTTCGACGCTTAATATCTGTAGCAGAAATAATTTGTTAAAGCAGAGAATAGTTGGTATACGAAAAGTATGCTTTGTAAGTTAAAGCGAGGTCCACTCTGTACAGGGTTGGGGGGGGGGGGGGGGGTGCGAAGGGGGCCGCGGTGGTGAACACAGCAAACGGAGAACAACGTTTCTTAATTGTAAATTTTCAGCTTCGAGTTTTGCATCGCAATATCTCCGCTTGTAGGGCACGTAGCGGAAAAATTAAAACACTTTTATTATACGAATTTGGTCCAAGCTATCCATTAAGCCTAGTGTGAACTTAATCCGTTCGCTAGTTATCGAGATCTCAAAATCTCGGGTACTCGCAACTCGTTGCGTCGCGTTAATAGAGCCACGGCGGTTTCGCTCCGCGCGTACTTGGCGCGAGACACTACCGGGTATCTTGATTACTTTGATTTTTTCAAGGTAAAGATATTACTTGGATTCTTTCAAGGCAGATTATCAACATAAATTATAATTTTAAACAATAAGAAAAACCCGTTCGTAATTACCCCAGCTACGATTCGGCATTGCCCCGCGTGCGGCGGGTAACTCCGAATGGCAAGGTATTGCTTTTTGTTTAAAACTGTAGTTCATGTTGATAATCTATAAATATTAATTATTGTAATTTAAAGCCAAATAACTGGAGTATCATTTAAAATAAAGACTTTTATAATTGATAAATAATCGTCGGCTTTATTTAACTTTTTCCTTAGATGTTCGCAATTCTTCCACTCTCCCCTACAACCGTTAATATTATTTTTGTTAATAAATTTATTGTGGAATACGGAAGCAAAAGTTATTTTTTTTAAAGTAATTGTTGGGCCGAGTATAAGAACCGAAAGAAAAATGCATAGGAATTAATTTACAGGAGATACGAAGGGTTCTGTAATTCACCCCTGAATCTAGATTTGCGCCTTCAGAGATTGATTAGGGCAAAATCCTGAAATATGTTTTTGAGCATTTGGATGGGTGACCTTCGTAAGCAAAAACCAAGTCCATATCTCATCGGGCCTAAGAGATATTGACGAATCCGTGAAAATACATTTTAACCCTTTTCACACACTTAGGGGTCGAATTTCTAAAAATCCCTTCTTAGTGGGTGCTTACGTCATGAGAGGAATACACCCCTCGAATTTCATGTTTCTAGGTTCAGGGGTTTGGGCTGGGCGTTGATGAGTGAGTCAGTGAGTCAGGACATTTGTCTTTATATATATAGATAGATACTAAATATATCTTACTCTAAATTTGATTTAATTCAAGTTTATATTCATTTGCATATCGCAGCCGGTACAAACTCCAAATATGTATTACAATACATTATTGCAAGGTAATCTTAATCTCAAAAGAAGTTATTGAATATCAAATGAGAATTTAGTAATTATTTGAAGTAATTTATTTAATTCACATTGTTTAGGAATAAGCGTTCAATTTAATATCTTAATTTTTAACCCGACCTCGCGCGCGCTCCGCTTGCGCCCGCGTGCCGTACGCTCAGCGTTCCGCGTGACGAGCGAGGCCCAGCCGGCCCGATCCGTCGGCGTAAACAACGCTCGGGTCGGCAGAAGATGATCGCCTGAGTCGACATTCCAACGTGTATCGAGACGGTTCGAATTTTGGCAATTGTAACGTGCATCTTGAGATAACGCGCCTACGCCTTTTCGTGAGATCGGTTCCCTGCACTACCCGCGAGGACCGTACCGGCTGTGCGGCGTGCATCTGAGTGCATCTCCACGTGCGCCTCGAACTCAGAGCAAATTACGAGCTCTGTCGCCCGCGAACGAGTTTACGTCGCGGTGCTTCGTCTCAGTACCGTGTTTCAAATACCGTTGTCGTCTCCGTAATACCAAAGACAAGAGTGCTTGCATTTAACCGCATCGTAAGTGCAATCTGTGATACCGCTCGCCTCTACCGCCAACATTGACATTAAACTATATATTTTATCTCAATAATTTGGAGCCGTTATTTGAAAGTCCTTCCGCCTTAGTGTGCGAACCTTTGTCAAGGTTGTATCAGCCACCATCAACAACAAACATTCTGGTCCTTCGAGCCGGATCGCTGCCAAGGAGAAAAAACTGTTTGTGACTTTAGCGTTCCGATTATTGAGATATTATTATCTTCATGTCGACCGTTGAGGAACTTCATGCCACACAAAGGCGACTCTTGAATTCTATATCTCGAGTGCTGCCTAATTTCAAGAAGCTCGGACAAGCCAAGATGACAACAGCCGTCACCCGACAACGTCTCTCGACATTGAAAGAGATGTTTGCCCAATGCCAAGAGATGGATGACAAAATAGAGCTGCTTGCCGACGACAAAATCAGAGCTACCGATGCCTACTTCACCGAGAATCGTATCATCGCCTGTGAGGACGCTTACTACGAGGCTGCGGACTTCATGGCTGAGGTACTTGAAGCCCACGAGATTGACACTCCAAATGCAACTTCACGTAACGTAAGTGGCGTTTCTGATTCCTACCGTGCAACATCGCATCTACCGAGGATCAACCTACCTACATTCGACGGGAGCTTCGACAAATGGGAGAATTTCCGCGATCGTTTTAAGTCAATGGTTTATAACGAACCTAGTTTATCTAATGTTGAGCGTATGCATTATTTGTGCTCGTGTGTAAAAGGGGATGCAAGTACCGCGCTCGAACATCTCGCGATTACCAATAACAATTTCGACGTCGCGTGGAATATTCTCGTCTCTCGTTACGATAATAAACGTCGCATCATAACGATTCATTTACAAAGCCTATTAAATCTTCCGTCACTTACCGCAGAAACCTCCAAAGATCTTCGGAACCTCCGCGATCAAACTAACGCGTCAATTCAAGCTCTCAAAAATCTCGGTCGAGCTGTCGAACATTGGGATGATTTGCTAGTTTTTCTTGTTGCTCAAAAGCTTGATAAGTCGTCGCGAAAAGCTTGGGAACTCAAGCTAGGGGACACCATGGATTACCCCCGTTATCGTGAATTAGATCAATTTCTCGAGTCGCGCATCCGCGCCTTAGAAGCGATCTTGCCATCGACAAAAGAAAAATCTGCGGAACCCGCGAAGAATAAATCACTTGCGTCGCACTCTGCTTCCGCAGTTCCGTTCGCATGTGCTCTGTGTAAAGAGAATCATTTGCTCTATCAGTGCCCCGCGTTTTTAAAGCAAACTCCATCCCAACGTTCCGACTTTATTAGAAAAAATAAGCGCTGTCTGAATTGTTTCAGTACCAAACATAATGTGAGAGAATGTACAAGTTCTCACGCTTGCCGACAATGTCAAAAGCGACATCATTCGTTGTTACATTTTGATAACCACGTCAAGTCGACCGAGACTGAATCCGTTTCTGTCTCAATTCCCGCCAGTACCGAAAAAAAAACCAATGAGATTGCAACGCATTTGATCTCAAAAACCGTAGCGCCAAACTCTAAAGTTTTACTCGCCACCGCACGCGTTCGCGTACACTCTAACTCCGGTCGCTACGTCACTGTCCGCGCATTACTCGATCAAGGATCTGTGTCAACGTTGATGACTGGATCGCTTGCACAGTCCCTTCGATTGCCGAAAATTAAACGAGCAGTTTTCGTTACGGGTATCGGTGAAACCCAGTCAGTTGTGCGACACGCTGCTCAAATTACGATAACCCCTGCGTCTCGCGATGCACCTGCTTACTCGACTACCGCGCTAATCCTTCCGTCGTTAACAAAATATATTCCGAGTCGAATCGAAACGGTGTGTCAATGGAAGCACATCGCCGGGCTCAACCTTGCCGACAGTGAACCCATGAGTCCCGATCCGATTGACGTCATCATAGGGGCCGACTTATTCGGCATGCTCGTGCTTGACGGTGTTCGAAAAGGTTCAGTCAACGAACCAACCGCGCAAAACACTACCCTTGGTTGGATCATCTCCGGTCCAATCGCACCACCTCCTACCTCTCCATCATCCGTATCCGTTTACCACGGTGATATTTACGAGGCTCTTGATTTCGACATCCGTCGATTTTGGGAAGTCGAGGAGATACCTCAAAAGGCTCATCTCAGCCCTGAGGAACGCCAATGTGAGGAGCACTTCATAGCCACTCACTCCCGTACTCCGCAAGGACGTTATGTGGTTAGATTACCGTTTAAAACCGGACCGCCTATACCGTTAGGTGAGTCCCGCTCTATTGCCTTAGCAAAGTTCCATCAATTGGAACGCCGACTCCAGCGAGATCCCAATCTAGCCTCAGCCTACCGCGAATTTCTCGCTGAATACGAGCAACTTGGTCACATGATCGAAGTCTCACCCAATGAAGCTACCGCGCTACCACAATCGTATTACATCCCGCATCATGCCGTCTTACGAGAAGACAGTGCGACCTCTCGTTTGCGCGTAGTATTCAACGCTTCTTCCCCAACCACTAATGGCATGTCGCTAAACAGCCACATGTTAATAGGACGAAAACTCCAAAAGGATTTGCCTACTGTCATCATTCTGTTACGTCAGCCCCGGTACATTTATATCGCTGACATCGTAAAAATGTATCGCCAGATCTTGGTCGATGCACGCGACATCACCTACCAGCGCATCTTATGGCGACCGTCGCCAGATGAGCCTGTAAAGGAATATATCCTCTTGACAGTTACCTATGGCAGTGCTGCCGCTCCATACCTCGCTCTCCGCGTTTTAGAGCAACTCGCCACTGATCACGGAGCCGAGTTTCCGTTAGCGATGCTCGTCTTGCTCCGTCAAACCTATGTTGACGATGCTGCGTTCGGTGCCGATGATCCCGTTCTCGCGCGTCAAACCCGTGACCAATTAATCGCGCTCTTTGATAAAGGCGGCTTCCGCCTCCGAAAATGGGCAAGCAACTCATCTGACCTTCTGTCAGACATCGATCCTTCCGATCATGGCTTAGCCACTCACAAAGTCCTTCAGGACGACGAGCAAATCAAAGTTTTAGGAATCACTTGGAATCCATCGCTCGACGTTTTCCAATTTTGAGTTTCTATACCTTCATCTCTGACCAGGACAAAACGAATGGTCCTTTCAACTATCGCGAAATTCTTTGACCCTTTAGGATGGGCCACACCCGTCATTATAACCGCGAAAATACTTATGCAAACTTTGTGGTTGCTTAAATGCACATGGGATGAGGAACTTCCCAGCCAACAGCTAGATGACTGGACAGAATACCGAGACAAACTTCCAAGCCTTAATGCGATCAAAATACCGCGGTGGACCGAACATGGACCTCACACCATTCATTGTTCCCTTCATGGCTTTTGCGATGCCTCGACGAAGGCATTCGCAGCCGCCGTTTACTTTCGACTCGTCCATGTGGACGGCTCCGTTTCGGTCTCAATCGTTATGGCCAAGTCAAAAGTAGCCCCACTCAAAACTCTAAGTGTTCCGCGCCTGGAGTTGAATGCAGCTCACCTACTCGTTAACCTAATCCAATACGTTCGTACCGCTCTCCAGCTTCCCCACCTCGAGACCGTCTGTTGAACAGACTCTCAGATTGTCCTAGCCTGGCTGAACCAATCTCCATCTCGATGGAAAACCTTTGTAGCCAATCGTGTTTCCGCCATCCAGTCACAGCTTCCTGAGGCCTCGTGGCGTCATGTCCCGACACACGACAATCCTGCGGACTGCGCGTCACGCGGCATCGCTCCCGACGCTTTACAAGATCACAGTTTATGGTGGTCAGGCCCTTTATGGCTACGCCAACCACCCGACTGTTGGCCGAACACGTGCCCTCCATTACCACCAGAAATCCCCCTCGAAGAGCGCCGAGAACAACCCGCTCACACCGCCTATGCGACACCGAGCTGGGATCTTTCGTCGCGTTTCTCTTCCTGGCCTAAATTACTCCGAATTACCCCCTACCTGTACCGCTTCCTATTGAGACGACGCTCCACCCTGCCCATCGATGGCTACTCTACACGTTTGTTACCGGAAGAAATTCAACGAGCTAAACATTATTGGCTCAAAACCATGCAAGCCGAGTTGTTTCCCCACGAACTCACAGCGCTGACAAACAAAACCGCGCTGCCAAAAACCAGTCCGCTTTCCCCTCTCAATTCCTACTTGGATCCTGATGGCCTTATCCGCGTAGGCGGAAGGCTGCGCCATGCATGTCTTCCCGGCACAACAAAAAACCCGATCGTTCTGCGGTCACATCCGTTGTTGTCTCGCCTTATCGAGCACCATCATTTACGAACTTTACATGCCGGGCCTCAGCTCACCCTCGCGTCACTTCGGAGTGAGTTTTGGATTCTCCGTTCTCGAGCAACCGTTCGCTCTGTGCTATACAAGTGCATCCGATGCACACGCGAACGTGCCGAAACACCGATCGAACTTATGGGATATCTACCGAAAGCCCGAGTTAACCGTACCGTTCGAGCCTTTATACATACCGGTGTCGACTATGCAGGTCCCATCGCTATTCGTACCGCTCCCGGACGCGGACACAAGTCTCAAAAGGCCTACATAGCCTTGTTCGTATGCTTAACTACCAAAGCCATTCACTTGGAGCTTGTAAGTGACTATAGTTCTGCGACTTTCCTGGCCGCGTATCAGCGATTTGTGTCTCGCCGAGGACTGCCAAAGGCCATGTACTCCGATAATGGTACGACCTTTCAAGGCGCTGATCGAGAATTCTCACAAGCGTACTCGCAAACAATCCGCGATCCGAATTTTATAAACCGACTCGCAACCGACAAAACTGAGTGGCATTTTCTACCTCCCGCAGCGCCTCATTTCGGCGGCCTGTGGGAAGCCGGCGTTCGGAGCGTAAAGCATCATTTAAAGAGATGCATCGGTCCCCATACGCTCACCTTCGAGGAGATGACCACGCTTCTCTGTAAAATTGAGGCGTGTCTAAATTCCAGGCCTATTGCACCCGTTTCCGATAGTCTTGATGATTATCAAGCTTTGACGCCTGGTCATTTCCTCGTCGGTACCGCTCTTATCGCCCCTCCGGAGCCTAGCGTGCTCGATCTCAACGAAGCAAGGCTGTCGCGCTGGCAAATGATCCAGCAGTTAACCGAAGTTTTTTGGAGGTCATGGTCGAGCGACTACTTGCATTCCCTTCAACAACGCCCGAAATGGCGCGTCGTCCAGCGACTAGCCAAAGTTGGCCAAATCGTTCTTTTGCGCAACCCTTTGGTCCCTCCGTGCCAATGGGAACTCGGCCGCATTACCGCTTGTCATCATGGAGATGACGGCCTGACTCGCGTAGTCACCGTGAAGACGCATCGATCTGAGTACAAACGACCGATTGTCAAACTCTGTTTCCTCCCCGTCGAGATTAATATCGAAGAATCAAAGAATTCTGCCACGGCGGGCGGAACCACCCCTTAACGGCGATCACAGATATTCAACGATTAACTTAATTATAAGCTTTGTAATATATTGTACCGAGTTTTCATCATTGTATATAGTTGTATAACCATTAGCATAAGTACCATGTCTATACCGTAAGCTTTTCGAATGCAATTATACATTCGAGGCGGGCGGTATGTTTAGTAATAAGCGTTCAATTTAATATCTTAATTTTCAACCCGATCTCGCGCGCGCTCCGCTTGCGCCCGCGTGCCGTACGCTCAGCGTTCCGCGTGACGAGCGAGGCCGAGCCGGCCCGATCCGTCGGCGTAAACACCGCTCGGGTCGGCAGAAGATGATCGCCTGAGTCGACATTTCAACGTGTATCGAGACGGTTCGAATTTTGGCAATTGTAACGTGCATCTTGAGATAACGCGCCTACGCCTTTTCGTGAGATCGGTTCCCTGCACTACCCGCGAGGACCGTACCGGCTGTGCGGCGTGCATCTGAGTGCATCTCCACGTGCGCCTCGAACTCAGAGCAAATTACGAGCTCTGTCGCCCGCGAACGAGTTTACGTCGCGGTGCTTCGTCTCAGTACCGTGTTTCAAATACCGTTGTCGTCTCCGTAATACCAAAGACAAGAGTGCGTGCATTTAACCGCATCGTATGTGCAATCTGTGATACCGCTCGCCTCTACCGCCAACATTGACATTAAACTATATATCTTATTTCAATAATTTGGAGCCGTTATTTGAAAGTCCTTCCGCCTTAGTGTGCGAACCTTTGTCAAGGTTGTATCAGCCACCATCAACAACAAACACACATTATTATTACAATGTATTTTAATGTCATTGTATCTTAAAAAAAAGTAATACTAAGATTATAAATAATACTAAGATCAAGAGACACGGTAGTGTCTCGCGCCAAGTACGCGCGGAGCGAGACAGCCGTGGCTCTATATACGCGACGTGACGAGTTGCGAGTACCCGAGATTTTTAGATCTCGATAACCAGTGAACGGATCAAGTTTTAACTAGGCTTATCGTAAAGCTTGGACCAAATTTATATAATAAAAGTGTTTTTATATTTCCGCTACGTGCCCTACGAGCGGAGATATTACGATGCATTGCGATGCAAATTCCGATCCTGAAAATTTTCATTTAAGATACGTCCATTCTCCGTTTACTGTGTTCGCCACGGCGCACGAGTCTAATTTTCTTGTGGCGTTCATACCCTTGCCGTTATGCGGCGCTCTAGTCTCTACGCGTAGAGAATAGAGATGCGTTAGTTCGATCGATCGGTCACATGTGAGGTGACGAGTAAACATAACCGTAAAGTGGATAACGTGCAGTGATAACGTGCAATCTATCGTAAGTAAACTATATTGTGCGTGATAATAAACTCACGCTCTCTCTCGCTCGCTC
This sequence comes from Leptothorax acervorum, assembly GCA_035220615.1. Classification (NCBI taxonomy): domain Eukaryota; kingdom Metazoa; phylum Arthropoda; class Insecta; order Hymenoptera; family Formicidae; genus Leptothorax; species Leptothorax acervorum. The sequence goes on along the minus strand of JASTWQ010000361.1, from coordinate 16,255 downwards.
GCTCGCTCGCTTAATCTCGTCTCTTACGAGCTAAAGTGAGGTTATTTATATTCTCTAAATAAATCGCGTTCGCGAGAGAGATCGATCGAGTCATCGTTATCACACGCGTCGAAGTGAGTTAGGTTAATGTGTCATGTCACATTATATTGACACCGCAGGGAGGATTGATTCGCACAATCCTTTGGGCTTATAAATACAGTACTCGCTCTGCTTTCATGTTGATTATTAATTATTCAAAAAAAGCAATTATGTGTTTTCTATACGCGTCAATTGATTTATCTCATTATTCAAGTATTAAAGTATTAAGATTAAGATGCATTAACGTATTAAGATAATGAAATGTTTTTCATATGCATATATATAATAAAACTATATATATTTCAGTTTGACTTAAAAACAAAAAACTTTCCTAAGAAGAACAACATGTGAAGGCATTATGGGTGAAGATTTTTATGTCGGTACTGTAATAACAATATTTTCGAGATGCATCAAAATTACGGGTTACGCAGATGCCTGTACCAAAACTAAATTAGAAACGCAACTACAAAAGTAAGTAGACAAATAATTTATTTTATATACAGGGTGTCCCATTTTAATGTCCCACCTCAAATAACTTTCTTATTTTTGATTGTAGAAAGAAATGTTTCAGACAAAAGTTGTATGGTTTCGTGGAAGACATAATATGGTGCCATTAGTTTGACCTTGAACAGTTGCTTGAAAGACACGTGAAGGTCACCTTTAATTTCCTAAGTGGAATCACCTACTTTTCATTACATATTCTTCTAGCTTACATCAAGAGCTTTCCAAAACAATTAAGTACCTTTTTGTTAAGTACTTTTTAAGTTATAAGGCAAGATCGGGGCACGATCCGGCCGGTCAAGGCAAGATGAAAAGCTCAATCCGGCCGGTCAAGGCAAGATGAAAAGCTCAATCCGGCCGGTCAAGGCAAGATGAAAAGCACGATCCGGCCGGTCAAAGCAAGATCAAAAGCACGATCCGGACGGTCAAGGCAAGATGAAAAGCACGACCCGGCCGATCAAGGCAAGATGAAAAGCACGATCCGGCCGGTCAAGGCAAGATCAAAAGCACGATCCGGCCGGTCAAGGCAAGATGAAATACACGATCCGGCCGGTCTGATCTTGCCTTGATCGGCCGGATCGTGCTTTTCATCTTGCCTTGACCGGCCAGATCGTGCTTTTGATCTTGCTTTGATCGGACGGATCGTGCTTTTCATTTTGCCTTGAGTGGCCGGATCCTGCTTTTGATCTTGCCTTGACCGGTCGGATCGTGCTTTTCATCTTGCCATGACCGGCCGGATCGTGTATTTCATCTTGCCTTGACCGGCCAGATCGTGCTTTTAATCTTGCTTTTACCGGCCGGATCGTGCTTTTTATTTTGCCTTGACCGGCCGAATCGTGGTTTTGAACTTTCCTTGACCGGCCGGATCGTGCTTTTCATCTTGCCTTGATCGGCCGGATCGTGTTTTTGATCTTGCCTCAAGGCCGATTCGGCCAATCAAGGCAAGATGAAAAGCACGATCCGGCCGGTCAAGGCAAGATGAAAAGCTCAATCCGGCCGGTCAAGGCAAGATGAAAAGCACGATCCGGCCGGTAAAAGCAAGATCAAAAGCACGATCCGGACGGTCAAGGCAAGATGAAAAGCACGACCCGGCCGATCAAGGCAAGATGAAAAGCACGATCCGGCCGGTCAAGGCAAGATCAAAAGCACGATCCGGCCGGTCAAGGCAAGTTCAAAACCACGATTCGGCCGGTCAAGGCAAAATAAAAAGCACGATCCGGCCGGTCAAAGCAAGATCAAAAGCATGATACGGACGGTCGTGCTTTTCATCTTGCCTTGACTGGCCGGATTGTGCTTTTCATTTTGCCTTGACCGGCCGGATCGTGCCCCGATCTTGCCTTATAACTTAAAAAGTATTTAACGAAAAGGTACTTAATTGTTTTGGAAAGTTCTCGATGTAAGCTAGAAGAATATGTAATGAAAAGTAGGTGGTTCCACTTAAGAAATTGAAGGTGACCTTCACGTGTCCTTCAAGCAACCATTCAAGGTCAAACTAATGGCACCATCTTATGTCTTCCACGAAACCATACAACTTTTGTCTGAAACATTTCTTTCTACAATCAAAAATAAGAAAGTTATTTGAGGTGGGACATTAAAATGGGACACCCTGTATATGATTTCTTTAGTATTTATATTTGAAACCAGATGTAAATCATCAGATGTGTTTAATCAATTAACATAATTTTACTCTTCCAGGGTTTTTGTACTTTTGAAACCAGATGTTATTGACAAAATAAGTGACATATTAAAAGCCATTATAAATTACGATTTTTATATCACAAATATAAAAATGATAAGATTAATTCCAAACGATATTACAGAATGTTGTCTTGTAAAAGACGAAATGGAAAAGACGTAAGTTAAATTTTGAGTTATTAACCGTATCCTAAAAGTAAACCGTTTATTAATTTTTAGTAAATTTTAGATATTGTAGCTATGAAAGTTTATTTCTAGGTGTATTATAAATAAATTATCTTATATCTGGCCCTGTCGTTGCTTTAGAATTATTAGGAGGAAATGGTACAATGAGATGGCAAGAACTGGCAGGCCCAGAAGATAGTAAGCATGCTCGTTCAACAGCAGCATCTTCATTAAGAGCTTGCTATGGAAAAGACGAGATACATAATGCTGTATATGGATCCAAAGATACCGAAACAGCAATGCAGGTACAAATTCTAATGTACAATAGTTAATCTAAGAACATATATCTTGATCTAATATCTGATTGGATATTTTCAGGAATTGAAATACTTCTTTCTTGACTCAAAAAGTAAAAATAAAGGTTTAAAAAACACTGCAACTCTACAAAACTGCACCTGTTGCATTATCAAGCCACATGCCGTACAGGAAAGACTTCTTGGTCAGTCAAACATTTTGTTAATATATAATATATACACATACATACATATATTAATATATGTATATATATATACACAAAAATATATATACATATTTGTAAAATAGCAACTAATGGAAATTTTCATATAACTTTGAAACCTCTATCTAAATCTAATGTGATATATTCTTCTCAATTAATTGTATTTTATATTTATAATATAGGTGTCATTATCGGTGACATTCAGAAAACAGGCTACACAATCACCGCAGCACAACAATTTTATGTTAATCAAATTAATTCTGAAGAATTTGTAGAAATATATAAAGGTGTTTTTCTTGAATATACCGTAGGTTTATACTTATTTTATATATCCTTTTTACAAATAATTATTACTAAAGCTGGAAATATTTTCATGAATACTTGCTATAGGCGATGGTAACAGAATTACAATCCGGTCTATGCATTGTTATGGAAGTGAGGCATAAAGACGAGAGCCCTAACATTGTTGCTGATTTCAGGAATTTATGCGGTCCAAGGAATCCAGTAAGTATACAGACAACTTCAATTGCTTTGCCTTGCGTTATTGACATACTTATTTGATACAGGACATTGCGCGAAACATCAGACCAAATACGCTTAGAGCTAAGTATGGGAAAACGAAAGTACAAAACGCTGTACATTGCTCTGACTTGTCGAAAGACGGCATATTAGAGGTAATTAAAGTTTTAGTCACATTTGTCACTTGTTTCTCTTGTAATTATGTTAATGTATGTTGAATCTTTCCAGATGGAATATTTCTTTAAGATACTCAACGCGGAATTTGAGCGACCAAATATATCGTACATAACATAAATAGCTAGGTTTAACCATTATTAAATTTCAATTTAAAAACTATTTTTAAAAATTTTAAAACGGTGAAAAATTGGAAAAACTTACAGTATTTGTTATACATTGATATGAGAAAATAAATGATTTTTTTTAACATACCAATATTAATTCAAATGTACACCCTCATATTTACGCAGTTGTACAATCGCATGAGACTGTAATAACTTAGGTAAAAGTGTCGTTTATATGAACGTTTACATTTTTATTAAAACGTAACATTTTGATAAATACAAGAAAACAAAGAGCATTATTTTTAATTGGGAGATGATTTAAGTCATTCTGTATAAAATTTAAATGATTATTCGGAGTTTCATGTTTATATTTAAAAATTTTTAAAAACGCATGTCCGACAATTGAGTTAAGTATAGGTATTATTACTTCACAATATTAATTTTCTATTTTTAATTATATATATAAAAGAATAAAATATGCATGCAGAAAAAATTATTACGCATGAAATTTATTTTATACGTTGTAACTTTATTTGCATATCAATAGAAAAAAAAAATATTTATTACAAATAAACTTCGTGAAAATTGCTTACAATTATTACAATCAAGGAAGCGACTAATCAGAAATATGGAAAACAAATTACGGAAAAGGAACATTTTTAAATTTAGTTATTTTACGCAACACTTAAGGCTCCTGGATGGTCACCGCGGCCATATTGATTGTTCACTGCTGTCCTTGCCCTCGCCCTCGGCCTCGGCCTCGTCCTCGTCCTCTATGTGGTCCCCAATATTTGTAAGGATTTGACAACTTGAGCAAGAATTGGTGAAATCGCTCATTCTCCTGTTTACGTATCTGTGCTGCTCTACGAACTGTAACAAAGAAAAATATATACGTAGATACTAAGTATTAAAATTGAAGCATGTGTATGTGGTGTGTAATAAAAAAAAATATAATAATATTAATTTTAAAATTTTACATCGTCTATAATCTTCATCGGCATTGGCGACAGCATTGGCATTGGCGACGGCGACGGGAGCGGCAGCGGCAGCAACGGGACCGACGGTACGAGGAGGATATTTCATACACTTCAAATATACGTAATGTTATTCAAAGACTGGTTCTGAAGGAAATATATTATTCAAGCCCAATTTTGAAGGTTCTAAGACAACGACGTACTGTTTGACTGTTTATGCTAAGTGTCACTGAACGCTACACGAAAGATAGCGACAGATAGACACAACAATCGTAGCAGAAAGTGGGAAATGTTTTGTACATTAGTTATTGCTTGGTATAATCTTATTTAATCATTTGATGATTCTGTTATTTATAATAATGTTAAGCGAAAAGTTATTAAAGCAAAAAGTTTAACAATCTACATTATGTTGTATAGGGTTACCTATTTTAATGGAAACAGTTGTATATATCTTAAACTTGATAGATTTAACATTAAATGAAATATAAATTAATATTACGTATGTCTCTTCTCTTGTTCATGTACATACTCGCGAAAATATTCACGATAATAAAATGCATGCGGAAAAAATTATTACGCATGAAATTTATTTTATACGTTGTAACTTTATTTGCATATCAATACAAAAATACAAATATTTATTACAAATAAACTTCGTGAAAATGTCTAACGATATGCTTATGAAAAAAAGTAAATTATTCCAATCAAGGAAGCGGCTAATCAGAAATGTTCCAAAACACAAAAATATAGATAAACTTCTTTGTAAATAAACTTCGTTACGTGTAATCACAAACACGCCTTCATAGAATTACGAAAAAGGAACATTTTTAAATAACAAAACTAGTTGTCGACGACTTAAGTTATTTAACGCAACACTTTTAAGGCTCCTGGATGGTCACCGCGGCAATATTGATTGTTCACTGCTGTCCTTGCCCTCGCCCTCGGCCTCGTCTTCGTCCTTTAAATCGTCCCCAACACGGATTTGACAACATATATAAAAATTGAAGAAATCGCTCTTCCTGTTTACGTTTCCCTGATGCTCTACCTCTTGGCCGAACTGTAACAAAGAAAAATATATACGTAGATATTAAGTATTAAAATTGAAGCATGTGTATGTGGTGTGTAATAAAAAAAAATATAATAATATTAATTTTAAAATTTTACCTCGTCTATGATCTTCATCGGCATTGGCGACAGCATTGGCATTGGCGACGGCGACGGGAGCGGCAGAGGCAGCAACGGGACCGACGGTACGAGGAGGATCGACGACGACGAGACGATTAGCGACGGGACGCTTGTTGACGGGACGGGTGGCGACAGGACCCTTATCAGTAAGACCGATGCCAGGAATGTCAGTATCGGCGACGACGGGACGATTGATGGTGACGGATTGTGAAGAAAATTCGAATTCTTCATCGTCGTCCATTAACATCTAATACATAAAAAAGACACATATTGCGTCAAACAATAAAACATTATTAATACCACAGTACTTACACGTTCTTCATCTTCTTCTTTTTTGTCCATGTCTCCGCGGATGTTGGATCAGATTATAAACCACGGTCTTACATACGACCGTGTTATAAACGGCCGGCGGCGATATCGACGGTATGAAATAATATGGCGGTGGCGGAGCAGGCAAACAGCGGCGACAAGATTGTGGTGAACAACGAAACCGCGGCGACGATGCGACGATAGCGGACAAAGTGTGCGTAAAGTCTCTAGAGAATGAGTTCCTTTTTCGGTGTAGATGAGCATAGATAAGTAGGTGCGGTAGGTGCAACTATCGTCCCTATAGATAGCGCGCTCATGTACACCGAAAAAGGAACTCATTCTAGAGACTTTACGCACACTTTGTCCGCTATCGTCGCATCGTCGCCGCGGTTCCGTTGTTCACCACTGTTCACCAAAATCCTGTCGCCGCTGTTTGCCTGTTTCCGTCACCGCCATATTATTTCATACCGTCGATATCGCCGCCGGCCGTTTATAACACGGTCGTATGTAAGACCGTGGTTTATAATCTGATCCAACATCCGCGGAGACATGGACAAAAAAGTAGAAGATGAAGAACGTGTATAAGTACTGTGGTATTAATAATGTTTTATTGTTTGACGCAATATGTGTCTTTTTTATGTATTAGATGTTAATGGACGACGATGAAGAATTCGAAAATAGTATCGATATCGATCTCGTCACCACCAATAGTCCCGTCGTCGCTGAGCCTGGCATTCCTGGCACCATCGGTCGTATTGATAAGGGTCCTGTCGCCACCCGTCCCGTCAACAAGCGTCCCGTCGCTAATCGTCTCATCGTCGTCGATCCTCCTCGTACCGTCGGTGCCGTTGCTGCCGCTGCCGCTCCCGTCGCCGTCGCCAATGCCAATGCTGTCGCCAATGCCGATGAAGATTATAGACGATGTAAAATTTTAAAATTAATATTATTATATTTTTTTTTATTACACACCACATACACATGCTTCAATTTTAATACTTAGTATCTATGTATATATTTTTCTTTGTTACAGTTCGTAGAGCAGCACAGATACGTAAACAGGAGAATGAGCGATTTCACCAATTCTTGCTCAAGTTGTCAAATGCTTACAAATATTGGGGACCACATAGAGGACGAGGACGAGGCCGAGGCCGAGGGCGAGGGCAAGGACAGCAGTGAACAATCAATATGGCCGCGGTGACCATCCAGGAGCCTTAAGTGTTGCGTAAAATAACTAAATTTAAAAATGTTCCTTTTCCGTAATTTGTTTTCCATATTTCTGATTAGTCGCTTCCTTGATTGTAATAATTGTAAGCAATTTTCACGAAGTTTATTTGTAATAAATATTTTTTTCTTCTATTGATATGCAAATAAAGTTACAACGTATAAAATAATTTCATGCGTAATAATTTTTTCTGCATGCATATTTTATTCTTTTATATATATAATTAAAAATAGAAAATTAATATTGTGAAGTAATAATACCTATACTTAACTCAATTGTCCGACATGCGTTTTTAAAAATTTTTAAATATAAACATGAAACTCCGAATAATCATTTAAATTTTATACAGAATGACTTAAATCATCTTCCAATTAAAAATAATGCTCTTTGTTTTCTTTTATTTATCAAAATGTTACGTTTTAATAAAAATGTAAACGTTCATATAAACGACACTTTTACCTAAGTTATTACAGTCTCATGCGATTGTACAACTACGTAAATATGAGGGTGTACATTTGAATTAATATTGGTATGTTAAAAAAAATCATTTATTTTCTCATATCAATGTATAACAAATACTGTAAGTTTTTCCAATTTTTCACCGTTTAAAAATTTTTAAAAATAGTTTTTAAATTGAAATTTAATAATGGTTAAACCTAGCTATTTATGTTATGTACGATATATTTGGTCGCTCAAATTCCGCGTTGAGTATCTTAAAGAAATATTCCATCTGGAAAGATTCAACATACATTAACATAATTACAAGAGAAACAAGTGACAAATGTGACTAAAACTTTAATTACCTCTAATATGCCGTCTTTCGACAAGTCAGAGCAATGTACAGCGTTTTGTACTTTCGTTTTCCCATACTTGGCTCTAAGCGTATTTGGTCTGATGTTTCGCGCAATGTCCTGTATCAAATAAGTATGTCAATAACGCAAGGCAAAGCAATTGAAGTTGTCTGTATACTTACTGGATTCCTTGGACCGCATAAATTCCTGAAATCAGCAACAATGTTAGGGCTCTCGTCTTTATGCCTCACTTCCATAACAATGCATAGACCGGATTGTAATTCTGTTACCATCGCCTATAGCAAGTATTCATGAAAATATTTCCAGCTTTAGTAATAATTATTTGTAAAAAGGATATATAAAATAAGTATAAACCTACGGTATATTTAAGAAGAACACCTTTATATATTTCTACAAATTCTTCAGAATTAATTTGATTAACATAAAATTGTTGTGCTGCGGTGATTGTGTAGCCTGTTTTCTGAATGTCATCGATAATGACACCTATATTATAAATATAAAATACAATTAATTGAGAAGAATATATCACATTAGATTTAGATAGAGGTTTCAAAGTTATATGAAAATTTCCATTAGTTGCTATTTTACAAATATGTATATATATTTTTGTGTATATATATACCTCGAAAAAATCAAAGTAATATCTTTACCTCGAAAAAATCGAAGTAATATATTTATACCTCGAAAAAATCCAAGTAATATCTTTACCTCGAAAAAATCGAAGTAATATATTTGTACCTCGAAAAAATCTAAGTAATATCTTTACCTCGAAAAAATCGAAGTAATATATTTACCTCGAAAAAATCCAAGTAATATCTTTACCTCGAAAAAATCGAAGTAATATATATCGAAAAAACTTAAGTAACGTGTGGTATACGTAAGACCTTTGTACCTTGAAAAATAAGATATATTGTTCATATAAGATGCGTCATATTACAAAAAGGCATGATATCCGTACAAAATTACCTTTTACAAAAAGGTACAAAAAAAGACGCCAAGCACGCGTGGTGTACCTCGAAAAAATCGAAGTAATATATTTGTACCTCGAAAAAATCAAAGTAATATCTTTACCTCGAAAAAATCGAAGTAATATATTTATTATACCTCGAAAAAATCCAAGTAATATCTTTACCTCAAAAAAATCGAAGTAATATATTTGTACCTCGAAAAAATCCAAGTAATATCTTTACCTCGAAAAAATCGAAGTAATATATTTATACCTCGAAAAAATCCAAGTTAATATCTTTACCTAGAAAAAATCGAAGAAATATATATCGAAAAAACTTAAGTAACGGGTGGTATACGTAAGACCTTTGTACCTTGAAAAATAAGATATACTGTTCATATAAGATGCGTCATATTACAAAAAGGCATGATATCCGTACAAAATTACCTTTTACAAAAAGGTACAAAAAAAGACGCCAAGCACGCGTGGTGTACCTCGAAAAAATCAAAGTAATATATTTGTACCTCGAAAAAATCAAAGTAATATCTTTACCTCGAAAAAAATCGAAGTAATATATTTATACCTCGAAAAAATCCAAGTAATATCTTTACCTCGAAAAAATCGAAGTAATATATTTGTACCTCGAAAAAATCCAAGTAATATCTTTACCTCGAAAAAATCGAAGTAATATATTTACCTCGAAAAAATCCAAGTAATATCTTTACCTCGAAAAAATCGAAGTAATATATATCGAAAAAACTTAAGTAACGGGTGGTATACGTAAGACCTTTGTACCTTGAAAAATAAGATATACTGTTCATATAAGATGCGTCATATTACAAAAAGGCATGATATCCGTACAAAATTACCTTTTACAAAAAGGTACAAAAAAAGACGCCAAGCACGCGTGGTGTACCTCGAAAAAATCAAAGTAATATATTTGTACCTCGAAAAAATCAAAGTAATATCTTTACCTCGAAAAAATCGAAGTAATATATTTATACCTCGAAAAAGTCCAAGTAATATCTTTACCTCGAAAAAATCGAAGTAATATATTTGTACCTCGAAAAAATCCAAGTAATATCTTTACCTCGAAAAAATCGAAGTAATATATTTATACCTCGAAAAAATCCAAGTTAATATCTTTACCTAGAAAAAATCGAAGAAATATATTTGTACCTCGAAAAAATCCAAGTAATATCTTTACCTCGAAAAAAATTAAATAACGGGTGGTATACGTAATACCTTTTGTACCTTAAAAAATTGAAGTAATATATTTTTACCTCGAAAAAACCTAAGCAAAAAGTGGTACACGTAGTTATCTTTGTACCTCAAAAAAATCCAAGTAATATCTTTATTTAAAAAAAAATACAACCCAAGTGACACATCACAAAATTGTGTTACCTTTTATTCAATCCAAGTTATTATCTAAAAAAAAAAAGAAATGATATCTGTAAATTGCGCCAATTATAAAGAAAGAATATATATATCTCAAAAAATAATTGTTGCACTACTTTGATGAAAAATCTTTACATTGTGTTAATTAGAAAAACAATGTATAATAACAATTTTATAACATTACAATTTTTTATTTCAATCCAACAAGGAAATGTAAGATATTTAAACACAGTTTATATTTGTATTTTTTAGTGGATATAACAATTTTATAAAATTAAAAATTTTTTAATTCAACAAGGGAAAGCAAAGTACCTAAACAATACAAAGTTTACAAGTTAATATATGTATTGTTCAATAAAATAAAACATTTAATTACAAACAATTACAGACCGAGGTCTGAGAGTTATAAACAATTATAACATTACAAAATAAACATATTTTATTAAAATTAATACATTTTTATTGTAAAAAAAACTTGGCGCTGCTAGACCTCGAAATATAATAAAGTACTAGGTCGAGTTACATTAGATACAAATTAAAATTAAAAGAAGCTTTTTTTACAATAAAACTTATATATTAAAGAAACGTAATCTTAAACCTACTACGGACGCTTTACAAACGTTAACTTATCCTATACTTAATTCTAATCGCTTTCACAATATTTAACGCACGCCTTAAAACATTAAACTTATCCTATGCTTAATTATTAGTCGCATCACTCGCCGTTACTGCCCGTATCACTCACTCGCACATACACACGCTGATAATTATTGTTATTACTCCCATTGCATTCTTCCTTGAATTATTTTTATCGTTGTCCTTATTCAGTTGAAATTATAGTACTTTATTATATTTCGAGGTCTAGCAGCGCCAAGTTTTTTTTACAAGAAAAATGTATTAATTTTAATAAAATATGTTTATTTGTAATGTTATAATTGTTTATAACTCTCAGACCTCTGTCTGTAATTGTTGTAATTAAATGTTTTATTTTATTGAACAATACATATATTAACTTGTAAACTTTGTATTGTTTAGGTACCTTGCTTTCCCTTGTTGAATTAAAAAATTTTTAATTTTATAAAATTGTTATATCCACTAAAAAATACAAATATAAACTGTGTTTAAATATCTTACATTTCCTTGTTGGATTGAAATAAAAAATTGTAATGTTATAAAATTGTTATTATACATTGTTTTTCTAATTAACACAATGTAAAGATTTTTCATCAAAGTAGTGCAACAATTATTTTTTGAGACATATATATTGCTTCCTCATAGAGGAAGCTTTGTTTTCGTAAAAAAATTTTTTTTTTAGTTGCCGCTGCCAATGTGTTCAGAATGTTCTAAAACGTCGAAAAATAGCTATTTTAAAAAATGTCGGTATGTGTGTATGTATGTCTGTATGTCTGTATGTCTGTATGTCTGTATGTGCCAAATTTACTGAAATTTCTATAACTCCAGAACTGATCAACCAAATCTTAACCAATTATATATGAAATAGGGGTAGAAAAGACTGAAGAATATAATAGAATTAGAAAAATTGCGAATATTTTAAAATTTTAACCTTTAAGGGCTACATCTCAAGTCTCAATAATTGAGATTTTTCATAAATTGATGTTTTTGACAATTTAGTATTAATTATTGGCAATTTTTCTAATTATATTATATTCTTCAGTCTTTTCTACCCCTATTTCATATATAATTCTTTAAGATTTGGTTGATTAGACTCAGCTTCATAAAGCTTCTATGTATGTACGAATTCTTCGAAATTTGAAATATCAATAAAATTTTAAAGAAATTATATATGAAATAGGGGTAGAAAAGACTGAAAAATCTAATAAAATTAGAAATAGCCCCGATATCTCAAAATTAATGGAAATTAGAGCAACATTTAAATCTTAATGAATTTTCTATCTATCTATATAAAATAGAATGTCTGTATGTCTGTATGTATGTCTGTTCTTTATACACTCTTAAACTATTCGACCGATCTGGACGAACTTTTGCACAGTTACTCTTTACATCTTTGCGCAAAACATAGGCTACTACGGAACCTCGATTATTCACTTACCGATCAGCTACTTTATTCCTTGGTTTTCCCGGGCGTTTTTTCGGGAATTTTGAGATTGCTCGCTCGCGATGTATGCACAGAACTTCGATATTTCACTTACCGATTACCGATTTTATCCCTTGTTTTCCCGGGCGTTTTTTAAGTCTGTTTGTTCTTTATACACTCATAAACTATTCGACCGATCTGAACAAACTCTTGCACAGTTACTTGCACACTTACCGATCAGCTACTTTATTCCTTGGTTTTCCCGGGCGTTTTTTCGGACATTTCGAGATTGCTCGCTCGCGATGTACACAGAACCTCGATATTTTACTTACCGATTACCGATTTTATCCCTTGGTTTTCCCGGATATTTTTTGCAGAGAAATATCGAAGTTCTGTGTACATCGCAAGTTTTTCTAAAAATTAGAAAAATGTAAAAAAGTGAGCAAGTAGAAACTTGCACATTGCTTCCATATAGCTTTTAAGTGTGCAAGTAGAAACTTGCACATCGCTTCCTCATAGCTTTTAAGTGTGCAAGTAGAAACTTGCACATTGCTTCCTCATAGCTTTAAAGTGTGCAAGTTGAAACTTGCACATTGCTTCCTCATAGCTTTAAAGTGTGCAAGTTGAAACTTGCACATTGCTTCCTCATAGCTTTAAAGTGTGCAAGTAGAAACTTGCACATTGCTTCCTCATAGTTTTTAAGTGTGCATGTAGAAACTTGCACATTGTTCCCTCATAGTTTTTAAGTGAGCAAGTAGAAACTTGCACATTGTTTTCTCATAGTTTTTAAGTGAGCCAGTAGAAACTTGCACATTGCTTTCTCATAGTTTTTTAAGTGAGCCAGTAGAAACTTGCACATTGCTTTCTCATAGTTTTTAAGTGAGCCAGTAGAAACTTGCACATTGCTTTCTCATAATTTTAAGTGAGCAAGTAGAAACTTGCACATTACTTAATCAACATTTTATTTCACTTATAAAGCTTCCTCTATGAGGAAGCCAAATTAAAGAATATTTACTAATATTGTACATCAAATAAAACAAGCTTCCTCATAGAGGAAGCTTTATAAGCGAAATAAAATGTTGATTAAGTAATGTGCAAGTTTCTACTTGCTCACTTAAAAATTATGAGAAAGCAATGTGCAAGTTTCTACTGGCTCACTTAAAAACTATGAGAAAGCAATGTGCAAGTTTCTACTGGCTCACTTAAAAACTATGAGAAAGCAATGTGCAAGTTTCTACTGGCTCACTTAAAAACTATGAGAAAACAATGTGCAAGTTTCTACTTGCTCACTTAAAAACTATGAGGAAACAATGTGCAAGTTTCTACATGCACACTTAAAAACTATGAGGAAGCAATGTGCAAGTTTCTACTTGTTCTTTCTTTATAATTGGCGCAATTTACAGATATCATTTCTTTTTTTTTTTAGATAATAACTTGGATTGAATAAAAGGTAACACCAATTTGTGATGTGTCACTTGGGTTGTATTTTTTTTTAAATAAAGATATTACTTGGATTTTTTTGAGGTACAAAGATAACTACGTGTACCACTTTTTGCTTAGGTTTTTTCGAGGTAAAAATATATTTACTTCAATTTTTAAGGTACAAAAGGTATTACGTATACCACCCGTTACTTAATTTTTTCGAGGTAAAGATATTACTGGATTTTTTCGAGGTACAAATATATTTCTTCGATTTTTTCTAGGTAAGATATTAACTTGGATTTTTTCGAGTCAAATATATTACTTCGATTTTTTTGAGGTAAAGATATTACTTGGATTTTTCGAGGTACAAATATATTACTTCGATTTTTTCGAGGTAAAGATATTATTTGGATTTTTTCGAGGTAATTATAATACTTACTTCAATTTTTTTCGAGGTAAACATATACTTTGATTTTTTCGAGGTACAAATATATTACTTCGATTTTTTCGAGGTTTAAAATACTAAGATTACAATTAAATTGATTTAATTTCGAACAATTTATTGAATTAATTTATTTCAAAAAAGAACAAACACTATTTGCATATATACAGGACGTTTGTTTGACATCTAAATTTGTTTTTAGTCTTTATCACAAGTACATAGTACATGAATAAATTTGATTGTGTTTGCTTATCAACATAAATTACAATTTAAAAAATAAGCAAAACCCGTTCGTAATAAATAAAGACGTTTATAATTGGTAAATAATCGTGGGCTTTATTAAACTTTTCCCTTAGATGTTTGCAATTCTTCACTCTCCCCTACGGCCTTAAAATTATTTTTGTTAATAAATTTATTGAGGAATACGGAAGCAAATGTTATGTTTTTAAAAATAATTGTTTGGCTGAGTATAACAACCGAAAAAATACTATTAATTAATTAATTTACAGGAGATACGAAGGGTTCTATAATTCACCCCTAAATCCAGATTGATCCCTTTAGAGGTTGATTAGGGCAAAATCCTGAAATATGTTTTTGAGCATTTGTATGGGTGACCTTCGTAAGCAAGAACCAAGTCGATATCTCATCGGGCCTAAGAGATATTGACGACAATCCGTGAAAAATACATTTTATAACCCTTTTCACACCTTTAAGGGCCGAAACTTTTAAATATCCCTTCTTAGTGGGTGCTTACGTCATGAGAGGAATACACCCCTCGAATTTCATGTTTCTAGGTTCAGGAGTTTGGGCTGGGCGTTGATGAGTCAGTCAGTGAGTCAGTCAGGACATTTGTCTTTATATATATAGATAGATAGATACTAAATATATCTTACTCTAAATTTGATTTAATTCAAGTTTATATTCATTTGCATATTGCAGCCGGTACAAATTCCAAATATGTATTACAATACATTATTGCAAGGTAATCTTAATCTCAAAAGAAGTTATTGAATATCAAATGAGAATTCATTAATTATTTTAAGTAATTTATTTAATTCACATTATTATTACAATGTATTTTAATGTCATTGTATCTTAAAAAAAAGTAATACTAGATTACTAAATAATACTAAGATTTAAAATATTACGGTTACAATTAAATTTGATTTATTTCGAACGATTTATTGAATTGATTTATTTTCGAACAAAAAACAAACACTATTTGCACATATACAGGACGTTTGTTGACATCTAAATTTGTTTTTAGTCTTTATCTACTATAGTACATAGTACATGAATAAATTTGATTGTGTTTGCTTATCAACATTAATTACAATTTCAAAAAAATAAGCAAAACCGTTCGTAATTAAATACAGACGTTTATAATTGGGTAATAATTGTGGGCTTTATTAAAATTTTCCCTTAGATGTCGCAATTCTTCCACTCTCCCCTACGGCCCTTAAAATTATTTTTGTTAATAAATTTATTGAGGAATACGGAAGCAAATGTTATTTTTTTAAAAATAATTGTTTGGCTGAGTTATAACACCGAAAAAATACTATTAATTAATTAATTTACAGGAGATACGAAGGGGTTCTATAATTCACCCCTAAATCCAGATTTAGCCCATTTAGAGGTTGATTAGGGGAAAAATCCTGAGAAATGTGTTTTTGAGCATTTGTATAGGTGACCCTTCGTAAGCTAAGAAGAACAAGTCGATATCTCATCGGGCC
>JASTWQ010000360.1:0-202601 GCA_035220615.1 Leptothorax acervorum | reverse complement strand
ACACCGCCACTTCTGACTCGTGGCTGATGTTCTCGCGGGTGGATGACGGTTGAAAAGATCTAACGTTTGCCAATCCGAGTGCCCGTTCTAGACCGGTCACGATCTCATCGAGCTGTCGTTTTCACTCGGTATGTTCTACCGATTGAGCGTAATATTTTAAGGCGCAGTTATAGAGCCATTGACGGTGATGAGTTTCGTGACCATCCTTCAGTCTATCACTGAGAGTACTGATTTTCTGGCGTGCCTTCGAGGTATTACTGATAGTAGTGTGTCGGGTTGTTGACCGGCTAGTGTTTCTGGTGTTGATGGACTCTGTGCTGTGCTGTCTGATACTTTGCTGGGTCGCTTGATGTTTTTGCTCCTGAGCGGGCATTTGTTATCAGGAAACCCCCTGCACGGTGGGCTCACGGTATAGAACTTAAAACCAGGCTTCGTCGCGTAATCAGCTATACAAGCAGGCAAAGCGCTCTAATAGTTTGCTCGGTTACGCCACCTATAGACTTTTTCGTAATCGGCTTACTATGATATAAAGCGTGTCAAAAGCGAGTTTCAACTCAACTCTCTTAAAAACATCACTGATCCTGGAAAACTATGGAGGAGAACTAGCTCGTTGGGCCTTGTTAAATCATCCTTAGTTTCTCCTTTACGTTTTTTTACTCCTGATCAATTAAATACATTTTACGTTTCAGTTTCTAACGCTCAGTTGCCTTGCTCGTATGCTGACTTTATTTCCGCCATTGCTCCAGTTGCTCGTCCATCTCAGCGCCCAGAGTTTGTTTTCTCCGATTATACGCCTGGCATGATTCTTAAGCTCATTTCTGTTGGACCACTCCACTCTTATGCGTCTGGTTCTGATGGAATTCCGCTTTATGTTTTGCGTATGCTTGGCCTACAATTTCAACGTATATTACCGCTCTATTTAACGCTCGTTGGAAACATCTGTTTTTTCCGTCTCAGTGGAGGCGAGCGCTTATCCGCCCTCTCTCGAAGATCGTACTCCACTATCCCCGTCTGACACGAGACCGATAGCCAATCTGCCTGAACTCTCTAAGACACTTGAGAGGATCGTCGCCTCTCAAATTACAGACTACTTGACTGAACATAGTATCTTAAATCCTAGACAGTTCCGCATATCGACCAGGTCACAACACTCAGTCTGCACTTTTACGTGTCTGCCGATGACATTAGAGAGGGGATTGATAATAGACTTATCACAATCATGCTCCTCTTTGATTTCAGTAAGGCATTTGACACGGTTCCACATCTGCGCTTGCCTCATCAAGCTTAAGGAGATTGGTTTCTCGGACGCCGTCCTTACTTGGATATTTTCTTACTTAACTGGCCGTTTCTCAGGCCGTAGTCGATGATGCTGGTAACTTCTCTGATTGGCTATCTACGTCCTCCGGTTGTCCCTCAGGGCTCCGTGCTTGGCCCACTTTTATTCTCTCTATTTGTCAACGATATCGGTCGCGTCTTGTTGTATGCACATCACATGATGTTTGCTGATGACATTCAAATTTATCTCTCGTGCTTACCGGCCGACATTCGTCATGGTTAGAGTTAATTTCTGGGGATGCGAATGCTATTTTCGATTATGCGGAGTCTACGGCCTAAAACTTAATCCTGCCAAATCCAAGGTGCTTATTTATGGCAGTCAAGCTTATGTTAAGGATATCGATTGTAGTCTTTTACCGCCTATTATTGTAAACCAAGTCCCTCTTCCTTTTTGTGAGTGAAGTGAGGAACTTGGGCGTTGTATTTACGTCCACTCTTTCCTGGAGGAAACACGTTTTGAATGTCTCGCAAAGGGTCCATTATGCACTGCATAAACTAAAGTTCAACAGAAATTCACTGTCCACAGAATTGAGAACTAAATTAGTGATGACCTTGATTATGCCTCATATAGATTATTGTTGTCTCGTATACCACGGCTTAAGTAGTGAGCTGAACACCAAACTGCAGAGACTAGTAAACTGCTTGTATTAGATTTATTTTCGACCTAAGGCGAGATGAGCATATTACGCCATATAGACGTCGATTGAGATGGCTTTCGGTGGAAAATAGAAGGTTATATTTTCTCGGTTGTCAGATGTATCGCATCCTTTTTCTACACTCTCCATCATACCTGAGCGAGCTTTTCACCCTTCTTGACCCATCTCTGAGAAGATCTGATCGCCTTGTACCTCATCACAATCTTTTCATATTCCGTCTTGCAGAACTACTATGTACATGCACTCCTTTCGCCTTTCTTCAATACGTTTTTTGGCATACTCTTCCTGGCAACATAACATCAGCAGACACTTTTTTCATCCTTTTAAAGACCTTCTCCGCTTGTTTTTACTTGCATCAGAATCTATTTGATACTCTTAGCCATCTTGTGTTAATCACTTTGTGCAATGCTACCGTCGTCTAGTCAGACTTCTAGTCTGCTGCGTTATATACATATATTGTTTGGGTTAAGGTATCTGCCCATACTAATGGGTCTCTTTGCGTTAGTTTAGGTTAAGTTGCGGATTATGTTTTTGCAATGTTACCGTCGTCTAGTCAGACTTCTAGTCTGCTGCGTTATATATATATATTGTTTTTTGCTTTAGTTTAGGTTAAGTTGCGGATTATGGTTCTCGCTTTTTCTTTTAGTTTATATTTTAGTTTTAAGTTTTACATTAGTATGCCAACATATTTGTAACTTCTTTTCTTTTTACTACTCGGCTACTATTATGTTACATTCTAAGTCTTTTGTTAATTGTATCTTTGCCCTTTAGCCTCGGCTTGGGCATAATAAACTCAATCAATCAATCAATCAATCTCTCTCTCTCTCTCTAACAGTATCGCATGGTGAGTATCGCGTGTTGCTGTGTTTCCCTGCTCTTGTATTCGGCGAAATCTATCTCTGCCGTAAGCTGCCTTCGGGCTGTTCTGTTGCAGGCATAAACAGGTCTTTTTGTTGCTTGTCAAGACTGATATATTATCTTTCTTTCCTTGCAACTGCTGCACCGGATATCTTAAACTGAAATATCGCTTCTGATTCAAACCTCACTCTTGCCTGATCTCGGGATTGACGTGGACTCTTGCTGCGCATGCTCCTGCTCTTTTCTTATCTGCACTGTACTATCTCTTGTGCCTGAAATTCTGCATGTGTTACCATCTGATTCATGCTTGTGGCGACATCTGTGGACTCCGAGACGTACTACCATCTTTTACCTGCCGGACTGCAGTACTGCATTCTTTGGTTCTACTCTCTGCTGTGGTTAACGGATATTTCATGCAGCGTGCGTGTACCAAGTGCAATAAATCGATTGCGACTACATCAGTTGAGTGCGAGTGCAGGAGATTGTTTCATCTTGGGTGTGTCAAGCCATATTCTCGTACTAAGTACGCGGACGCTTGCTGTAAATCATTGGCTGCTTCATTAAAAACACCTCTTACACCAGAGGTGGAAAATACCGCGCGGTCATTTGTTTTTGCTGATATGGCTACTTCTGTGAGCACTGGCACTCAACCGCAATCACAGATTGACGCTACAACCAATGTGCTTTTGCTCCAATTAATTGAGCAGTTAAAAGCGTCGGTTGCAAGATTTTCCGCTTTCGTTGAAGCCCAGCAGCAAACAAACAGTGAACATTCTGCTTCTCTCAAAGCTCAGCAGCGAACTAACAGTGAACTTTCTGCTTTTGTCAAAGCTCAGCTGCGAACTAATAGTGAACTTTCTGCTTTTGTCGGAACTCAGCGACGAACCAATAGTGAAATTAATATCAAACTTAATCAGTTAACTGGCCAATTGGACCAAATTCCTGAGGTTTTAAAAATTGTATCAAATCACGGTGAGAAGATTGTGGCGTTGGAGGCTCGTGGAGTGCATTTATTTGGCTCTCAGCATCCGGATTGTGAGTCGTCTCCTACATCTCGTGTCTCGCGAACGTCGGACATTATAACTTTTGGAATTCCATGTTTTTGAACTGATACATCCGCAGAGCTTGTCACCAGCGTTTTTTGTGCGCTCGGCATTTCGCAGCTGTCTTCCGATGTTCTCGAGAGCCGTGATGTGGAGGGGGAGTGGTGCGTCCGCGGCGTGTGATGTGGCGCCTGGCTCCGTTTCTGCCTCCGATTTTCAGACCGACACTGCTGGCCGTAGAAGATCTGTCATAGTCGTACTTAAGTCGCGAGAGATCCGCGACTATATTCTTAGGGTTATGCGCCGTAAACGCCGACTTACTGTTAGCGAGGTTTTCTCAAGGGATATCCCCGGGCATATTTATGTTAACGAGCTTCTTCCTACTGCTACTTACAATTTGTTGCGTCAAACTCGAGCTAGGGCTAGGCAATTGTCCTTCAAGCATGTGTAGAGCGCGGACGGCAGGATTTTTGTCCGTAAGAACCATGGTCAGCCGCCCATATTGATTGCTTCCGAGGTTGATTTAGCAGAGCTTCAGTGACCTGAGGCAGATGTTGGCCGCGTTCATTCTGCTTTGGACAGTTGTCTTGCGATTGCTCACTTTAATGCTAACTCCCTTCCTGCTCATCTTGAGTCAATTCAGGCCTTCTTAGCGTCTAATTTTTTTCACATTATCTCAATTTCGGAGACCTGGCTTCACTTACATATTTCCGATGATCTAGTGCGAATCACTGGATACTGTCTGTTACGGGCAGACAAAGAGGGCAAGGAGGGTGGTGGCGTGGCTTGTTACATACACGAATCGTTACGGGCGCGTGTTCTGGCGTCATTGCCTTCCGCCTTCTCGAATACACCTAAATACCTTATTCTTGACATTCGTGACGGCACATGCGAGCCTCTCTTATTCACCACTATGTACCGAAGACCGAGAGGTAGAAATTTTAGTAATTATGTTGATGCCCTCACATTTATGCATAGTTATAAAAACATTATTATTACGGGCGACTTAAATTGTAATCTCCTTGCTTCATCATATGAATCCAATCACCTTAGGGGCATGGTTTCACAGTTGTCGCTCAATATTGTTGAGTCGCAATCGACTTTTCATACTGGTTTTTCTGACTCATGGTTAGACGTTTTCATAGTTGACAACTTGGACAAAGTTTTACCACTTTGTAAGTCCGATGCTCCATTTATTAATGGTCATGATTTATATAAGTTAAATTATTTATTTCTGTTCTACATGAATCGTACTTTAGTTCGACGTTCCTACAAAAAATTCGATGAGCAGGAGTTCATTGAAACACTTACCTCTATGCTGTCTTCATCTTTCCCGCACGATTTTGGTTAGGTGAGTCCTGGTGAGTCGGACATTGATGATTTCCTGAGCACCATTACCAATGATTTCACCGCTAGCTTGGATCTACATGCTCCTATTCACACTTTTCGTGCAACTTGTCCGTCAGCGCTTTGGCTTACTGATGACCTTATTCGCAGAATTCGGCATCGTAACTGCCTCTATAATGCCGCGCGCAGATCTGGTAACATCCTTGATTTTCATATCTACAGGCTCTTTAGGAATCATCTTACGCTTTGAGGGGAGCCAGAGAGCGGTTTCATATGGAGAGATTGAGCGCAATTTCTGACCCGTCCAAGATATGGCGTAAGCTTGCCAATCTCGGTCTAATTGAATCGCCTCTTTCCTCACCTCTCAACTTTTTTTTCACGTGACCTTTTGAATGCCCATTATGCCTCCATCTCTAATTGTTATCCTTCGTGTTCACAATCACAATTTTCCAATATCATTCTATC
The DNA here is from genome assembly GCA_035220615.1 of Leptothorax acervorum. NCBI lineage: Eukaryota > Metazoa > Arthropoda > Insecta > Hymenoptera > Formicidae > Leptothorax > Leptothorax acervorum. The sequence goes on along the minus strand of JASTWQ010000360.1, from coordinate 196,897 downwards.
CATAGTGCCTGACGAACCGCATTTCAGTTTTTCTCTAATATCGTATGATAATCTAAGCTCCTTAATTGTTTCATTTTCTTCTGCTTCTTTTACCTCGGGCTGCGATCAGTTACCACTGTTGCTATCGCCTTGGCCTTGCCCAATATCGGTAATCTTTTAACTGCATTTTTCAATTGTTGTCTCAATTTAGGTTATTTTCCATCTCTTTGGAAACGCGAGATAGTGCGCCCACTGTCTAAAGTAAAATCACCTATTTCTCCTTCGGAAACTAGACCCATAGCCAACTTGTGTGAACTTTCCAAGTTGTTTGAAAAAATCATGCACCGTCAAATCGTTCTTTATTAATTCAAACCATATTCTTGATAATCGTCAATCCGGTTACCGCAAGGGTTGGACACCCAGTCTGCCCTTCTAAGATTATCTCACGACATTAGAAGTGGCGTTGACGCAGGCGAGGTTTTGATTCTAGTCCCTTTCGACTTCAGTAAAGCTTTTGATACCGTCTCTCATCTTTTACTACTAACTAAACTTAAGAAATTATGGTTTTCCGATCTAGCCTTCAAATTAATCTTTTTGTACCTCTCTGGTCGCTCCCAAGCGGTTGTTGATCTGGAGGGCGTATTTTCTGATTGGCTATTTGTCACCTCTGGTGTTCCGCAGGGATCTGTGTTAGGACCGCTTTTCTTTTCCCTAATCATCAACGATATCGGTGCTTTCCTTAGATTTACTCAACGTTTGATATTTGCTGATGATACTCAAATTTATTGTAAGTGCCTCTTTAGTCAACTAAATGTTGCTTTGCAGCTGGTGGCGCATGATGTGGGTGTTATCTCTGAATATGCGACTGCTAATGGATTGTCTCTCAATCTTAAGAAATCTAAGGTTTTGATACTTGGTGGCAAGCGTTATGTGGAGCAAATAAATCTTAATGACCTACTTTTTATTTCTGTTAATGGCACCTCCATTCGGTTTGTTATTGAGGCACAAAATCTGGGAGTCATTATGTGCTCTGATCTATCTTGGAAAAGCCATGTCTCCCATATTTCTAAGAGGGTACACTTCACGCTTCATAAGCTAAAGTTTCACAAAAACTCTTTATCATTTCAATTACCGGTAAAGCTTGTGTCCGCAATAATTTGGCCTCTGTTGGACTCCTGTTCTCTTGTTTATAACGATGTAACTGATGAGCTCAATACTAAATTACAGAGACTCATTAATTGTGCAATTCGGTTTATTTTTAATTTAAGACGCGATGAACACATTACGCCTTACCGTCATCGACTAGGGTGGCTGTCTGTAAAAAAATAGACGTTCATATTTCCTTGGTATTGAAATGTACAAGATATCGAGTGGCATGTCTCCTAGCTATCTCTCTGAAGTCTTTGTCAAAGCTGATCCCTCGATTAGACGATCGTCACGGTTGGCATTACCACATACTTTTCAAATTCCTATCCACAGAACTGAGACTTATCATAGGTCCTTCCACCTTGCGGGAATTTGTTTATGGAAATCGCTTCTTATCGATGTAGTGTCTTCATCGTCTGTCAATAAATTTAAAGGAAAGCTCTATGACCATCTTTTTTCGCTAGAGCTGTGTTCTGTTCCTGGTTCTGCCATAGAGCTATCTACCGTTTAAGTTTAATTTACTTTAAGTGCGATACTTAGTTTAGGTATAATTTAGTTTAAGTGACTGTATGTATGTTGTTGTCTTCGAAAATCTAAACTAATATATAGTTCACATGTTATTATTTCTGCGATTAGTTTCTTTTGTATCTTTGCATGAGCGCTACGACGGATTTTTCGTTGATACAATTCTTCAATAGTATTTCAGATGATAAATACTTTTCCAACGAAATCTGGTTATACGACGAAACATAATCATAATGAATATTTATATTTTTATTTAGTTTGATAACATGTTAAGAAGCACTAATTATGAATGGAAACAATATTATTACTCTTTCGCGATCACACTGCGTCTTGCATCTTTTTGTTCAAACTCATACCAACTTCTGTCTTCAATATTTCGCTCTTGTTTATATCATTTGTATCTTTGTATTATTCATTACTTGCCTAAAGTCTTGACTATGGCATAAATAAAAATATCTTTCTCTCTCTCTCAGGAGAAAACTGTGAAAAATTAGAAATGAAATTAAATATGGTGTTCGGTATAGTTGAAGAATGAATGAATGTAAATATGTTGAAATTGAATGCAGATAAGACCAAATATATAATAGTTAGAAGTATAAGAAAAGAATTGAAAACAAACTTAATAGTGAAAAGCTTGGATGGAACTGTAATAGAGCGTGTAGAGAAAACAAAACATTTGAGTGTTATGATTGATAGTAGACTCCGTTGGGAGGATTACTGTGATTGGGTGTTACTAAAGAAGCGGACACTAACTACATAGCGGTATTCCTTGTCAAAAACTGAGTCGAAAAGTCCTGAACCACTTTTTTCTATAATGCTTAATAAAGCAGTAATCACTGAGTAAAGTCAGTCCAACCAGCGCCGTTCTTTAGCCGGGCGCACGTCGGTGAGCCGCGCGCCTGATAGTGTACGTGAGCGCGCCGCCGCGCGCGGCGGCACGGCACGGCGGCACGGCCGCAGCGGCCGCGCTATGCCTTCGCGCGCGTCGCGTGCAATATTCTTACGCATTGTAATAATAGAAATAATTTTTTCTTGCACTAAAAATTACTTGTTACTCCTGTCAGAAGTACCTCCTTGCAGAAAATTTTGATAACGGATTGTTTGTACAAGCTTTAACCAAGCTTGATCGTAAAGAGTGCTATAGAGAAAGACAACACACCACCGAATAAATTTCAACTCTCAGTTTCCAGAAAGAAAAATATAATTTCATATTAGACATAATAGTTTTGTATATGAGAAAAACAGTTCTCAGTTTTAATATAACATAGTTAGAGTTTAAGAAGATCATTACCTTGATTATTGATATTAGTTTTAATAAGTTATATGCAGTTAAGCTTGAGATTAACAATTCAGAAATCTAAGAATAATCTAAGAATATTTTATTAGAGATTTATATGAAGGAAAAATCAGCTGATGCTTGACCTTGAGTTATTTATCTTATGATAATTAATTAGATTCAATTTTTTCACTTTCTTAGAATCGAGAAAACTAGTATTTTTTAAATTAGGTTTGAGTGTTTATTTATTTATAAATATCAAGAGATTTCATATTAAGCATTAGATAATGATCTTCCTACCAGTAATAATTCTTAGAACTACACATCAAAATATATTCATTAACAAATTCAAGACATTTAGGATATTATTTCAGAATATCTATGTTTTACATCCTTGTAAGAAAATAGTTATATAGGCAAATATCATAATTACTTAAATAATCTTTAAGTGTTTAGTTAAATCATTATTGAGATATATATTAATAAAACTGTATGCAAGATTCATTTAATATGACTGAAAGATATCAAGGTTTTCAAGCAATCTGTTGAGATTCGATAGAGAGAGTAATCTTTTTGGAAGTTATAGTGAGCATTTAATCGAACATTACTATTGAAATTATATTGACATTAATCGTATGGTTGAAGCATCTTAAAATGTCAGATCTTACAGGATATTGATCGCAGATGACGAATTCATGTATTTCTTATAGACAGGTCCAGTTGTAAGTATCTGTTGTATATGATCCTGAGGAGATTGAAGTAACATACCTTTTATTCTTAACGCAGATTCCTGGAAATAAAGCGTGGTCGATCTCTTTGATAGAGATGTTCTGAGACTTTCCGATTATTAAAGAGATATTCCGAGTCTTTCCGAATAAATAGAGAACCTCTCTTATAGAAGTTTCTGAAATCTCTTCGTTAGAGCTTTCCACGCGGAGATCGTCATATACGATCCCGCTATCACATTCTATTGCGCAGCGGCAATGAATTGAGAGAATTATGTATTTCCGGTATGTCCTTATTTCCACATCTCTTACGAGATTCTAGATATATAAGCCAACAGTGATTATATATTGAGAAAATAATAATGACGAGAATAATCCCACCGGAAATACCCCAAGAGATACATACCAAGGATTCTAAATAGAAATCAAGAGTATCGTCCGTTTGCCGTGAAGCAAAGAGTCAAGAGCTAGCCAAATCCACTGGTGGGAATGGCTCCACGTTATCAATCCCCTTCTTCTCGATGCAATCGTTTCTTGAATTATAGCTTGAGATATTCAGTGTTCCGTCACAAGAGGATATAACACGTCCGATCAATATTAGAGACTTTTTTAGAATGAAAATGCACCAGAAAAAAGAGCACTGATTAATCAATATTAACGTTGTCATAGTGAACGCTTCAAGACAAGATGAAGATCAAGACTCGCGCGATCGTTTTCGGACCATGCCGGTTGAACAGAGCGATATGTACTTCGATTACTCGACTCTCTCTCTCTCTCTCTATCTCTCATTATTTAAACACGGATAGAACTTTCGCCAAGACATAACTATTATTAACATATAAAAATTTAAACCAATACAAAAATTACACTGTATTTTACAATACAAAAATTATTTTTTAAACAATCCGTTTCGTTAGATATCTTATCGTTAATTTAAATTAAATTATAAGACAAAGCACTTATTAAATCTTTCTACGAGTTTTACCCTGTTACTCAGAAGTAATAAATTTTTTGGGAGGAATTTACTGTAATAATTAGATGTTTAAATATTCTCGTACTTAAAGAAAATACATTAATTGGTAAATAAGAAAATTTTTAAAAGTCAGAAATAATAAAAGTTACAAAAACTAAAAAAGTAAAAAATTAAAAGATAAAAAAACTACATAATAAAAAATAAACTACTAATAATTAGCAAATAAAAAGTCGTTTTAAAAGTTTAAAATAAAAACTACATAAAAAATTAAGTACTAACAAAAAAAATTATAAAATAAAAAATTAATAATAAAAAATTAGATTTAAAAAAATTAAAAACTTAAAAATTATTTCTATTAATAAAAACAAAAACAGAAACTTAAAAATTAATTACTAAAAAAATTAGTTTTTTAAGAAAAAATAGACTCCCGACTGCTGTCTAAACTACAGTAAGTTAAATAATAATAAAAAACTAAAAATGTAAAAAATTAAACTGTAAAAAACCTTACATAATAAAAAGTAAACTACTAATAATTGGCAAATAAAAAGACGAGTTTTAAAAGTTTAAAATAAAAACTTTACATAAAAAATTAAGTACTAAAAAGATAAGTTCAAAATAAAAGCTTGAAATAATACAAATAGAATAAAGTTTACTATAAAAATTTAATAGATACGTATATTATAACAATTTAAAAGTTTAGAGTTTAAATTAATTTAAATTATACAATATTATTATAACTAACAATTAATAAATATAAACAGTATAATCCATAATATACATATACACGTACTTGACCTTTTAAATTTATTCTTTTATTATATATGTAGCACATTATATAAAGTCATTTGAAGACTCGCATATTTTACATAATATAAAATTAAATACCTTTTTATCTTGTACACTATAATTAATTGCATATTTTAAAAGAGCAGTCGGGAGACGCCACGCCAAATTGTATACATATTTAGCGCCAGAATCATATATATTGTCTATACATGTCTATATATAAACTAATACATTAAATATTAATATAAGATAAAAAGAATATGATTGAGAAACATTAAATTTGGCGTGGCGTCTCCCGACTGCTCTTTTAAAATATGCAATTAATTATAGTGTACAAGATAAAAAGGTATTTAATTTTATATTATGTAAAATATGCGAGTCTTCAAATGACTTTATATAATGTGCTACATATATAATAAAAGAATAAATTTAAAAGGTCAAGTACGTGTATATGTATATTATGGATTATACTGTTTATATTTATTAATTGTTAGTTATAATAATATTGTATAATTTAAATTAATTTAAACTCTAAACTTTTAAATTGTTATAATATACGTATCTATTAAATTTTTATAGTAAACTTTATTCTATTTGTATTATTTCAAGCTTTTATTTTGAACTTATCTTTTTAGTACTTAATTTTTTATGTAAAGTTTTTATTTTAAACTTTTAAAACTCGTCTTTTTATTTGCCAATTATTAGTAGTTTACTTTTTATTATGTAAGGTTTTTTACAGTTTAATTTTTTACATTTTTAGTTTTTTATTATTATTTAACTTACTGTAGTTTAGACAGCAGTCGGGAGTCTATTTTTTCTTAAAAAACTAATTTTTTTAGTAATTAATTTTTAAGTTTCTGTTTTTGTTTTTATTAATAGAAATAATTTTTAAGTTTTTAATTTTTTAAATCTAATTTTTTATTATTAATTTTTTATTTTATAATTTTTTTTGTTAGTACTTAATTTTTTATGTAGTTTTTATTTTAAACTTTTAAAACTCGTCTTTTTATTTGCTAATTATTAGTAGTTTATTTTTTATTATGTAGTTTTTTTATCTTTTAATTTTTTACTTTTTTAGTTTTTGTAACTTTTATTATTTCTGACTTTTAAAAATTTTCTTATTTACCAATTAATTTTTAACTGTTTTATTTCAAATTTTGTATTTTATACTTTTTTATTTTTAATTGTTATTTAAAATTTTTTTCTTTGTAATTTTTTATTGTTTATTAATTTTTCTTATAATATTTTTAATGTAATTTTTTAAATGTACTCTTTTAATTTTTTTTTTTTTAAATTTTTTTTATTTATAAAATTTTTTTTGTTTATTAATATTTATATGTATACAATCTGCATTTAATGTAATTAACTTTAGGGAGCAGTCGGGTCTATTTTTTTTTAAAAAGTAATTTTTACAATTTGGTTTTTGTAATTTTTTATTGTTTATTACATTTTCTTATAATTTTTTATTTGTTTTTAATTTTTATTTAAAATTTTTTTTTTTTTTGTAATTTTTTATCGTTTATTAATTTTTCTTATAATATTTTATTATTTTAATATAATTTTTTATCATAATTTTTTTTAAATATTTTAATATACATTTAATGTAATATACACTTGTAATATAAATACGCTTTTTACTATACCAAATTTGTATTAGTCAGTATAATACTGTTACTTTTACAAATTTGTATTAAGCAGCGTACCTATTACAATTTATCACACTAATCACACTATTTTATTGTAATTTAACTTTATAAGGATTCAACCTTTATAAACAAAGTTAACCTCTATAAACTATCCGCCGAATGTGACATATGTAAGGCTGCGTTCGTAAACATTACCCGAGTTCCCCCATGAATCTTTTTATCCTTGTTTAGCATTCGGTGACTAACAAGGATCACTCGGGTGACGTTTCTGAACGCAGCCTAAGTCACTAAAGTTCCCTGCTTACGAGAATCTCATAGGTTAATCAATTTCGATCCTAGTGACATCCGACATCCAATCAAAGAACGAGCAGACAACTAGGATTGACTTCTAACCAATAAAAGATCATGTTGACCAAAAATGCTTTTATTTATTAACAGAACAATTAGTGGTAATTATACGCTATAAACCAAGCTTGCCTAATAAGAAGTTTGTGGCCAAAAGTTGATAAGCTAATATATTGTAGTTGCTGAGATCTTTGATAACAACCGATCCGGCCTCGGTGAAACGCATACTCCCTCTTTTTTTGCCAACCTTCGGTTGGCAGCAGTCGGGAGTAAAAATACATTAAAAATATTAAAAAATAAAAAAACATTTCTTCTTTTATGAGAAAATGATTTATCCTAAGTCATGAATAACGCTGTTCAGATGTACAATCTTTTTGAAACATGAGGTAAATCAAGAGACACGGTAGTGTTTCGCGCCAAGTACGCGCGGAGCGAGACAGCCGTGGCTCTATATACGCGACGCGACGAGTTATATATATGTTGAGAGTACTCGAGATTTTGAGATAAGAGTAAAACGCCGAGCGAACAATATTAATTCTTATAGCGAATAATAAATAATAACACGTTTAATAACTTAACAAAATACAATACAAACGTTTCTGTCTTAGTTTAGACCCTCTTGTGTGTAACATTTCGCAATAATTTAAAATCTAATCGTCAATAACGCATAAATAAAAGTGAACTGTTATTGTATTCGTAAAACATTGGTCAGCGGTAAAGTTGTTAGAAAAAGTAAAGGTTAAATATAAAGTAAATTGTAACGATGCACCCCCAAAAACTGCATCGTTCCGGCCGTCCACCAGCCGAGCCGACCGGCCGATCACCCGCCGGGCGAAGCAATAGGGGGCGGAATGCGGAATGCTTCCACATATTTCTTTAACTCTAACAAAGTCGGCGCACTCGCCGCCGGAATCGATTCGGAGCAACCGATCGATATCCGAAAGCGCCCGAGAATTATCGAGCGCGTTCGCGACGCCGGAGCGCTCGGCGCCCCTACCGCTCCGGCCCGGCATCCCCGCCACGTGCGCCTCCGCGTCAGAGATACCCCCGCTACTTTTTTTTTTTTAGGGTCATCTGAAGAAGATACTATACGCAACAGAGCCCGCTTCACCCGAAGAAGTCATTGCAAGGATGCAAGTAGCTGTTCATACTGTCGATGGACCGATGCTTCGACGCGTACGAGAAAATTTAATTCTTTGTGCAGAAGCATGTATTAAGGCTCACGGAACTCATTTCGAAAACTTAATGTAATAAGTCCTTCTTAGGACTAAGAAAACAGTCCTTTTGAGGACTATCAATTTCATGCGTAACAGTCCTTTTCAGGACTAAACAACGGCTCTTTTCATAGCTAGCAGTTTACAGCAAAACAGTCCTTAACAGGACTACTAATATTTCAAAACGTCAGGAAACTTTTCGTTCGCAAAAATAAATAAAACATTCCTTCCCTACGTACCCTACATTCCTTCCTTACGTTCTGCAAAATATTAAACAGAATATTTTGTTTAATATTATAAAAGAAGAATAAATATTTTTGAAACTTAAGGGGTTAGGCCACCTTGGCCGGTTCAAAAAATCGAATTTTTTTTTTTGGCTTAAAGTATTCTGTATACATACGAAAATGATATCCCATAAGAAAAAAAGCCATATCGAAAGTGAAAAAACTATTTTCGAGCCGTTAAAGCAAAGTGCTCAAAAAAAAAAAATAACTTAAAAAAACAAAAACTAACAAAAACTAAACAAAAACTTTAACAAAAACAAAAATAAAAACAAAAACTTAAAACGCGTAACAAAAACTTTAAACGCGTTTTTCTCGAAACCACGTTTTCAAAGTCGGTGGGAAGTCTAGCTCTGTCAATTTTTAACCGATCGACTTGAAATTTTGACAACTTCTTTATAACATATATTTCTGGCGAAATACGTAGGATTTTTTGAAAATATTGATATCTCGATTTTATATGCAACTTTAAGTAACGAAAATTGTGGCCAAAAACGTATAGTTTACTTAGAATCGATGCCATTTCGCTAAAAATGCATATTTTTTAAAACGGCTACGTATTTCGCCAGCTTTTGGACTAATGAAATTGACATTTTGTGGCCATTGTTCTAGGTCACATCTAAGCCGAGTTATTTTTCCCACCGCAAGACGACCAATTTTCGACGCGCGGCCGTTCATCGGCTGTCAAGCCGCCATTTTTTAATTTTTTGGAAAAATAAAAAATCACTTTCTGCTTTAAAGTACACTTAATAAAGTGGCGTTTTTAGATTTTCATAAAAACTTGTTGTTTCTTTGAAAAAAATTAGCGAAAAAGCCTGAAATTTAGGGGGGTCAAGGTGGCCTAACCCCTTAAGGCAAATAAAAACAAAACGCCGATCTTAAAGCGAATAATAAATAATAACGCAATATTCAATAACTTAAAATACATTACAAATGTTTTGATCTTAGTTTAGACTTTCTTCGGTGTAATATTTCGCAATAATTTCTTAAATCTAATCATCCATAACGCATAAATAAATGAGAAATGTTGTCATATTCGAAAAACATTGGAGCTCGGCGGTAAAGTTGTTATAAAAGATTAAACATAAAGTAAATGCTGCCTTTTAAATAAAATGAAATTTAAAAGTTAGCTGCAATTCGTATTTTTCTTTATAAAGATGTAAAATTCACTTACCAGACAGTGTAATATCAATGTCATGATGATCTACCGTCTGGTTTCAGTAACGAAACAATGTTTATGAGTTAATGTCAGCGTACGGACTGAAGGCCTAGACTTAAGCGTAAGGTGAAATGAGTACAGAGAAATGTCATGAAGCATCATATAACAAAGTAACACTCGTAAATAAATAAAATAAGTTAATAAATAAAACAGGCTACAGATGTCAATTGTATGGAAATCTCTCGACAATAGGAGAATAATTATTAGAAAGATTTTTTTATTTACTAGTTTATTTATTTACTTATTTTTTTATTTACTAGTGTAATTTTGTTATATAATACTTTATGACATTTGTATGTACTTATTTCACCTTGCGCTTGAGCTTAAGTCTTCAATCCGTGCATTGATCTTAACTCATATAATAAGCATTGTTTTATTACTAAAACCAGACACGGTAGATTATCACGAGATTGATACAACACTGTCTGGCAAGTAAATTTTCATCTTCATGAAAAAAATTTTACGAATTGTAGCTAATTTTTGTGATATTATTTTATTTAAAAGGCAGCAGTTAGTGATTTACCTTATATTCAACCTTTACCTTTTCTAACAACTGTACCGCTGACCAATGTTTTACGAATACAATAACAGTTTACTTTTATTTATGCGTTATTGACGATTAGATTTTAAATTATTGCGAAATGTTACACACAAAAGGGTCTAAACTAAGACAGAAACGTTTGTATTGTATTTTGTTAAGTTATTAAACGTGTTATTATTTATTATTCGCTATAAGAATTAATATTGTTCGCTCGGCGTTTTACTCTTTTTTACCTCATGTTTCAGAAAGATTGTACATCTGAACAGTGTTATTCATGACTTAGGATAAATCATTTTCTCATAAAAGAAGAGGTGTTTTTTTATTTTTTAATCTTTCTAATGTATTTTCTTTAAGTACAAGATTATTAAAACATCTAATTATTACAGTAAACTCCTCCCAAAAAATTTATTACTTCTGAGTAACTGGGCAAAACTCGTAGAAAGATTTAATAAGTGCTTTGTCTTATAATTTAATTTAAGTTAACGATAAGATATCTAAGGAAACGGATTGTTTAAAAAACAATTTTTGTATTGTAAAATTTTGTATTGTAAAGTACAGTGTAATTTTTTGTATTGGTTTAAATTTTTATATGTTAATAATGGTTATGTTTTGGCGAAAGTTCGATCCGTTATCAAAATTTTCTGCAAGGAGGTACTTCTGACAGGAGTAACAAGTAATTTTTAGTGCAAGAAAAAGTTATTTCTATTATTACAATGCGTAAGAATATTGCACGCGACGCACGCAAAGGAACAGCGCGGCCGCTGCGGCCGTACCGCCGTGCCGTGCCTCTGCGCGCGGCGGAGCGCTCACGTACACTATCAGGCGCGCGGCTCACCGACGTGCGCCCGGCTAAAGAACGGCGCTGGTTGGACTGACGTTACTCAATGATTACGGTTTTATTAAGCATTGTAACGATGCACCCCCAAAAATGCATCGTTCCGGACGTCCACCAGCCGAGCCGCCCGGCCGACCACCCGTCAGGCGAAGAAAGGGGGCGGAATGCCCCCACATATCTTTTAATTTACATAAAGTCGGCGCACTCGCCGCCGGATATCGATTCGGAGCGACCGATCGATATCCGAGAGCGCCCGAAACGTATCGAGCGTCTTCGCGACGCCGGAGCGCTCGTCGACCCTACCACTCCGGCTCGGCATCCCCGCCACGTGCGTCTCCGCGTCGGCGATACCCCCGCTACCAAGATAGCAAACACAGGGGGTATAAAAAGGCGACGATTTCGCCTAATTAGAAGACTCCATCGTGAGACGGCAAGCCGATCCGGTTCGTCCGCTGCTCACGACTCCCGGTCCCGATCCTGCTTCCCAGTTACCAGCCGTGCCGACGAGGTCGAGAGTACTCGGTCTTTATTTGGGAGTTCTCATAAGTCGACATCGCTTTCCTGAGCCCCGGTCGTGCTGGCAAGGTTGAGCGTACTCGTCTCCTCCGAGAGTCCTCGGTAACCAGCACCACCGCTCATTACACACAAAAGTCCACGTCCCGTACAGAGCGTTCTCCGTACGCCGGGCGTACCCGGCCGTGGTCTTTTTCCTCGACGCGCACCGAACAGAGCGTGCTCTGTCCTGCCGGGTGTCCCCGGTTGCCGTCAACGTGTACTGTGGAGGAGAGTACTCCTCCCAGTCGGGTGTTCCCGGTTACACGAAGCTTCCTGTCATCTTAACAAGATCCTCGTGCCGCGTATACCACGCGCCATTCCAACGCGCTCGTCTGAACAGCCCCGCGTGCTGTACACGCCTCGCGCCATTGTAACGCACACCTAATCGCTCCGCGTGCCGTACACGCCTCGCGCCGTTCTAAGACATTTCCGCGAATCTTCTAAATTAGGCGCCGCCCACGTACACGCATTACTTTCACTTTTCGCGCCGCCCCACGCCGGCCATCGACCGCGCCCATCGACCGCGATATAAAGCGTCCCGTCAGCTACCGCCGCGGACCGATCACGCAAATTCGGGAAACTGTCACGCGTCGCCTTGCGTTCGCCTAGCACGCATATTATACACCGATCCAGAACTTGTATTAATAACGCGACATTCTTGTAAACTTTGAAAGCGATTCTGAGGCTATCGCCTCACCTAATATTGTATTATAATAACGTTAGTTTCTAATAAATCTTCGATAATTGTAAAAGTATCGTTCTCTCGTCTCTTCCTCCGCGCCTCTTTCTCGACCCTGACCAGCCGCGAGCTAAGATCCGAGCATCGGGAAATCAGGTTGTTTTTAGAAAAATGTGGTTCAGGACTTTTCGACTCAGTTTTTGACAAGGAATACCGCTATGTAGTTAGTGTCCGCTCTTTTAGTAACACCCCGTATGTTAAAGAAAATCGGATAAAAAGTAAGCGTTTTGAATAAAATAGGGAATGATATATCGGTGTACACTAGATGTACTGTGTATAAGTCAATCATAGCACCTCATTTTGAGTATTGTGCAACGTTGTTAGTAGGCATGGGTGAAACGCAACTGAATCGACTGCAAGTGGCACAAAACCGAGCCATGAAGGTCATTTTACAATGTTCGTGATATACTAAAGTGGAATTAATCCTGCAAACCCTTAGGTTTATGAATGTAAGACAGAGGCTAATGTACAATGTGTGCATTTTTAATTTTAAGATAGTAAAAGGTATGTTGACAAAACACTTAAATAGTAGGACAGAAATAGTAGGGGATGTGAGTGGAAGGCAAACAAGACAGACCGGGAGTATTGCAATACAATTTCGTAGAACGAAAAGCGGACAAAGAAGTTTGTTTTATAAAGGCTTGAATATGTATAACGCCTTACAGACTGAATTAAGGAAATGTGAAAAATTAGAACAATTTAAACGGATGTTAAAAGAATATATTGTACAAGAATGTATTGTAAAATGTATTGTTAAAAAATATATGTAGAAGAATTGTAAAGACATTTGATGTAAATAACAGCCGAGAAGGCTAATAAAGCTCAATCAATCAATCAATCTCTCTCTTTCTCTCTTTCTCGTGTGCGCGGTACGCGGTGTCGCGCTTGGGAGTGCGTTCTCTTTCTCTCTCGCAATGTTGTGCGCAGAACGCGTATGACACGTGAGTTCGGCGCAACTGGCACATCTCACGAGATACTGTTTTTCGCCCTTTCGTGTTGCGGTACGATCGGCTCCTCTCGGTTCAGTAGTGCGCGCATTAAAGATCTCTGGAGCCCGACACTACGCCTGGGGTGGTTGACATTCGCGGTATATATGACTCGTTAATATGGCGACCCTCCCGGCTAAGATCTCCTTGCAGATGAACCGTTTTAATTATATTAAGTCGGTGGCGCTCGAAGTTCAGGATACGTCGTTCTCCTCTCTCTCCAATCGTTACTGGTGAAGCTCAGTCTTGTGGAAAACCACTGGGAGAAGTTCGACCAATTCCACGACCGCCTCGCGGATCTCAAGGTGGATTCGTTACTTAAACAAGACTGCTTCAAAAACGGCACGTACGACAAATGCTCGAAGTATTACGCGGATGTCAAGGCGGCACCCACCTATCAAATCGACGAAAAAGAGCGCGCGAATCCATTTTCCGGTCTCAGTTGGTCAATCTCTCTCTATATGGCATATCCTTAGCTCGCAGTCACCTTCCGGAAATCACACTTCCTCAACTTTCGGGCGACTTCTCAGCTTGGAGGCCATTTCACGACCTCTTTTCATCGCTGGTCGGCAAGAATCACGATATCTCCAACGTAGACAAGATGCATTATCTGCGGACCAGTCTCACAGGCGAGGCTGCACAGCTCATTTTAAACCTGCCGGTCTCTGATGATTTGTTTGCCCAAGCTTAGGACCTCCTCGTTGACAGATTCGAGAACAAACGCCTCCTAATCTCCGCTCAAGTTGAGAGACTTTTTAGCCTCAAGATCATCACGACACGGTCCGTCAGATAGCTCAATGCCTTTCTCAACACGACGACGGAAGCGCTCAACGCCCTGCGCTCTCTTTGATCACCAATCCACTGGGATTACCTCCTGGTACACCTCATCGTTCAACGACTCGACCCTCATACACGAGAAGCATGGGAGGTTAGGCTGGGTACATCCACGGATTCCCCGTCCTATCGGGACCTCCAAACGTTCCTCACCGGACGGGCACGCGCCCTCGAAAGCCTGAAGATCGGCTGCTTCTCCAAGCTACGCGTCAAGGCGTCTCCGGTCACTGTTCATGTGGCCACCTCACCAGCCTCCGGAACCGATTTATTCGGATGTTATCTGTGCGCCAGACCGCACTATATAGTCTCGTGTCCAAAATTCCGGGAGATGTCCGCTCACGCTCGGCGGGATGTAGTCATCAACTCACAGCTCTGCTTCAATTATTTGGGCCTGCATAACGCTGCTGCGTGCCAAAATCAGAAGAGGTGTCGGGATTGCGGCAACAAGCACCACACCATGATTCACTCGAATGCTCCATCGGCACACCTCAACTCCTCAACCGGAAGCGTCAACTAGCGCTGAAACTCGGGATGCCTCATCATCCTCCACGGAGTACCCATCTCTCGGCCGGCGGTTCCACTCACTACCGGTCCTGCACTTGCAAGATTTTCCACCGGCAGCCCTTCATTAAGTTCGGACTCTCAAGGACTTTTATTGGCGCATTTGGATCTCCTCATCCCGGATCACATCGAATTGATCCTCGGGGAGGACACATACGAACCTCGAGACGGTCTTGACCTATGAAGAACTTACAACTCTTCTAGTCCAAACAGAGGCCGTGCTCAATTTTATCTAATCGGAGATTCTCCAGGGATCAGAGCATGACCCTTTCGCTCAACTACTAAACTTCCACGGATCCCGCCTCACCTACTCGGGCTGCCCTTTCAACTCTTTTCGTACGATGGTGTTCACTGGGATCAACCCCCCGGCGGCTCCTCACTTCGGAGGCTGTTAAGTAGAGACCTCGTAGATATCTCGCGAGAAGAGGAGGGGCGATACTCAAATAACGAACACGAAATAGAATTTGTTTGAATCAATTTATTCGGCAGAACTACTCAGTGGAATACCAGCATTCGCTGCTGGGACAAGGGAAAATTGCCGAAAAACCTTGTCAGTATTCGATACAAATAGTACACATAATACAGAAATTATGATACTACAGGTGAAAAGGCAAGAATACAATAATACCAAGTATAAAAGCAAAATACACGTAAATATTGGTGAATACTCACGATATAATCAAGAAACAATAGAATAGATAAATCTCTTTCAATCTTATAGGCATTGTTTAATACTAATATCACTCGAAATAAAGTTATAGATGTAAATAAGTAAAGTAAAAGTTGAATCAGTAATATTTAAACCAAAGAAAATAATAGTGAAGTTGACTTAAGAATATCTCAGGATCGTTGGCAAATAAAGATATAAAGCAAAGTAATTACACTTGGCATCACTCAGTTTGAGCAGCCAGAATTAATAATGAATAAATCACACAATAGTAATAATAACTCGAGAGTATCCCGAGAATTATGGCAAATATCACACATGAGGAAATTCACATGATAGAATAAAGTCTTCCGCAACGCAGTGAATTAATCACACAACTAATCTTCACTCAAATGAAAGTGTATCACAAATATCATAAAGGATGTATCTCGCAAGAATAATACGTAAAATGTGCACAATGAAAGTAAATCTTGTAAAGCTAGAATATACTACAAAGAATGAAATAAACAAATAGAGAGATTATAATCTATCTCGCTGAGAATTGCTATAAATATTTAATAATAGCTGCGAATCCGAATGCGGGTTTTATGAATGTAAACACAAACGAAAAGTACGTATCAATTTAAGAAAAGACTAATGGCCGTAAGGTAGTAGGCGATATGAGCAGCTACAACTCGATGTAATCCCAATTTCAGCACGAGTTTTGCGGAACTGTGTTACGTGGTAACAATCGTAAGGAAGCGTGACCGCTCACGCTCGAACGTGTGCTCGGCTCGAGTTCGCGACAAGAAGTGAGTCCGCCGTCGCCGCACCGCGCACGCAGCCGAACGGCGCGACGCAAACAAAAGTCGGTCCTCCTCGTGCGTTTTCGGAAAATCAATAAATTGATCGCGCTCGGCCATACACGGTGCCTCCCCGCGTCGAGCGATCGAACATCGAATCGCGTCGTGCAGCGACGGCCAGCCACGACCGCGATACTTAAACTCTAAACAGAGGCAAATGGGAATCAGCAGTCAACTCAGTCCAGAACCACCTACGGCGAACGACCGACGAGACGGTCTTAACTTGTGAAAAATTTACGACTCTTCTGGTCCTGGACGTATGACAAATTTACGATTCTTCTGGTCCAAATAGAGACCGTGCTCAACTTCAGACCATGTGCCCTCTCTCATCCGAACTCAACTGGCCATCGCAACACAGTATTGCCACGGTCCTTCCTGTCTCATCGGATCAACCTTCCACCTACTCGGACTCAACGTCAGCGGCATCCAGTCAACATTCTTCAACGCTGTTGCAGAAGACGGGCAGAATGTTGCATAAATCGTGACACCTCTTGTTACCTCGCTGCTCATTGGCCCGGCGCGCGGCGCCGCCCGACCGGTCGATCTATCGATAGTGTGGCGAGCGGCTCTCTTGCTTTTGGGTACTCTGTGTCGCGCGACCGGCGGGGAGTCTCTCGAAAATTCGGCGACAACGCGGTCGAAGACGGCAATCTCGCTTTGAGTAAGAGTTCTCTCGGGGTATTACAACCGGTAAATTGTGGACGACTCACACGGACTTTTCCTGGACACGGATCTTCTTGCATCAACTCAACAGCTTTACGGAAGGTGCTCAACGAACTTTATTGAGACAGTGCAGCCGTACGCTAAAACGGTGCGTGCGCAGCTGTTGGGCCAACCTCAGGTGGTCTTGCGGCGACTCTCAGCAGAGGAGCTGCAGAGGGCAAACCGACGACCGACCGCGGTACCGCGAGCAGCCGCGGGGCGTAGCGGATGGAGCATGGTCTCAGGGGCCGGTGGTGGCGCCCCCATGGAATGGGCCGAGCAGAGGACGACGGATGCCGAGTACCGGGGCAACCCGGCAGAGGTGGAAGGAATCCGAAGGGCGGCGGAGGCATGGGGGGTCGCTTTTCAGATCCAGCGGTCCGTGGTCACCGTGCAGGAAACGGTGACGATGGTGGCGATGCCGCGACCCACGACGACGGATGAGCGGGAGACCTCGGAAGAGTTCCAGAGCCCATCGTCCGGAGAGGAGTCTTCATGGGACGGGGAAAATGTCCCCGAAATAGAATAAACGCGAGCGCTCCGAGGACGGATTCACAAGGGAGACAAAGGCCCATATGTAAATAGAACATTAATTTAGTTTTCTTTCCCACAGCGTTTTTATTTTATCATTTCGAACCGTCCGGCGCTATAGCCATTAAGATAGATTTAGACATGCGACAGCGGTCGCAGAGCAGCAGCTCATTTAGTTATTAGGGATGACCGTTTTCTTTTTCCTTTTGTTTTAGTTCCATTGGTTTTTTTTTTTTTGGCTGAGTTAAAATAATTTATGTTGTATTATTTCGGCACATTAGTGCCCGGCACAGCCGTGAGTATTGTTTATTTGTTCGCGCATGGATCGCGATACCGCGCGTATAACATAAGGCGTCGTGCCACATACAGACTACGGACCGGAAGCGTTCGGACCCAAAATTGCGAAAAATCGCGAACCCAATCGAGCCCGTTGACGACATACGGGGGCGTGGACGCGAAGTGTCAAACCGCGCGGGCCACGCTACTAAATAACCACCGGTGCCAAACCATAGAGCCGTAAAATGGGGGCACACGCAAAGAGCGCCGCGATCCGAGCGCGGGGTGAAGAGATAGCGTACCACGTGTCATCCACGGGAAAGAACCCATGGTGCCCCGAGAGCGAGACACGGCACACCGATGGAACAAGTCGCCGTCGAGATCTGACCACTCAGAAGGAAGTTACGGGGACGGTCCGCGAATTCGATACCCGGACACCGGATGCGAAAGCCAAGTCCGGATGGTAGTTCTTAGGGATTGTAGAAGCGAGCACCGGAGGTCACCGTTGAGATCTGACCACTCAAACGGAAGTTACGGGGACGGTCCGCGAATTTGATACCCGGACACCGGATGTGAAAGCCAAGTCCGGATGGTAGTTCTTAGGGATCGTAGAAGCAAGCACCGGAGGTCACCGTTAAGATCCGACCACTCAGACGGAAGTTGCGGGGACGGTCCGCGAATTCGATACCCGGACACCGGATGCGAAAACCAAGTCCGGATGGTAGTTCTTAGGGATCGTAGAAGCGAGCACCGGAGGTCACCGTTGAGATCTGACCACTCAAACGGAAGTTACGGGGACGGTCCGCGAAATCGATGCCCGGACACCGGATGCGAAAACCAAGTCCGGAATGTAGGCCGCAGGGGTCGTAGAAGCAAGCACCGGAGGTCACCGTCAACGTCGGGTAACACGAAATCGACCGGGACGTTTTTTCTAGGAAGTCGGTCCGGATGCCTCTATAGGGACGTAAGAGAGGCCGGACACGCGGGTCGGCGATGTAAAAAGTCGAAAATCCCGGGGGGTGGAAAACCACTACCCGGGCATCGAGAAAGTGCGTCGCACTTATAGCATAACAAGTGGAAATTTCCGTCACGAACATCTGGCGCGACCGCAAGCGGTAAACACCTATTGTAACTGCGTAGCGTGGAAAATTACCGAAAGAGAAAGCGGCCGTGATACCGTAGTAGGGATAGAATATCGAAAGTGGGGAGCCACAGCGCAGAGGAATACTCGAGGCAGTCTCTCGTGGGCGCTCGTAGAGGTAACACCGGTCTCGCGCGTATGTCCCGACGTGTCGTAGTAATTATCGCGATAGTGATCCGGCATACGAAATTAGATTACCCCAGCGTCCGAAACAAACGGGAACGCCCGCATAACGCGTTAAAAGTCGCCGATACGAAAGGCGAACGGTATTATAGTGCCGAAACGGAAACTACGCACTTAGCGAGACGTGCGACCGCCATCTTGCGCGGAATAAATAAATGTGAACAACCATCTGTGTAAAACGATCAATATGAATAAATGGAATAATCATTTGTGAAAATCACGACGAAGTCGCAATTACTTACCTTACACTTACCCGATTAAACGGAGGGCAGCCATCTTGGAGAAGCGGTGATCCGGGTCGAGGATTACTATCGGTGCATCAACGGTGGGACCAGTAGATGCGACATCCGTGGCGGAAACCTAAAAATAGTCAATATTAATTAAGTTGATTAACCACGTTACTCATACTTACCTGGTGAGAGCGTTGGTCGGCCATCTTGCGAACGCGACGATCCTGGGCGACGCGCAGCAGCGATGATCCATGGGACGGCGATGCAGATGAGGCACCCGCAGCGAGAATCTGAAAATAAAAGGAGTTAATTAGGTTGATTAACCATTGGTACTGTAACTTACCCGATCAAGCGGTGGTCAGCCATCTTGATCCCACGTTGACATAGGCTGGTGATTAGTATCGGTGATCCGAGAGTAGCCGCTGGAGATTCGGCATCCGTGACGGGAATCTGAAAAGGAGATTGTTTAAACAAATTGGTTAACCATTATATCATAGATACTTACCTTCTCGGTGGAATTAGGATAAACCGAGTGGCGACCGATGATTTATAGGACAAAATAGCGTGTCCCGTAGCCCGATTGCGTACCGTTCGGTTACAACAGTACCGGACAGACTAAAGTGCGTGTACGCGGCAAGGGGGCGAAACCCCCCTCGCGTGTGTCTCGCGAATCGCTGACTGTCCACCGTCGGACACCAGAACAGACCGCGGTCAGTACCTCAAATAGCATCATATCTATAGTTGTTAGAACTTTTTAGATTAACAACCTCAAATTCTTTTACTTGTCCTCGCCATTGTACTGCAATAATATCTTTAGTAGCTGTGTTTTCTACATCAACAGATTTGGGTGGTAAGTATGTTGATGCCGAAGTCTTCCTGAGCCAATTATGGATTGCACATGCAGCCCAAACAATTTTGTCTACCCTATCAGGTGTCTGGTTTATTGGTCGCAAGAACACCCCAAATCTCCATACAAAAATACAAAAGGTGTTTTCAGAAACACGTCTTGCTGCAGACAATCGATAGTTGAAGATAAGTTCTTCTTCAGTGAGTAATCTCCTGCTGTAAGGTTTCAAAAAATAGGAACGCAGAGGGAACGCATTATCTCCAATAATTACTGCATTTTCTGGGAGACCAATTGATTTATTCTCCAATCCCTGATTGAGTTTTGAATCTCTAAAAACTGCACTATTACTTGCTCGACCATTTGCTCCTATATTAACCAATGTAAAGTTGTGGTCATCATCTACCATAGCAAACAAAATAATGCTATAGGTTCCCTTATAATTGAAAAATTCAGAGCCACTATTAGCTGGGCGTATTATCTGAATATGCTTTCCGTCGATGGCGCCCGCGCAGTTGGGAAAGTTCCATCGTGTCTCACATCCTTTCATTATGGTCGTCCATTTTTCTGGTGTAGCTGGTGTCTAAAAGAAAACAACGCGAATTGATTAGAAATCAGAATTTAAATTTTTTTAATATTTAACAAAATATTTTATTCATTGGCAGGATAATGATTGTGGTGATTCAGCAAAAAAGAATCAAGAGCCGTCTTTCGAGGAGTTTGAAAATTATGATGATCCTGAGCTCATTCAGCACTTGAAAGCTCTCAAGAAAGGGAGTAAAGGCAATGTCGCAGATGAGACAACAGACAATATTATTCCAGAGCTGAAAAGAGACAATGAAGTTGACCAGAAAAAATGCAACAAACCGGGTGATACATTGGAGAAGATCAATAAAAGTAATTCGCCCTACCATCGACCTCCTTCACGAGACGCATCAAGCTATCCTTCATCTGTTTCCAGTTACAACTCCAGGCCTCCTACTCCCTTCACAAGTGTCAGCCAACTGAGTGTATCACCAGATCTTTTCTCTTCATCATCATATTTTCCTCCTTCATCAATATATTCTGCTCCATTAATATATCCTTCTTCTACATTACTACATCCTTCTCCCTCTCCGTCACCACAACTTTCCCCTTCATATACCACGCTATTGCCTTCTTCATCCAATCAGATTATCCATTTCAATAAAACTGCTAATAACATTGGAGATTAACAATAATATGTTTAAAAACAGAGTTGACATATTTAATAATTAGGAAAGAAGTTTCTTATTTTGTAGAAGTCTGAAGTAAATCAATAAAAAACTTTTCTTTGCAAAATTCTTGTTCGTTATTTCAACCTTCTTACCTTTGTATTTTTTAAACCGGAGCATTAAAATTTCTTCTCTTCATTTAATAGTACAAGGATTCAAAAAATTAAGAATTTTTTTCTTCTCCATATTATAGTTTTTTACCATTAAGAAAATAAAAAAAGTTTTTTTTTTCTGACAAAAAATATATTTTTTAAACATTTCTATTACTGTGTGTGTGTGTGTGTGTGTGTGTGTGTATGTGTGTGTGTGTGTGTGTGAATAATACTATAATACAAGATAATTTTTCCATTAAAATTTGGTATACATCGTATTTAAAAGTACATCTGCATTATCACCCTTTGGCATGGAAAATTGGCTCTCTTAATTAAAAATAAAAATGTAAAAAAAGTATATCCTCACTCATTGTCAGTCATATTTTTTTTTTCTCAAAAAATTATTATTTATTTTAAAATAATAACATAAATAATGATCTTAAGGGAACACAATCGTGGATTTTCGTCAAACCCACGATTGTGTCTCCTTAAAAAAATTAAATAATTTATAAATTTATTAAGACACCTTTAGGTAGTTCCACAACACTTGTTTGATTACATCAAGAACTTCTGGCAGAAATTTGCAAATGGTGCAGGCTGGAACTCTAAACAGCAGCTCCAAGGACTGATAGGAGTCCCCTGTGGCTAAATATTGAAGAGTAATTTCCAGCTTAGTCCAGGATGGAACAGCAAGCCGCATTAAAGTGTCCTTTTTCTGAATAAGTGGATGTACTTTCTTCAAGAGCTCCTCAAATTTCTTGCACGTTAATCGCAATACTTTACGATACGCGATTAAATCCTCCAATGCTAGTTCCTTGAAGAGATTGTCTGATGCCCCATGAGTTAGTCTCCTGGCTATCCATTTCCGTACCCACATTCTTCTTTTTCTTTTCTGTTTTATCACAGAACCATGAATTTCAGTTTGAAGAGCTCGTGCACAAAGCACAACAACGACTCAAAGTATATCATTCTGTGACGCCATGACTCTTGTAACTGGTCGTTTCCACAAAATTATCTCCAAAACGCTGGTAACTTTATATTATTTACCAGCAACGTGTAAATACTTTAACGCTAGCGACTTTGTCAGCCAAAAACTCGCTCTGAAAGAGCGAGAAGTTAGCGATAAAAGAAGCCAGCGACTAGCGCCAAACGTAGCTCCGTGTAAATTACGCTTAACACGACTTCCGTAACGCGACTTCCGTAACACTTCCGTTCCGAATCACCCCCCGCGCTCATAGAAGTTTCACTTTAAAAATGGGAGTTTCCATTTAAAAACGTAAAGATGACCTTTATATCTTTTAGCGCCACCACCTAGAAACAAAACAACATGACCAAAGTATGTCCCTCTTAAGATCATTCCACTTTCATCTGAAACATTTTTGACGTAGAACTACGTCTTTCTCCGCGTTGGGTAGGCGGTGACATTGGGAGCATAGATGCAACGAAAACATGTCATACTTTGAACGTTTATATCTTCGAAATTAATAATCGTAGAGTAATGATTAATACGTCATCAGATAGCTTATGTAGTCCCATTTTCTCTCGAAAGTCTCAAAAAGCTTCCTCAATGAAGAAGCCAAACAATTATAAGCAAATAATTATGCTCAAGTCTCAACCACTTTCAATAATTGTTCCTTTTTGGCAATTTATTATTAATCATTGGCAACTTTTCTAATTCCATTATATTTTTCAGTCTTTTCTACCCCTATTTCATATATAATGCTTTAAAATTTGGTTGATTAGACCCAAATTTTGTAGGCTTCTATGTATGTACGTATTCCTCGCAAATTCTAACGTATGTAACTGAAGAACTAATCAACCAAATTTTAAAGAATTATATATGAAATAGGGGCAGAAAAGACTTAAAAATATAATAGAATTAGAAAAAATTGCCAATATAATACAAAAATGTACAAATTAAAAACTTGTACATTGCTTCCTCATAATTTTTTTTGCTTATATATAACTCAAGAACTAATCAACCAAATTTTAAACAATTATATATAAAACTAGCTTATAATACCCGTTTTTCGCTACAGTATTTAATTACTTTAAATCCATTTTGACTCCGATAAACTTTCCTTTTATTGCAAAGAACAATTTAAGTTTAGCACAATTACCCCATGTCAGGCAACACCCTGTAATTATCAAAAGTCATGGTTCCATTGAATGACATGACGACATTCATGTTCAGGTTAAAATTTCTTTTAATTTAATAACACATTATTCTTTTAGACTTCAAGAAGACAAATATTTGGAAATTTTATTATTTGAGGTACAATCCTTAGATTTAACCCCTTTCTTTATTTATTTGTTCTCTTTACCTTACATGAAGTTTGTAGACATTTGTGCATAGAATTTGAAATTCATAGATGTTTGTTACTTTAAAACAATAAAATTATAATACTTCTGTGTATTTTTTGTTTTATAAATTGTTGTTTTTTTTAAATTGGTTTTGTGATATAATATTATAGTACCCGTGCTTTGCAAAAGAATTCACAAAAGTAAATAAAAACTAATAAAGAAAGAGTATATATAGTTTGAATAAAGCGAAGCGTGTTGATGTAGAAAAACTATGAGAAGTGAAATTCGAAATATAACATTTAATAAAAAAGTAAAAAAGAGAAGATTGTTGTAAAAAAAATATCTACGACTTAATATTTATAGATTATCAACATAAATTATAATTGTAATAAGCAAAACCCGTTCATAATTACCCCAGCTACGATTCGGCATTGCCCCGCGTGCGGCGGGTAACTCCGAATGGCAAGGTTTAGCTCTTTGTTTCTGTAGTTTATGTTGATAATTTATAAATATTAATTATTGTAATTTAAAGCCAAATAATTGGAGTATCATTTAAGGTGGTACTCTAGTGTAGAAATTTTAAAAAATCGGAATTTTTCTTTTTATTTTCTCAAAGTATATGTTATGAAAAATATGTCTGTAAAGGGATTTGCTTAAATTCATAAAATTGACGAAGTTGTAGCGGTTTAAAGGGAGCGGCTCACAGTGCGCAGTGCCGACCGCAGCGGGAGACGAGCAATAGCTTTGTCTTGATAGGTCTCGTAGGTTTTTAGTTTGAAAGAGGGGTCTAACGGTTTCTGAGCAGGACTTTTTTGAGCATGAGGAAGGTCCCCTGTGTGGTCCTGGACTGGCAGATTAATCTTCGTATGTAAAGATCCTTCATAAACGGTGCGCAAAACTTTAAACGCGTTTTTCTCTAAACCATGTTTTTTGAACTGGTGCCCAAGATATCTCAAGATCTATTTAACCGATCAAGTCCGGCTTTTGTGTACATCCTCAGCAGGTGTGTCGCTATAGCCGAACTAGAATTCAGTAAAAAAAAAATTTTTTACAATTTTGGCAGCCTTCGAAAGATTAAGAAAATCCATACTAAATTTTCAAAGTGCCGCCATTTTTTTAATTTTCAATTTTCTTATACCCATTCTAGTTCTGCTATAGCCAAACTCATACTGATTAAGAATCTTTTTGAATTTTTTGTTTCAGACAACCAGAATGGGCGCAATCATGGGCACCGTTTTTTTTCCATGTATTCGATAGGGTTTAATTAATATTTATATTCATTAATTCAACTTCAAAAAATATTTTTTATGTTCTCTAAAGATAATAAAATATATACATAAAAAGCTAATATTAACAATTTTCACTGATTTCTTGTAAAAAAATTCCGAAAAAAAGCGCATTTTACACTAGGGTACCCCCTTAAAGTAAAGACTTCTATAATTGATAAATAATCGTCGGCTTTATCTAACTTTTCCTATAGATGTTCGCAATTCTTCCACTCTCCCCTGCCCATAAAATTATTTTCGTTAATAAATTTATTGTGGAATAAGGAAGCGAAAGTTATTTTTTCAAAAGTAATTATTGGGCTGAGTATAAGAGAGTAAAAAGAAAAATACATAGGAATTAATTTACAGGAGATACGAATGGTTCTGTAATTTACCCCTGAATCTAAATTTGCCTTTTTAGAGGTTGATTAGGGCAAAATTCTGAATTATGTTTTCAGGCATTTGTATGGGTAACCTTTGTAAACAAAAATCAAGTCGATATCTCATCGGGCCTAAGAGATATTGTCGAATCCGTGAAAACACATTTTACCCCTTTTCACACCTTTTAGGGATCAAATTTCTGAAAATCCCTTCTTAGTGGATGTTTATGTCTTGAAAGAAATATACTCCCCGAATTTCATGTTTCTAAGTTTAGGGGCTTGGGCTGGGCGTTAATGAGTCAGTCAGTCAGGACATTTGTTTATATATATATAGATAGATTAGGGCAAAATCCTGAATTATGTTTTTAAGCATTTGTATGGGTAACCTTTGTAAGCAATAACCAAGTCGATATCTCATCGGGCCTAAGAGATATTGACGAATCCGTGGAAACACATTTTACCCCTTTTCACCCCCTTAAGGGTCGAATTTCTAAAAATCCCTTCTTATTGGGTGCTTATGTCATAAAGAAAAATATACTCCCCGAATTTCATGTTTCTAGGTTTAGGGGCTTGGGCTGGGCGTTGATGAGTCAGTCAGTCAGTCAGGACATTTGTTTTTATATATATAGATAGGGGTAGAAAAAACCGAAAAATATACATTATTGAATTAGAAAAAGATTGCCAATATAATAAAACAGTGCGCAAAGTAGAAATTTGCATTTTGTTTTTTTTCGCTTGTACATATATAGGGGAGCTTGGGGCACAGTGGCTCAAAGGGTAAATGGATCATTGGTTATTAGGTCTAGAAATATCGCTCTTCAAGCACATAGATTACGATTCGTGTCATTACTTGTCAAACCAGTGATTGATACGCCACCGATGAGTGTATACGTGTGACAGAGGTCCTGTAATAAATTAAGTAGAAAACTTTTTTTTTTTATATTGTATTTGTTTTGTACTTTTGTATTATTTTTGTGTAGTTTAATTTTTATGTAATAAATTTTAATGTAATTTAGCATTTTTAGTGTCTTTACAGATTTGTTTACAAGTTGTGTACGTTGAATTTGCTAGATATTTTATATGTATATTTTTGTATTTTTATTTATAAATTCTGTAGGTACTAATGGGGCACATTGGATCAACGGTCGGTGGGGTGCAGTGAATCACAATCCACTGTGACCCAACTATGAACCAATCTTCTTCTTCTTCTACGGCATAACGGGCCTAAAGAGGTCCTTGGCCTCATGGAGTTATTGCCTCCAAATCTCGCGGTCCCCCGATTTCCGCCTCCAATCCTTTACTCTCAGGGCTTTTATGTCCTCCAGGACTGAGCACCACCAGCGGTTTCTTGGTCTTCCCCTAGGTCGAACGCTGTGTATGTCGCCAAACAGCGCCCTCCTACATAGGTTCAGCTCCTCCATTCTATTCACATAGCCTAGCCATCTCAGTCTGCTTATCCTAATGTATGATACAACGTCTGTGTCCTTGAAGAGTTGGTATAGCTCGTTAGATTTTCTCCTGTACTCGTTTTCACTTATTTTATTTGCTCCAAATATTTTCCTCAGTATTTTCCTCTCAAAAACTCCAAGGTTTACCATATCAGTCTTCCTCAGCGTCCAGCATTCTGCTCCATATGTTATGATAGGCCTAATAAGAGTTTTATATATTATTATTTTGGTTGTTCTTGATAATTCTTTAGACCTGAGTAGTGGCGCGAGGCTGAAGTATGCTTTGTTGGCTTTGACCATTCTTCACTTGATTTCTGCCGCTTCATTGTTGTCTTCTGATATAACTGAGCCTAGGTAAGTGAACTCGCTGACTACTTCAAAAGAGTATTGCCCTATGATAAGTCTTTGTCCAATCCTTCTCTTTGCTTCCTGGGACCTTGATACTACCATAAAGGACCCCGCACAAACTACATGGAAATCTGTCCCCCGGTGAAATTGGCTGATTTTGGCCAAGTTCGGAAATAATACTACCAGCGCTGTAACTAGCGTGGAAGTGTGTCTTTTGGGGTTGTAATGAAGGTACTAAAAGCCCACCCCCGTACCATTGTCGTAGCAAAAATGGGGGTGCAAAAAGAGTCCAAAAAATTGGTTTTTTGCCAATAACTCAAAAAGTGTTACAATTAGGGGAAAAAGTGAAGACGTGAAAGTTGTAGAGAATGAAATTTCACACAAAAAAGGTCTGTGCAAAAATTTTGTACGACCAATTGCAGTCGATCTAGATTTTTTTGAAATAATCAAGAGACACGGTAGTGTCTCGCGCCAAGTACGCGCGGAG
This sequence comes from Leptothorax acervorum, assembly GCA_035220615.1. Lineage (NCBI taxonomy): Eukaryota > Metazoa > Arthropoda > Insecta > Hymenoptera > Formicidae > Leptothorax > Leptothorax acervorum. Next base: position 168,738 of record JASTWQ010000360.1, on the reverse strand, counting down.
CGAGACAGCCGTGGCTCTATATACGCGACGCGACGAGTTGCGAGTACCCGAGATTTTTAGATCTCAATAACCAGTGAACGGATCAAGTTCTAACTAGGCTTATCGTAAAGCTTGGACCAAATTTATATAATAAAAGTGTTTTTATTTTTTCGCTACGTGCCCTACGAGCGGAGATATCGCGATGCAAGACTCAAAGCTGAAAATTTTCAATTAAGAAACGTCCACGTATTACGGTTGCTGTGCTCGCCACGGTGCGCGGCGCAGCCGGCAGCACTGGAGTTGCTGATTTTGTAACTTTCGTGTCCTTGCCGTTATGCGATGCGGCGCTGGCATTAGTTCGATCACATGTGATGTGACACATGTAAACATAACATAACCATAAAGCGGCCGATACACGTCGCGAGTCCGGCTCGGCTCGGTTTCTACTCGTTCGTGGGTGAGATGTTACGAGACGGGCTCGGCGTCCGACGAGCCAAATTTCGGGACTATTCGGGAGTGTGTGTGTGGTGAAAAACGTTTGAGTCCGGCTCGCGAATCAAACTCGTACATGTTATGAGTCGCTTTAGACGTCCGCGTCGCGTCGTCGAGATTAGATCAACGGGATCAACGTTTATAGAATCGAGACTATTCGGGAGTGTGTGTGCGTGTGTGTGTGTGTGTGTGTGTGTGTGTGTGTGTGTGTGTGTGTGTGTGTTGTGAAAAACGATCGAGTCCGGTTCGCGAATCAAGCTCGCCGAGCCGGACTCGCGAGTCAAACTCGTACATATAATTGGCCGCTTCAGACGTCCGCGTCGTCGAGAAAAATTCCGTCCGCGTCGTCGCGTCCGAACACTCCGAACGGAGTACATGAGTGCTAGAGTCGCGCGAGTTCGCGCCTTGTGGATGGCTGGTTCCTGGGATACACCCTGAGCGAGGATGGCGAGGTTATATCTATCGTACGTATTGCTCTTTCTCGCGTTCACGCTCGCGTTCCCCGCTCGCGTTCTTTCTCTCTCTCTCTCTCTCTTTTTCTCTCTCTCTCTCTCTCTCTCTCTCTTTCTCTAATAATGACTATCGAATATATCTGATAGAATTAAATCTAAACATTTTTTGTATTATAACACAAAAATTATATCTGACAGTGACATCCTTAATTAAATGTGCAGTGTAGTTAGTATTATAAATTATTAATTGTCTTATTTTGTTAACAAACTTTACTATACATATATTATCTACTATAACATTCTGCCAATAGCATCGTACATGCCAAATTCTGTATCAAATCTGTTTTTCTTTCGACAAAATTTATTAGCAAACACTGCATAATGTGCTCTCGACAAACTTGACTTTGCCTAATATATTCATATTTGTGTCTTAATTTTTTAAATGATTTATAAATTTATACAAACTACACTGCACATTTAAGAATGTCAAACTCTCAGATATAATTCTTGTAAGTTATAATACAAAAAATATTTACATTTGATTTTATCAGACATAAATGTCGATGTCGATAGACATTATGGCGTTTGATGTATCTATAACAAAAAGAGGTGATATCCGTACAAAATTACCTTTTACAAAAAGGTAAAAAAAAGACGCCAAGCACGCGTGGTGTACCTTAAAAAAATCGAAGTCGTTATCTTTGTACCTCGAAAAAATCCAAGTAATATCTTTACCTTAAAAAAACCAAAGTAATATATTTACCTTGAAAAAATCGAAGTAATATATATTTATTACAAAAAAAAGAAATGATATCTTTAAATTATGCGCCAATTAAATATATATTATATCTAAAAATAACTATTGTTCTTTTAAAAAATGTATTCCCATTAAAGTGAAAAAATTAATATAAAATGTGAAAAATTTTAGTGAAAAAAACTTGGCGCTGCCAAATTTTAAAATATTTGAAAGCAATAAATAACTAATTTAAAATATTAAATTAATAATTACAATGTGAATGTAGAGACTTTCACACATTAATTTTACTTTTTCCATTTATAGAAATTGTTTCATTAATATATATTATTATGTTTAGCAGCGCCAAGTTTTTTTCACTAAAATTTTTCACATTTTATATTAATTTTTTCACTTTAATGGGAATACATTTTTTAAAAGAACAATAGTTATTTTTCGATATAATATATATTTAATTGGCGCATAATTTAAAGATATCATTTCTTTTTTTTGTAATAAATATATATTACTTCGATTTTTTCAAGGTAAATATATTACTTTGGTTTTTTTAAGGTAAAGATATTACTTGGATTTTTTCGAGGTACAAAGATAACGACTTCGATTTTTTTAAGGTACACCACGCGTGCTTGGCGTCTTTTTTTTACCTTTTTGTAAAAGGTAATTTTGTACGGATACGTATTTTACGAGAAATGAAAAACACGTCAGCGCGTCGCGCATTTTTTATCGATAGTTCGAAAATGGCGACTCGAATAAAAAAATAGTTTAAATAAAAGTTGTAGACAATTTAATTACGAACAATTTCCATTTTTATTTTTTTCGATACGATCAGTATTGACAGAGATATGAATTTTTTAAACATTTATTATCGCGCGGTCAATATGACTGAAAAGCGTTATCGCAATAAATGGTATAAAATGAAATAATAATTAATTAATCATTAATAACATATGAATTATAAATAATGTGTACATAATTTATGATAACTTAATGAAATATAATGGTTTACAAATAACCCTTTGTGTCGTAGTGTCTTCCAGGGAAAACAATTTTTTGCCCTCACTTTGTAATAATTTGTAGCAGTTTCTTCGATATTTTTACATGTTTTATTGTAATTTAAATATTGTAAACTGCCAAAAAATCTAAAATTACTCGAAATTGGTATATATTGTCAGTGAATTTTATTTGTTAACTTCTTGCACGATAAATTTATCATTACAAACTGTGTAGCGAATTCATGTAAAGTATTGTACTTACGGGTTTTCGGATCGCTGATCATGATTACATTCTCAGATATTCTAAATAAAAATGGCGGATCCAATATGGCGGACCAAATTTGTAAAATTAATCCTAAGTGTAGTCAACATTTCAAATAATAATGTATGCTCCAAAACGTCAAATAAGTGCACAAAATTGTAATTTTTACTGGATTTTATTTACAAACGTACATTGTTAAAAAAGATATGAAGTTTACAACACATTTACGATACCACGGTAAATAAAATTTACAAACTGGGCATCTAAAATAAAAATTCTTGCACTTGTATTGCTAAATTCATACACGAACATGAATTTTTATGGTAAAAAACGTATTTTTTATGATAATAAACTTGATTTTCATGGACCATTTCTTGATATAATATTATTTCATTTCGCACTTTTCCGCATGAAAATAAAATAATTATTCCAAAAAAAAATTTTTTTAAAATTAAATAATTATTAATAAAAATAAAATAATTAATAAAAATAAAATAATTAATAATTATTAATAAAATAAAATAATTATTCCAAATATTTAGTTACGAGTAAGTAGTAGGTTTATGCAATAATATAAAAGAAAAAAAATAAAATAATTATTCCAAATATTTAGTTACGAGTAAATAGTAGGTTTATGCAATAATATATAAAACGGTATAATTCGACTTAGGTTTATTTGTAAAAATATTTCACTAAAAAGTAACAATTTTATGGTATACCATGTATTGGAGCAAACTGGCAACTTCAGAGTCAGCCATGAATCCATGTATTGGAGCAAACTGGCAACTTCAGAGTCAGCTGTGAATTAGCGCATGCGCATGAATCGTAACGATAAAAGTTTCATTTCACTCGAGTTGATTGTTATTTATAATAATAAACGTCCTAAAAATATCGCAGCGGTACTGAATGACACCTAAATGTATGCAGAATGACTTCCAATACTTGAAAAAATTTTAAAAATTTGTTAAAGACATTATTTTTAACTTTGAAAATGCTCCAAAATTTCACTTTTCTGCAAATTCAAAATCACAAGCATTTTCAATTGTCTGTTTTATAATACTACTTATTACAAATCGAATATCAATGTATCAATTTTGTAGGAAATTTTATCAGCTATAATTTTGATCTGAAGAAATTTCTTCGTAAAATTAATAAAAAAGAAGATACATGCAAAAAACTAAACACAAATGCCATTTTTGCATAATTTCTTTAAAAAACACCATTTTTCGAGGGTTCTTTTTTTAAAGAAATCATACCTTTCGATGAACTTATAGTGCTGCATTACTTTCACACACATATAAACTACTAAAAATAGGTGAAATCCAATTTTTAAAAAATTATTACGCATATTTTTTTTTAATATATTAATTTTGTATGAAATTGTATTTTTCCTGAAATTTTTAAACAGCTGTAACTTGTTAATAAATGATCGTACGAAGATGAACAAAAAACCATTTTAAAGATAATTTAATTCTCTTCAAAAAATGTACAGAGACATTTTGACCTACAGTTAACCGAAAGTGACTTTTTTTGACAAAATCCACAAAAAATGACAATTTTTCAGGTTTATTAGCATTATCACACTACGCATATATCCAAAATGAGTTTGTATATACATAAAAATTTTCAAAATTTAATTATCTTTCACTTTCATAAGATGTAATATTTGCGTTAAACTTACAGATGTTGAGTTACGAGCGATTTTACTACTAAAAATCGTACTCGAGGAGCGATAATAAATGTTTTAAAAAATTCATATCTCTGTCAATATTGATCGTATCGAAAAAAATTAAAATTGAAATTGTTCGTAATTAAATTGTCTACAACTTTTATTTGAACTATTTTTTTATTCGAGTCGCCATTTTCGAACCATCGCATCGATAAAAAATGCGCGACGCGCTCACTAGTCCGGTCAAAGTAGACATTCAAGGTTACAATAATTCTGATAGAGCTGAAAATTTGTACGAATGTTCGGAACACCATTATAAATGAACTGTGAAAAGTCCCCATACATCCCGTGCCTGGAAAAAATTTTATTCAAGGTCAAAGGTGGCAAAAATGGGTTTTTCGTGTTTTTCAGCCGAATGGTAAGTTTTATCATAAAAATAGCTTAGACAATAATTGTAGACCGTGCAATTATCTATAATAATTGTCTCTATACTTTTTTCTGTAAGAGTCACCGTTTCCGAGATATAATCATTCAAAAAGTTGAAAAAACGGTGTTCTTCATAATATGCACACGTTTCCATGCCACCTGTGAGGTAGTGTACTTGACGCGTTCTTTTTAACGTGGTTTCCCCGGTAGGCCTATTCCACGAACTATTGTGACCGTATTTAATTCAACACTATACTATTTAATAATAAAAAATGGAAAATGTTAAAAATAATGAAAGAGGTGTGAATTGTAATGAATTGGGTTAAATTATTGGTTGATTCATAACCATCAAATACTTCTGCATCTTCTTCTTCTTGTTGTTCTTCATGTTGTAATTTTGATTTGAAAGACCTCGGTCGAACAGCAGTCATAATACTATGACTGATGTTCGTGCATATTAGTTTTAAATGATCTAAATTTAATCGTTTATTCTTTAAAATTACTTGCTCTAAAAAATGCGTCAGCGACTTCGGAATTTCACTGTTCAAATCTTCAAACATACGGCCTGGTGAGGGGTAATTTGAATTATCAAATGCTGCAGATTGGATATCTTCGCGGATGATTGCTGCAGCCGCTTCTAGGATCCGTAATCGTTCTTCTTTTTCGTTTAATTTTTTTTTTCGTACCAAGCTTGGTTCAAAATTTCATGATGATTGTCTATAAAACATATAAATGTTGATGTTCCTGATTTTTCAGTAATAATAATTTTATTCCCATACTTCAGCTTCAACCGTATCTTAATTGTCCTGTTATCTATAGCAGCATTTTTACAAATATCTTTCAATTCGTTTAATGTAAATTGACAATCTTCACTATTTTCTATGTATTTAAATATTTCGTTCATTGCAAGATTTGTAGCTTCATCCTTAGGCCGACCGACTTTACCCCCAGTGACCGGTTTCAAGAAAGAGCTGTAGCAGTCATTATGATATTTAGCCTCAGCAGCAACTAAATCGTATTCAAATTCAATTCGAGCTACGATAGCTTTTGCCACATCATCCTTACGAGCCCGAGCTACTTTTAAAATTGATTCTTTGAATGAAAGTGTAGTTACTTTGAAGATTTTACGACGAGAATCCAGTGACTTTCTTTTCTCACACTCTTCATTCAACTCATTGCCGCAAAAGAAGCAACATTGTTTAAAACAAAAAGATGATTCACTTACGCGTGCTCTAGTACGAGGAGGACTTATATTTGATGTACTAGCTTCTTCTTTGTTGTGTTGTCTTTTAACAGCTGCAGCGATGGAACTCTTTCGAGTATACAATTTACGACACTCTGTATGAATTGTCACAGATTTCTGAGTTTTCAGATATTCCGAAAATTCATCAGCTCTTTCAGTACTTGCATCAATTAATGTCTTCATTCCACGATCAACAGTAACACTTCCATCTTTAGTTAAAAGTTTACTACAAATAAAACAAAACTGCGACATTTTTATTTATTCTAAGTTAAAAGGCACAAATGAGGTTAGGAAATATTAAAGATAAACATAAAACATGTGTTTTCACTACGGAGGAACGTTCCAGACTAATAGTAGGACCGAATCCGAGCCCTGTATCCGAGTATTCCGTTTATTAGGCCTTTGAAAAAAGAGCAGGTATACGACCCTCGCCACGCGGACAATTGAATGGGAGGCAGATGTTGCTCAAGGTTACACTGGCGTAGAAGGTGAAGGGCTGACTTTCTTTCGAGTTAATATTGTATTATTTTGTACGTATAAGTTATATAGACCGATAGAAAGCTATTGAAACTTGTGTTACAGCTCCAGTGATGTATGTACGCGGCGTACTTATGCATATTATGAAGAACACCGTTTTTTCAACTTTTTGAATGATTATATCTCGGAAACGGTGACTCTTACAGAAAAAAGTATAGAGACAATTATTATAGATAATTGCACGATCTACAATTATTATCTAAGCTATTTTTATGATAAAACTTACCATTCGGCTGAAAAACACAAAAAACCCATTTTTGCCACCTTTGATCTTGAATAAAATTTTTTCCAGGCACGGGATGTATGGGGACTTTTCACAGTTCATTTATAATGGTGTTCCGAACATTCGTACAAATTTTCAGCTCTATCGGAATTATTGTAACCGTACCCCTATTTTTTGGGCTGTTGACCGGACTACACGTGTTTTTCATTTTTCATAAAATACGTATTACTTCAAAAAAATCTAGATCGACTGCAATTGGTCGTACAAAATTTTTGTACAGACCTTTTTTTGTGTGAAATTTTATTCTCTACAACTTTCACGTCTTCACTTTTTCCCCTAATTGTGATACTTTTCGAGTTATTGGCAAAAAACCAATTTTTTGGATTCTTTTTGCACCCTCATTTTTGCTACGACAGTTGTACGGGGGTGGGCTATTAGTACCTTCATTACAACCCCAAAAGACACACTTCCACGCTAGTTACAGCGCTGGTAGTATTATTTCCGATCAAAATGCTCATTTGACTGGGCTAAAGAGCGAGAGGGCGTGAGAAAGGAGAAGTTAAAAGGAGGCACGGACGCAACCAGGAGGGGGCGAGAGAGTTCGTGGAGAGAAAAGGGTGAGAGAAGCGGAAGTACGCGATTGAGAGGAGTGAAGAAGAAGGTCGGCGAGCCGGACGGAATGGGGAAAAATAAGAAAGGAGTGCAGAGGAGGGAGGAAGGTGAGAAGGGCACACAAAAGTAGGCGAATTGGTGAGAACAGTTGAGAGAAGAGACCGAGAGAGATGGAGTTTGAAGAAGAATAAGATAAAAAGGAGCTGTTTGACAGGGGTAAAAAGATAAAAGGAAGATGGAAAGTTGGAATAGATGAAGATCGGACGAACGTAGAGAGAAGGATGAGATGGAAGATGCAGGAAAGGCGAGGATAGAGAGAAAGGACGGCAAGGAAGTCAGAACGGATAACAGGAGAATATGGGTAGAGGGAAGAGAGGTGAAGTGGGACGAAAGAAGCGACAAGTGGAGCGAGGTGTAGGTTTGAAGAAGACAAGGGAGATGGCAAATAGGTAAGAGTATGAGGGTCGGAAATGAATTGGAGAATGCCGAGAAGAGGGAGTGGGTCGAAGGTGGTTTAGAGAGGGAGAAGAGAGAGGAGGTAATTAGGATCCGTCCATCCATCCATAGTCTTTCGTTCGTTACCGAACATCGTGACTTCCTCATGACGATTCATGGGAAGTTTTCTTGGGGTATTATTTACGCAGTAAGGGCCCCTCTCCTTTCTGTGGGTATGGGGGGAGACCCCTCCAACTGTTATGTGTGCCCACACATAACAGTTGTCAGTTACTATTATTAGGTAATTAGGAGGCGAGGGGAAATGTTAGGGAGAGATTTGAAAGTATTTTTGTCTTTTAAAAGTTCATATGTGCAGAAAAGTGCAGAGAAGGGAGTTGGAGCGGAAAAAAGGAGCTGGGCCCGTATTCTGTTCCTGCTACCGACAACTATCAGAGTCGATAAGCGTCGTTGTGCAGGTTTTTCATATCGTATAAAAGCTGCGCCGACACTGTTAACGACACCAATAGTTGTCGGTAGCAGAAACAGAATACGGGCCCTAGTAGCGTGGAAAGAAATAAGAGATAGACATAGAGAGCGGAACGAAGTCCGGGCTGGTGGCTCCCACGAGGCTAGGCAGTTGGAGAAGGCAGGGAGAATTTCGGTATAAGGGAGGGGGATGGGGAGGAAGGGATATAGGATGTAAAGGGTCGCTCGTGGCCAGGTCGGGAGAACGTATGACTATTATGTTTGTAAAGAGAACGTGCGTCTCTACAAAACGCCTTTGTAAACCCCATAGGGGAAACAAATAAATACCTAATTGATATTTAATTTAAGAAAACTAGTTTTATTAATCATTTATTAATCCTATCTCTACATTTAACAATTAAAAATTGAAAATTTCAAATAATTGAATAACTAGTTGTTATTATAACAAAATCTTAATCCTAAATAATCTTAATCCTTAATCTTAATCCTAAATTGATAAAAAATATGAGGGTCACATTGGTTCATAGTGTTTAAGTTTCTCCCGTGTGTAGATCCTTTTCTTCTTTCTTAGCAGCTTTTTGGTATCTTTCCTTGCTTCCTTGTATTCTTCCATTCTACTTCTTGTTCTACTGGTGAGGAGTCTCTGCCATTTTTACGTCTAATAGCTTCAGCACATTCTTCGTCATACCATGGACTCCGTACCCCGCGTGGTTTCTCACCTAGTACCCTTTCGGCTGCCTGCATTATGCCGTCTTTCAGTCTCTTCCATAACTCAGCCACATTTTCTTCCTGCTGCCCGCTACCAGGTGTTACATTGCTCTCCGCCGTCTCTCTAAATTTGTCGCTTACTTCTCCGTTTCTTAGTAATTCATTGTTCCATATCTTGGTCCTGAGTTCTCTCATTTCCCTTTTTCTGTGTATTATTTTGGTTCTTACTTTGGCCACCACCAGAAAGTGATCAGAGTCCACGTTAGCTCCTTTTTTTGTTCTTACATCTGTTATATGGGTTGCGTATCTTTTATCCACTAGAATGTGGTCAATCTGGTTTACTGTTTGTCCATCAGGTGATATCCACGTGCCTTTGTGAATTCTCTTGTGCGGGAACCAGGTGCTAGATATGTAAAAATGTCAGAATTATAGAGCTACAACACTTACAGCACATAAAGTGTCTACGTATATCTTGCGCAAAAAACTAGAAGATATATACGAGAACTCACTGGGTGAGTATCAGTGCGGATTCAGGAAGAATAGGGCAACCACGGACCAATTATTCACTATGAGGTGTATACTGGAGAAACTGTGGGAATATAATATAACTTCGTATCACCTCTTCCTTGATTTGAGAACAGCATATGGCAGCATAAAAAGAAAGAAAATGTGGATAGCGCTAGAAGAACTAGGAGTACCAGATGAGCTGGTACAGGTATGTAAAATTATGACGTCAGGATCCAAAGGAAGAGTCCGGATCAACGGTGAAACCTCGGAAACATTAAATATAGATAAAGGAGTCAAGCAAGGCGATGGGCTGGCTCCGGTGCTGTTTAACCTGGTACTGGAAGCAGTCATGAGAAGAGCAAACATTAGAAGAAACGCCACACTATTAAACCACAGCTACCAGATTCTGGGCTATGCGGACAACTTCGACATGGCAGGGAGAAGCCTAAAAGCAGTCAGGGAGATTTTCGAGGCAAGGAAAGTAGAGCTCCAAATTAATGCAAACAAAACTTTTCAGCTCATTTGACTGGGCTACTTCCTAGCTTCCTCCTTCCAACCCGGCTTTTCCTTCCGATCCGGCTACTCACTCCTCTGTCACCGATTCCTTTGTCGTTTCTTCATTCGCACTCCACTCTTCTCACCTTTTTATTCCCTTCGTTCTTCTTTCGCTTTTTCTCGATTCTCTCAGCGTGAGCTTGAAGCGCATCACTAACTCTCAAACGACTCACGTGTTGCCAAGTGCGTTCGAAAACTCTCGCCTCGACGTCCCGCAGTAGTGCCAACACGCTCCGCGGTCGACACTCGCACCGTCCCGAACTCTCCGCTGTTCCTGTCGCGACGCTCGCTGTAGTACCTCCGACGCGCCCGCGGTCCACCATCTCTGCTCTAGATTATTTGTGACCCACGTAGAAGCGCCCCAGTACCGTTCGCCGTTTCCTTACCTCCTCTCTCCTTTTACGTCTTTCTCCCCTCACTTTCCTTCTCACCGTCCTAATCTCCAAATGCGCATGACACATTTTCCACCTACAAATATATACAGCAAGAAACAGTCTAGTGATATTTATTTTTTAACTCTAAAATATATTACTTTAAACAATGACCTAAAAAAAGTAAAAAATAGTTTGTAAATGCCAAAAACTATGAAGATATGTTTACTGAAAACAGAGTGAGCCACTGTGCCTCACGCTCCCCTAACTCAAGAAATAATCAACCAAATTTTGAAGAATTATATATAAAATAGGGGGAGGAAAGACTGAAGAATATAATGGAATTAGATAAGTTGCCAACGATTAATAATAAATTGCCAAAAAGAAACAATTATTGAGAGCTTAAAAGTAAATATAGTAAAACATTTCTTATGTTTTACTTCTAAAAAATTTTTAATCTGAAAAAATCAAACGGACACAGTAGCAACTGTGCCGCAACCAACAACGTAGAACTACGTCAACTGTCACTATTTCATGTTAAACTATTCAGCGAAGGACAATTAACGTAAGGCAACTGTTTTTCGCTGAATACTTTAACATGAAATAGTGACAGTTGGCGTAGTTCTGCGTTGTTGGTTGTTTCATACAACGCATACTTTAGAAGATATAGAGGTGGAAACTTTTCAAATAAACAACCTGTATAGGAGTCATATAAAATTATATACAATAATTATATAATAGAACGAATTGGGAGCTTCGCGTCGCCAGCAAATAATAATAAAATAATAATAATAATAATAAAATTATATAATAGCTTATACATAATTTTGTATATTTTATAATTTTATATGATTATCTTATAATTATGTAAGAAAAATTTTTTACCAGGTACAGTCTAAGACTATCGATTCTATTATTATATATATATACATATGGCTTCCATTGTTTATCAGAATAAGGTCTAGGCTAGTTAAAGCAAGTTCAAAATTGACACCTATCAGACAGCAAATAGTTTGTTTCCAAAGGTCATATTAGGTACATTGAATTTTGTCATGCTACAGAGTAAAAGAAGAAAAAGGGTTAGAAATAGGAATTGTTTGCTTCCAATATACATATGTATTAAGAATACGTATTCGTGTCACGTTAAAGTACGTTTTTTCTATTTTTATTAAATTCTAAAAATTAACCTATAGCTAATTTCTAATTAACCTATAGCTATGCTTAGAAATTACAAAAATTGCAAAAGTCACAGAAAGAGTATAATCGATTAATGGTATAAATTCATATACATTCTATTAATTCCACATAGAAGAATGTACATTTTTCGTAAAAGGACACGGCATTGGACGACGTTTATATGTTCTGCCAGAATATCGTACAGAGGGCATACATTTCTCATTAAAAGCATGGGAACCCGACCAGCCGGATTCCATAACGTTTGTGTTTACTGCCGATGATGGATTGAAATCTCGTTACATTCTTAAGATTGGAGCTTTAGATAATGAAAAAGTACTTCTCTATTATCAATCGGAAGAAAAGGGTAATTTGAAATCAACCAGGTGGCATACCTACGTCAAAATGATGTTAGAATTTGACTACGTTCACAACTTGACCAAAAATGACGAATAAAATGACGTGAAAGTGAGGGGAAAATGGCGGACTAATTTCACGGATTAATAACGACATTTCAAGACGTTATTTATTATTATTGACAAGAAATATAAAGTAAAAAAATAATTACAAAACTCACAATTAGTCAGAAATAATATAATGAAGCAATTCAAAGTTAATAGTATTCCCAACGTTGATTCAAGGTAGATCTTATTCAGATAGCACAAAATGTTTTATGAGCATTCAGGATTCTCAGGATGTCAGTATAATCTAACCCAAATAACACGATACATCCTGGGATTATCGTAACACATCTTGTACTATTACTTTATAACCTGTAATGACAATGTCGTTATTGCTATATCGTCGTTGCGCAAATATATAATAGAAAGATCAAAGCTACGCAATGACAACGTAAATATAATGACATTATAGTTCATATATAGTTACAGAATATATTTAAGATGATCCTAGGATGTTTTGTGCAACTTGTGTTAGGTTAGGTTAAGTTAGTTTTCGACGTCGCTTACTGAGTAAATAGTAGTAAAATCTTTATCAAAACTTACTTTTGAGTTTTAATTATGTGCAGTATTCTTCACGTACACAAATATTTTTATGATATATGTATTTAGATTATTGAAAAATAATCAAGCAGAAATTAACTCACGCTGCGCAATACAATACACGTGGTGAGAGGTCTGTTTTCTATTGCTACACTGACTACACTACAGTTCAAGAAGTGTAGTACATGTATACATATCGAAGCGTGAGAAACTGATGTATATCTGATCAAGGATTCAAAAATAAGTTTACAAATAAAATAGTTAATTTTTAAAATAATTTAGGACGTTAAAACAAATTAAATAAATTTGTAGTTAAAAAAAATATATATATTTCAGATAGCAAGATAACATACAATTAAGAAATTGCTTATTAAATCTCTTTATTTGTAGAATGTTGTTAAGTTACATTTAGCGATTGCACAATAACATTAGAATCTCGACAATCACTAAAAACCTCGGATAATACATACTAGAGAAGGCGGCGAGCCGTTCCAACAAGTCTGATTGACTACCGCGACAGTGCGCTGAGGGTGCGTTGTTACTAGAGACCCAGTTGTTATCACGCCTTCAGTGCGCTGTTCAAATACAACAATTCTTCCTTCCTTAGGATGTTCGTCTCTGCGCTGCGTGTAAGCATCCTCTAGTAGCTCTCCGTGACTCCTTCTAACCCGGGGAATACCGGCGGGTGGCTGACGCGTGAGGATCGTCGTGGCGTGTTTGACGGTGTTGCGACCTGGCGAGGGAACGCGACCTGCGCCGGAGGTGCGTGCTGATGAGCCCCGCGTGTACCAGTGGGTACTACCGCTGACGGAGTTCTGTTTGGTGTTGCTAATGGGCTCTCCGGTTGTCGTGGCGTAGACGGATCCGTTGGTACAGTTGCTGGAGAGATCTCGCAAGCAGTCGTGTCATCTCCGTAGAAATGCACCCGGCGTGGCTGCATGAACTCTGCGTTGTCACGGTGTGCTGTGTCAAAGGGCTGATTAGCCCTTCCTGCTGATTAGTCCCCTAGCTGATTAGTCCCCTTCTCTTGATGTCCTCGAATCTCATCGATGTGTCTTTTGAACCGTTTCCCGAAGTAGTCAATCTCGTAGTGCAGAGCCCCTTGGCGTGTAATAATCGTGCCGGGAATCCATTTGTCCATTCGTGGGTTGCCCGAGAGAAAATATACCGACTGTGAGGGGCGAAATGAGCGGGAAGAAAGCTTGTTGCTCGCTGTTTCTCCGTGATTTTGGTATACAAGTTTTCAGGCTTGAGCAGGTCGAGGCGCGTACGCAAGGTCCGTCCGAGAAAAAGTAGCGCCGGTGATTGTCCGGTGGTTGCGTGTGGAGCTTTCCGGTATTGCCGCAGAAACTCGATCAAATTCGGTTGTAGCGAACCAGGCGTTGTTGACATTGTCTTGAGATAGTCTTTGACAGTTTGCACACTAATCTCTGCCTGACCGTTGGTTGATGGGTGATAGGGGGCTGTGAATTTATGATATTTGACGCCGCTGTATTGCAGAAATTCTTTGAATTCGGTGGAGGTGAATTGGGGACCATTATCCGAAACTACAATCATCGGAACTCCGTAAGCCGCGAATAAGTTGTCGAGAATCGCAATCGTTGCGGTTGCTGTCATCAGGCTCGTGACTTTGACCTCCAGCCATTTGCTGTACGCATCAGAGACAATGAGCAGCATCTTCCCTGCAAATGTTCCGGCGAAGTAAATATGTATGCGCTCCCAGGGGCCTTGCGGATATTCCCAGTGATGATCGCGGACCTTCGATGGCGCGTGTGCATGTTTCATCAGTCGGTACACGACTTGGCGATGCGCTCGATGTCCGCATCGATGCCGGCCCAGTAAATAAAGGAACGCGCCATGCCCTTCATTTTTACAATGCCTAAGTGCGCTGCATGTAAGTCGTTGAGGACTGCCTGTCGAAACGTGGGTGGGACGACGACCCGGTGCTCGAACACTAAGCAGTTGGCGGCCAGTTTGTATTCGAGTTTAGGTGCCTTGTATCCTGCACGGCCGAGGTTTTGTCCTGCCTCAAGTAGTTAAACGATCTTCCCCATGTGTGGATCTTTTGCTGTCTCTCGAGCGATGTTTTCCGCGCGTATCGGCAGTTGCTTTACTTGTCGTATAATAAAGTAGTCGAATTCATCATACTCTTTTTTGTCTTTCTCTTGCGGAGTGCAGGTGCGAATGGTGTTGACTGATGTGGCTAATGGTGCGCGCGAGCAGTAGTCGGCGTTGGCGTTCAACTTCGTGGGCTTGAATATGACGTCGTAGTTAAAATGGGCCAGGTAGTCAGCGTAGTTCGCCATACGACTGATACAGAGCACGGGGAGCGATTTTTTTGGATGCAGAATCTGTGAGAGTGGTTTATTATCAGTATAGAGTGTGAAATGTCGAGCGTATAAGTAAAAAAAGAATTTTTGTACCGCCCACACTATAGCAAGCGCCTCTTTGTCGATTTTTGGATACCTTTGTTCGGTTGTGCTCATTGTCCGGCTTGCATAAGCAATCGGACGTTCTTGTCCGTTTTTTAGCCGATGTGATAAGACAGCGCCTAAGCCCGTTTTGCTGGCATCTATTGCAAGGATCAATGGAAGCGACGGGTCGTATGACAAGACTTGTGGTGAGATCAGGACATTTTTTATGTCCATGTATGCTTTCTCAGCCTCCGGAGTCCATTCGAAAAGGTCCTTAAAAAGCATGTCGCGTAGTGGACGATTTCTCGTTGACAGATCTGGAATGAATTAGCTGTAATAAGTGGCTTTACCCAGAAATAATCGTAGGTCTTCGGGTGAGATCGGTTTCGGTGCGTTGCGAACAGCTTCGATGTGCTTGTCTGATTTATGTATACCTTGAGCATCAATTCTGTGTCCTAGGAACTCGACTGAGGGAGTCCCAAATACGCATATCTCGCGGTTTAGCCGGAGTCCGTGAGATTTTATTCGTTCCAGCGTTTTATCGGTAATCTCTAAGAGGCTCTCAAAGTCCACAGGTTGAATGATCATATCGTCGAAAAAGTTTCTGACGTTGTGAAGACCCTGTAGCACTGTCTCCATTCGACGTTGCCAGATTGCAGGGATGTTTGCTGGTCCATAGACGGCTCGTGTCGGGCGAATTAGTCCGTGTGTCGGCGTGTTAAGCGTCAGGGCCTGACTGAACTCCTCGTCGATTGGGAGGTGTGAATATGCATCCGTGATATCCAAGTGGCAGAAGAGCTTGGCACCTTTCATTTGATTTAGATGTTCGGTCTTCGGAATCGGGTGCTCGTCGATTACACTAGTTTACAGCCAAAATGTACATTCAATGTCACTATTTTTTCCCTATGTATTTTGGCCCGCTAAACTCGAAAATCACATAGAAAAATTTTTTTATGGATTGGTTTTTTTGGTTTTTTGATTTTTTGTACCTTCACTCAATTGCTCATAACTCAGGTATTTATCCATAGATTTTTTTCCTCAATAGCTTGTTTTCTTCGTAAAAGTACGACCTATACGTAAACAATAAGAAACTGGACATAGTTTGACGTTTTCTATTTTTGCATGGCGTTAGAGTGAATTTTCTATTTTTATTTATAAATTATAAAAATAGAAAATTCACTCTAACGCCATGCAAAAATAGAAAACGTCAAATTATGTCCAGTTTTTTATTGTTTACGTATAGGTCGTACTCTTACGAAGAAAACAAGCTATTAAGGAAGAAAATCTATGGATAAATACCGGAGTTATGAGCAATTGAGTGAAGGTACAAAAAATCAAAAAACCAAAAAAACAAATCCATAAAAAAATTTTTCTATGTGATTTCCGAGTTTAGCGGGCCAAAATACATAGGAAAAAAATAGTGGCATTGAATGTACAGAAAATTTTTTTTATTTTGTAAACTAGTGTTATCATACGCGGGTTTAGCGTCGGCTTGTAATTGCCTGTGATGCGCAGCTTGCCGTTCTTCTTCGCAACGACGTGCGTTGTCGATGCCCACTCGGAATATTCGACCCTTTCGTAGAATCCTGCTGAGATTTTTGCATCGATCTCTTTAGCATATGCGTCGCGTAGTGCCAGTGGTACTTCTCTTGCTTTCGCGAAACCTGGTGTTGCTCCGTGTTTCAAATGTAGTGTCGCAGACGGACCTTCTAATTTACCAGCTGTGTCGCTGAACGCGTCTTCGTGTTTGGCTAGTCATTGCTCTAATTGTGTTTTCTGTTCTCGGATCAGACAAGGCGTTGTAGTAGTTATCGTATGTATTTGTTTAAGTTCTGGAAAAAGTTCGATGAAATTTATCTCTTGGGCGAAGTGAGCGATCCATTCTCGCCCTAGAAGGGATTCGAAGTCGCCCTCGACGACGTAAAGGTTGAGTCTCCGTGTTCTCTTCCCAATCGTTGCATAGACAGGAATACGGCCAAGACAATTGATCTTGTGACGTGTATAGCTGGCGAATTGTCGATCTGATTTTCGTAGTGAGAATTTGGGTTTGATAGAACGCAGCGTTTTTCACTGATTATGCCACATGGTGCTCCTGTGTCCAGTTCCGTCTTGAGGTTGCGCCCGTCAATTTGAACTTCGATCAAGCGTCGATCTGCTGGTTTGGTACCGTTAACTACGTTGATTTTTCCCAGATATTTGACGGAATCGACATGTTCTACTGGTTGCTCTGAGGTTGAGACCTGCGCCGTAGCTTGCAATGGTTTTGACCTGCAGACCCGGGCGATATGACCTCTCTTTTCGCATTTGTTACAATCCTGGTCGAAAAAGTAGCATTGACTGCGTAGGTGTTGACCTCCACAGCCATGGCAGACGTGGTTGCTGCCGTTGTCTGCATGTGATGCTTTTTGGGCGTTTCGCTGCGGTACTCGGCTTCCTGGTGATGGTTTAGCAAGGAACGGCTTTTGTCCCCGCTTAGTTTGTGGCGCTGTGTAACCTAGTTTGTTCGTTGCTTCGGGCATGAGCGATGTCCCTGGGTTTTTTTACCTCGCTCGCTGTATTATGTGCTGCTTCGAGAGCGTGTGCGATCCTATAAGCTTCTGTAAATGCATCAGGTTTTTTTGCAATAACCTCATCGCGCATTTCGCGCGACTGGAGCCCGTGTAAGAGTTGCTCGATAAACATTCTGTCTAAAAACTCACCATATTCGCAATTAGCAGCGCCTTGTCTCAATTGTAGAGTGAACTGTGTGATTGTTTCGCTCTCCTGTTGGGCAATCTGTAGGAATTTGATGCTCTCGGCGTTTTAATTTTTTGTCTTGCCGAAGTGCTCAACAAGGGCTGTACGTATTTGGCGTAAGTGAGCTCCTCAAGCAAGCGCGGACTAATCAGAAATTTGAGCGCGTTATTCAGCTCGGCACCCATGTGAACGCGGGCATAATTACCGTGGTCATTCTGCGGGATTTTTGATAATTGTAAGGCCCAGTCGAATCTCTTAAAGTAATCTTCTACTGTTGTCTTCTCGGTGGATCAGTATTCGCTCATGGAAAATGACGGCGGTTTGGTCGGTGCATTGTCCTGCGCGCCCGGTGCGACTACGTTTGTTGCGGACGCTTGGATTGCGCTTGCGATCATACTCGAAATCGCCTGTAAGAGCTCTGGTGGAACGTCCCTTATGTTTATATGCCGTGAATAACTTGTATCCCACTTCTGACACCACTATTAAACCTCTTTATTCGTAGAATGTTGTTAAGTTATATTTAGCGATTGCACAATAACATTAGAATCTCTGAATCTCGACAATCACTAAAAACCTCGGATAATACACACTAGAGAAGGCGGCGAGCTGTTCCAACAAGTCCGCTTTTGATTGGCTACCGCTACAGTGCGCTGAGGGCGCGTTGTTACTAGAGACCCATTTGTTACTACGCCTTCAGCGCGCTGTTCAAATACAACACGTTAAAATTTGAAAATCAGCTCGACCCGATTTAGTAATCGGCCTGATTTCCGAATTGCTGAAACTTTCACCTCGATTTAGTAATTGGCCCGATGCAACTAATATACGCATCGACTCCGATTACTAAATCGACCTGATTGCCGAAAATTCGAGGTTGCAACTGACGCTGCAACCCATTAAGAACTCTAAGTAAGCGTTATCAAAACGGGATATAAACCTCGAGGAAAAGGCAAACAGGCAGTCGGGAAATCGGTCAGTCAAACGTGCACGACTCCACGTTATATCATATTTTCTACATAAAGTTCGTAACGCGATTGTAAAACACGAGACGTGTATTCAGAATATTAAAGGTGATCGATTAAAGAAAAGTAATCAATTAAAGAAAAAGTCACGAGTGTTGAGAACCTTCATTCCCATCCTCGCGGATCGTTGGACCCAAGTGCCAACCTGCAAAAATCCGCAGGGCGGCACAACACGTTATTAATACGTCATTTTACGTCACACACACACACACACAATCTGCTACATATATATTAATATAATTTATATTGTAGATATAATTTACAAAAACTTAATTTTGTTATTCAAATTTGTTTTTAATGTTCTGTAACAACTGTTGACGTTCTTATATATTTCAATTATCTTACAAAAAATTTAATTATAAAAATGACTTAAAAATCACAATATTATGACGTTTCTTGTACGACGTCATTATGACGTCATAAAACAGACGTTTTTAATTCGGTATTATTCGGTCATCTGACGTCATTGGACCAGTAATGACCAGTTTTTGACGTTATTTTGACGTGGGTATGCTACCTGGACACATTATAATAATAAAAACTATATTTATAAGTTAATCTGTCTCTCTCTCTTTCTTTCTCTCTCTTGATCATTTATTAGATATAATTTTGGTGAAGAAAAAAACATTACCGCACTTATTATATCTTGGCAAGTGGAGCAGCTTTGTTATTCGCATACCCCGAGGACATGTTCTCCTTTATTATGAAGGAGCATCAAATCCACTCTTCGAATGGAAACATCCTGAACCAGCCGAAGCATTCTTACCAATCTATTACTACTATAATAGCGAGAAAGGACACGCGATAGGAGTTGCTTTCGATTGTGGTTCAAGTATATCTTGCTATCCAAAATGACTACCTACTTGTAAATACTTTCAAAATTTTTTTTATTATTTTTTGTTTAACTATTATGAAGGATGCCATATAGAGAACACACAAACCGATCGCTATACTAGGATATTACCATTATCGACGTGGTCCAAAGAAGAAACAGTCAGACCTAATAAACTAATGTTGATGATCCGCGCTAAAGGTGTCGTTTTAGTACCATTACTTTTAATGCCTGCCACACCAGGGTAAATAAAAATATTTAGTTTACAATTAATATATATTAAGACCGTTAAGATATACAATCAATAGACAAAGGAAAGAGCCATTTACGGTCCAAGCTTGGATCTTATTTTCCAACATATTAAACTGCGCGCCAATTATTTATCAGACTTAAAGCACAGTTATTATTGAAACATTCAAAATCCCCCTCCCCTCCCTAATTAAATCGATATCGATTTAATATTACTCGTAAAATCACTGTAAAGAACTTATTGCGAAAAATATTATCCCAGCGAGGGTTCGAACCTGGTATTCCGTTCGGGCGTCATACCAATTCGACCACCGGGGCATGTGGTAATATTTATCGCAATAACCGGCTAACAATAATTTGAACGTCTTTCTCAGGCGACGTGAATAAACAATTAATATATATTAAGACCGTTAAGATATACAATCAATAGACAAAGAAAAGAGACATTTACGGTCCAAGCTTGGATCTTAGATAGCTTAATAATATTTCTGTATTATACGCGTATTTTCCAACATATTTTTCGCAATAAGTTCTTTACAGTGATTTTAATATTAAATCGATATCGATTTAATTAAGGAAGGGAGGGGGGATTTCGAATGTTCCAATAATAACTGTGTTTTAAGTCCGACAAATAATCGGCGCGGTTTAATATGTTGGAAAATACGCGTATAATACAGAAATATTATTCAGCTATCTAAGATCCAAGCTTGGGCCGTAAATGGCTCTTTCCTTTGTCTTTTAATTTACAAATCTTTTATTTCTATCTATAACACATTATATTTTATAGATTTTACACGCTTACACTCGGCGAACGAGGTCAATGGATATATTTTCTTAAAAATACATATCCCAAAGTAAGAGTTTATCACAAACAGAAAGCACCCAAGTTTATATTCAATACAAATTCCTGGACAAATATTACTATAAAGTAATTTAATTGAATATACATTTATATATTTTATTAAATCTAGTTAAAATGTGTAACTAAAATAATTTACGGTTTTTTTACAATTTTATCGAGAAGATGGTCGGAAAATACAATCCAAGTATTTTGCAATGAAACAAACGTGTTTTATTATGTGCATCGTCGACCGCTCATCTTTTATTTTTTTTCGCTTGCTGTGGATCCGAAAGGTTGGGCCACTTGGAGTGCGAATTGTATACCATCAGGTATTCTAAAGACGTAGGAAAAAAATTGAAATTCAGAAATAAAATTTCTAAAAAAAAACTATGTTCTAAAATAATATTTATGAATCTAATAATGTTTACACATTAATATTATATATATATTAATTAATAATCCTTAAGGCTCCTGGGTACTCACGGCGGTATGTGAAATTGTGACGTCAGAAGCGAGAAATGACACGTTGAAAATTCTTGCGTTTTATTTCCAAATAAAAAGGTTTACTTAAAATAACACTACAGACTACTTCAGCACACCTCAAAAATACCCCGAGTTATATCCCTTTTCCTCGACAGTTAATAAACACCCGTAAGATAAGTGTAATACGAAGCCTAGTCATGTAGGCTTATGCGCAGGCGCAGGCGTGTAAGCCTACATGACTAGGCTTCGTATCACATTCATCTTACGGCTGTTTATTAACTGTCGAGAGAAAGGGATAGAACTCCGAGTATTTTTGAAGTGTGCTGAGGTGATCTGTAGTGTTATTTTAAGCAAATATCTTCTTATTTGGAAAAAAAACGCAAAAATTTTTAACGTGTCATTTCCACTCATTTTTTGCTTCTGATTTCAACATGGCCGCGGCGAGTACCCACACACACAGGAACCTTAATAATATATATTATAAAGTACAAGAAGTAATAATCATTATTGCATTGTGCTCGAACTGTTTATACTGTATCTTATTGTTCAGTCATTTAATTGTGTACAGATATAGATGGGCCCCCTTTAGATGGCGGATGGTCAGAATGGGGACCATGGACGTGTAGTGCCAGTTGCAACGGTGGCATAGGAACTAGAAGACGATATTGTAATTCACCGGAGCCTAATGTACGGGGCGAACCTTGTATAGGACCCAGTAGCATGACAGGTCGTTGCAATACGATTCTTTGTGGCGACATAACTGACGGTATGCTGACGCAGACCATTATTTATTTAAATTACTAATGTTTAATATTGTTTTTATTTTTTTGTAATTCAATAAAATATTTTGTTTTAAAATATTGTTGCGCTCCGCGGCTTGCTTTCTCTCACTCGCGCGCTCTCGCGACCGCGCCCGCGCCCGAGGACTCCCGGTAAATGCAATTAAATGAACACAGAGTTAAAGGACACTTTATCAGCGGGTTTATTCACTCAAATACAACGATTTCTAGCGAGGTCCGTACAAGTTAATGGCTTAGCGGAAAATCGCTAACGCAACACTGTCCTCCCTCTTCGAGATTGTCGTCCCGACGATCTTCTATTCCTCTCAGACAGTCCTCTTTAGGCAGTACAGCGGTCTTTCTTCTTTACGGATTCCAGGGCTCCAGGACGGCTTTCTGCCTTAACCTGAGCTCCCATGCTACAGGTTATCGGGCTCCGTCCCTTAATTTCAGCCCAATTCGTTCAGGACTCCTGTCCCCTTCTCGGGGCAGACTCCAACTCGACATCAACAGGCTTTCTCCTGCCGACTACAGGAACCTCCCAAGCTTTTTTTCTTTGCAGGGATACCGCCGTCTGGTTCGCTCGTCGCTGCGTTCGGTTTCTCGACGCTGGCCTGTCTCGTCCTTTTTGCTACGACGCTGCCGCTGCTTTTCTTGTTGATCTTCGGACAAGGGGGGAAATTACTACTTGTGGACCCTGCGTCTCGCAAGACTCCTCTAGCCCCTGTTTCGGCATTCGTCCTAAGTCCCGCGAGAAAACCATGAGCCAAAAACCGTGGGAAAGGTAGACTTCTTAAAATAAATTTCACTCCCTCGAAGAGGTCACAGGTGTCCTTTTCTATTGCGAAACTCCGCTCCGGACCCTTTAAGTGGTTTTCTTCAGACGAGAACTCTTCCGGGAGTCGCAGAACTAGCAAGAAAAACAGTAAACGCAGTAATAAAAAAAACACAACGTAAAAATTAATTGTACTTAAGTATCCCACAATTCTCTTTTCCCCCTCCTTTCCCTCGGATTCCGATCTCCCTAAACACTTTCCAATTATCTCTCAAAGAAAAGAGCTAATCTATTCACGACCTTTTTCCTATGTCTCGAAGATTTCCGAATACAATAAATCACATCACTACTTCTCTTTATTATCAAAAAGGGGCTTTCCCAGTTGCTCTGCAACTTAGAAGTCTTTCCCTCTCTTCTCTTTTCAAGGATTATACAACTAAACTTTTTGTCTTACTTACTTCAAAAGCATCCGCCTGGCTTTTTGATCATACCAGGCTTTTGCACAAGTTCTGACATCCATGCTTCTCCTAGCAGCACTATGGATTTCCCCGAGTTTCTACTTCAGTTTCCCTGCGAAACCACCTACCGTCTCCTCCTAAAGCCTCGGGGTCTCTCTCTTAGTCATCTATCCTAATCTCTGATTTTTAGAAATATACTTCGCCAGATAATTGGTAATCGTCTGATGTTGACGTTCGATCTGCCCGTCAGATTGAGGATGTGTTTAAAATATACCGCGAATGGACGCGCGACGCGAGGAGACACCGTGTATAATCAAGCGCGATCAATTTATTGATTTTCCGAAAACGCTCGAGGAGGGTCGACCTTTGTTTAGGGCGCGCCGTTCGGCTGCGTGCGCGATGCGGCGACGACGGTCCGCGGACTCACTTCTTGTCTCGAACTCGAGCCGAGCACACGTTCTAGCGTGAGCTGTCACGCTTCCTTACGGTTGTTACTACGTAACAACGTTGCGCGAAACTCGTGCTGAAATTGGGATTACATCGAGTTGTAGCTGCTCATATCACCTGCTACCTTACTGTTTGTGCCACGTTTCATCCTCCTATCGAGCTGCCTAGCAAGTACGAGAAGATCTGTTTCGTCACGACGAGAGAACGATGACAGATGCGCTCCACAGCGTGCAGTTGCCGGACGGCGATCTTTTCTCCCTACAAGTGCTGAGAGCTTCTACAAGCGTCTCTCCCTACAAATGCTGAGAGCTTTACGAGTTTTCTCCCGACAAGTGTCGTAGTAGTGATTTCGCTAAAGTGAATAAAGACTGTTTACGATTTACGAAAGTGTGTCGCTCCTTCCATTTATCACAAAGTCCACATCCTTACTGTCTCTTTTGGTGAGTTTTAGACAGGGTGCAAGGCAGTAGTCCTCGTTTTCATAATTTTTAGTAGATGTTCTAACTCCGAAAACAGCTTTGATTCAAAGTTTCTCTCCTGATCTGTATGTACCTCGAGGGAAACTCCATATCTAAAGATTACTTGATTAACAAAGACTTCCGACACCGTTTTAGCCCTGATATTCCTTAATAGAAAAGTCTCCACCCACTTGGTAAAGCAATCAACGATTTAGGAAATTACGGATCGCTTTCTTGTCAATAAGTTGCTAAGATTTAATTATTTATTTTTTATTCCAATTAAATGTTTTTTATTTGAAAACATTTCAATTCTTTACATTTTGAACATTTTTGATTATTCTTCTTGCTTCTTCCGCCTCGACGTTTGGTTTGCGTTGCCACACTCCTTCAGGTCACGTTAGGTTGAGATGATTCAGCCGTCTGCGTAGCTGCGTCCAAAAGTTTCTTCTGCGTCCCTTCTGTAACCGACCTTATCAGAAAGAGAGATTGATTGATTGAGTTTATTATGCCCAAGCCAAGGCTAAAGGGCAAAGATACAAATAAGAAGAGACATAGAATGTAACATAATAATAGCCTAGTAGTAGAAAGAAAAGAAGTTACATATATGTTACATACTAATGTAAAACTTAAAACTAATATATAGACTAAAAGAAAAAGCAAGAACAATAATCCGCAACTTAACCTAAACTAAAGCTAAGAAACATATTAGTATGCGCAGATTAACTTAACCTAAACAATATACATATAACGTAGCAGACTAGAAGACGGTAGTCTGACTAGACGACGGTAACATTGCACAATATGATTCACACAAGATGGCTAAGAGTATCAAATAGATTCTGATGCAAGTAAAAACAAGCGGAGAAGGTCTTTAAAGGATGAAAAAGTAGCTGCTGATGTTAGGCTGCTAGGAAAAGTATGCCAAAAACGTATTGAAAAAAGGCGAAAGGAGTGCATGTACATAGTAGTTCTGCAAGACGGAACATGAAAAGATTGTGATGAGGTAACAAGGCGATCAGATCTTCTCAGAGATGGGTCAAGAAGGGTGAAGAGCTCGCTCAGGTATGATGGAGAGTGTAGAAAAAGAATGCGATACATCTGACAACCGAGAAAATATAACCTTCTATTTTCCACCAAAAGCCATCTCAATCGACGTCTATATGGCGTAATATGCTCATCTCGTCTTAGATCAAAAATAAATCTAATACAGCAATTTACCAGTCTCTGCAGTTTGGTATTCAACTCGTTACTTAAGCCGTGGTAGACAAGACAACAATAATCTATATGAGGCATAATCAAGGTCATCACTAATTTAGTTCTCAATTCGGTGGAAAGTGAATTTCTGTTGAATTTTAGTTTATGCAGTGCATAATGGACCCTTTGCGAGACATTCAAAACGTGTTTCCTCCAAGAAAGAGTAGACGTAAATACAAGAGAGAGAGAGAGAGAGAGAGAGAGAGAGAGAGAGAGAGAGAGAGAGAGAGAGAGAGGGAGAGGGAGAGGGAGAGGGAGAGGGAGAGGGAGAGGGAGAGGGAGAGGGAGAGATTGATTGATTAAATTTATGCCCAAGCCAAGGCTAAAGGGCAAAGATACAAATAGCCAGAGACATAGAATGTAACATAATAGTAGCCGAGTAGTAAAAAGAAAAGAAGTTACATATATGTTGCATACTGATGCAAAACTTAAAACTAATATATAAACTGAGGAAAAAGCAAGAACAATGATGCTCAAGAACTAAGCAATAATCCGCAACTAACCCAGACTAAAGCTAGGAAACTTACTAATATGCGCAGGTTAACTTAAACTAGATAATATACATATAACGTAGCAGACTAGATGTCTGACTAGACGACGGCGACATTGCACAATATAATTCCCACAAGATGGCTAAGAGTATCAAATAGATTCTAATGTAAGTAAAAACAAGCGGAGAAGGTCTTTACAGGATGCAAAAGTAGATGCTGATGTTATGCCGCTAGGAAGAGTATGCCAAAAACGTATTGAAGAAAGGCGAAAGGAGTTCATGTACATAGTAGTTCTACTAGACGGAATATGAAAAGATTGTGATGGGGTGACAAGGCGATCAGATCTTCTCAGAGATGGGTCGAGAAGGGTGAAGAGCTCTCTCAGGTAGGATGGAGAATGTAGAAAAAGGATACGATACATCTGACAACCGAGAAAATATAACCTTCTATTTTCCACCGAAAGCCATCTCAATCGACGTCTCTATGGCGTAATATGGTCATCACGTTTAAGATCCAAAATAAATCTAATACAGCAATTTACAAGTCTCTGCAGTTTGGTGTTCAACTCGTTACTTAAGCTGTGGTAAACAAGACAACAATAGTCTATATGAGGCATAATCAGGGTCATAACTAATTTAGTTCTCAATTCGGTGGAAAGTGAGTTTTTGTTGAATTTTAGTTTATGCAGTGCATAATGGACCCTTTGCGAGACTTGCAAAATGTGTTTTCTCCAAGAAAGAGTAGACGTAAATACAACGCCCAAGTTCCTCACCTCACTCACAAAAGGAAGAGGGACCTGGTTTACAATAATAGGCGGTAAAAGACTACAATCGATATTCTTAACATAAGCTTGACTGCCATAAATAAGCACCTTTGATTTGGCAGGATTCAGTTTAAGTCCGTTAGACTCAGCATAATCAAAAATAGCATTCGCGTCCATAGAAATCAACTCTAAGCCGTGACAAATTTCGGTCGGAGAGCATGAGAGATACACTTGAATGTCATCAGCAAACATCATGTGATGTGCATGCAACAAGACGCGACCAATATCGTTGATAAATAGAGAGAATAAAAGTGGGCCAAGCACAGAGCCCTGAGGGACACCGGAGGACGTAGATAGCCAATCAGAGAAGTTACCAGCATCATCGACCACGGCCTGAGAACGGCCGGTTAAGTAAGAAAACATCCAAGTAAGGACAGGATCCGAGAAACCAATCTCCTTAAGCTTGATGAGCAAGCACAGATGTGGAACCGTGTCAAATGTCTTACTAAAATCAAAGAGGATCATGATTGTGATAAGTCTATTATCAATCCCCTCTTTAATATTGTCACAAACACGTAGAAGTGCAGACTGAGTGTTGTGACCTGGTCGATATGCGGACTGCCTAGGATTCAAGATACCATGTTCAGTTAAGTAGTCAGTAATTTGTGAGGCGACGATCCTCTCAAGTATCTTAGAGAGTTCAGGCAGATTGGCTATCGGTCTCGTATCGGACGGGGATAGTGGAATACGAATCTTCGAGAGAGGGCGGATAAGCGCTCGCTTCCACTGAGACGGAAATACAGATGTTTCTAATGAGCGGTTAAATAGAGCAGTAAAATACGTAGAAATTGTAGGCCAAGCAATACGCAAAATATAAAGCGGAATTCCATCAGAACCAGACGCATAAGAGTGAAGTGGTCCAACAGAAATGAGCTTAAAAATCATGCCAGGCATTATGTCGGAGAAAACAAACTCTGGGCGTTGAGATGGACGGACAACCAGAGCAATGGCGGAAATAAAGTCAGCATACAAGCAAGGCGACTTAGCGTTAGAAACTGAAACGTAAAATGAATTTAATTGATTAGGTGTAAAAAAACGTAAAGGAGAAACTAAGGATGATTTAACAAGACCCAAACGAGCCAGTTCTCTCCATAATTTACCAGGATCAGTGATGTTTTTAAGAGAATTGAATTGAAACTCGCTTTTGGCACGCCTTATGTCAATATTAAGCCGATTACGAAAAAGTCTATAGGTGGCGTAACCGAGCAAACTATTAGAGCGCTTTGCCTGCTTGTATAGCTGATTACGCGTACAAAGCCTGGTTTTAAGTTCGACCGTGAGCCACCGTGCAGGGGGCCTCCTGATAACAAATACCCGCTCAGGAGCAAAAACATCAAGCGACCCAAGCAAAGTATCAGACAGCACCGCGCAGAGTCCCTCAACACCAGAAACACTCGGCCAGTCAACAAGCCCGACACAACTACCATCGGTAATCCCTCGAATGCACGCCAGAAAATCAGTACTCTCAGTGATAGACTGAAGATGGTCACGAAACTCATCACCGAGAGAGAGAGAGAGAGAGAGAGAGAGAGGGGGGGGGGAATCAAAGAAATGGTAGGCGGCAAGACCCAGCGATGAGGTGAAGTTGAGTCCGCAGAGCTCGGAGTCGAGGACCCGATCTGAAAGGGCTTCCTTCGATGCGGTGAAACTGCTCCAAAAGCCGGGTGACTGGCGCCGAGAACCAGCGAGTGATCGCCGGGGTGTCTTGCGCCAGAGAGCGACTGAGCGCTCGATGCAGGCGGGCTGGCGTCGAGAGACGGCAGAGAGCCGGCGGAAGGGCAACCTGCGCCAGAAGTTGACAAAAAGCCTGCGGTGAGGCGTCTTGCGCCAAGAGACGGCTTAAAGCCGAAAGATGGGCGTCTAGCGCCCGCGACGGGCGGCTGTGTGCCGGTGGCTAGGCGTCTAGCGCCTGTGGACGGCGTCTGGGCGCCGTGAGCAGGGCGACCTGCTCTAGGAGGCGGCTGAGCGCCAGTAACCTGGAGACTAGCGCTTGGTGCAAGGCGACTTAAGCCGGGAGGCGGCTGAACGCCTAAGGGAGCGTCAGGATCTGTTCGCCTTCACTTTGCGCTAAATATTTAATGCAAAGGAAGTGGGCAAGTCTTGCGCCGGTACCAAAAAGTTTGACTATCTTTTCCTCGGCAAGCCGAGAAGGGCGTGGGGTTAGGCCAGAGCATGGCGTAGTGAGAACTAGCTATACCTCTGTAGCCAGCTTGCTCGTGTCTGACTGAATTCTGGCCGCAAACAGCCTTTCTTATAAATGATTCTGATTGCGTTTTAATTACGAGTTTGCCATCCATCTATCGGCGACAATTCTTAGTATTCCGGTTGCTAGGAAACGTTCGTCCTGTCAAACAGGTCAGAGCATCCTGAAATTGTCTCACAGCTGTCGTCGAGAATAACCTGAAGCTGTCGGAGGGTTCTTGCGTCTTTTCGAAGCGGAGGTTATCCCGAGAGGAGGTTACCCTTGTGGCTGACGGAGTTGCCACAAACAATTACGAGTAAGTATCTATTTCCGGACAGGATAGCTGGAAATGAGCCCAGAATGTCCATTTGTATCCTTTAGAACGGAGCTCTTACATTATAAATCTGTAGCGGGAATTTTACCTTTCTTGTGGGGCCATTTCTGGAAACGCAAACTTCACAAGATTTGCACCAGTTTTCTACAGCCTGCTTGCAAGTGGCCCTATAAAATTGTTTTTAAATTTTTTCGAGAGTCTTATTGACTTCGAAATTACCATCAGAAGAAGAATCATGAACCCTCTTTAAAATTTCCTTAATTCGCTTCCGAGAAACGAGTAGCTGAAGAAGATTGGACTTCAATTCGGCGCTACCCATTTTTTATAAATAATTCCGTCTTTCAAAACTAGAGCATCCCAATATAACCAATAAATTCGGGAAGAATCGTCTCTAGCGGCTATTTCAAAGAAGAGTCTGAGTAGGGCGTACTCTTGCTTCTTTGCCCTGGTAAATAACCGAGATGCTTGTATCCTCTTTCTGTTTCTTACGCTAATCTTCCAATTTCTTTCCTTCGAAACTTATGCGTGCAAGGAATTTCCCTTGTTTCTTCCCACTCTTCTTTTCTACACTGGCGCAGTACTCACAGCCGTCCGTATCACATTGTCGTCTTGAAAGATCATCGGCATTCCCGTGATCTCGTCCCTTTAAATGGACGATCTCGAACACGTATTGCTGGAACTTGGACCTCCAATCAACGAGCTAATTGTCCTTCCAAGTCTCTGAAGGATATTAAAGAAAGATAATTCGTGCGTGGTGCGATGAAATTTGGAAAAAGGTGATTAACGTGCACGACAAGTCTTTCGTAATGTACAGCCGGATGGAGAGCTACACAGGAAGAGAGCTCTCGCGGCGAGTTTATTCGTGTACCAAAAACAAAGCAAAGAATTCATAGAGGGTAAACTCGTAGACAATCGCAGAAAACAACTAGAGCATAGAATAATGATAACAGATCTATTTCAATATCTAACAGTGCGGATCAAAAACATTTGTTCGTAAAGATAATGGCGGAAAGATTTTAAAGAATCAACAAAGATGAATTTTTTCGCAAGTGAGTAAATACAGGAGTAGATTAAATCGACACTAACTGGCAATTTATTATGTGATTTTACGTACACGACGTTTCGGCCATGGGTTTTGGCCCTTATCAAGTGTATATCATTTACATATAAACGCTGTTCGTACCAAATCTTGATTGTGGAATTGTGCCAACAAGCCAAAAGTCAAAAAACTATAATGAAAAAGGAGAAAAAGTTATAGATCGTTGAACAGCGCAATTAAATAAAATAAAAAGTAAACTTACAGGTCTTTGTGCGTCATATGTATGTTAAAACGATGTAAGAAATGCCAGTTAAGGAATCATGTCAGCATCGCTCGCCGGTTAACGTTGTACCGATCGGTTATGTGGCTCTAATTACAATATCATACGATCCGGGCAAGTTGTCAGTATCCCTCTGTAGATTAATCGCATTGTTATGTTTTTTAATGAAAAACATCTCGGTTATTTCACGTTTTCTGGTTTGTTTCTCACTGTGTAAGATCTCGGGATTCAACCAACCGAAATCATGTTTGTGTGATACACGGTGCTTGCTAACAACTGAGCGACTACTGACGTCCTTCCTTATTACCCTGGCTGGGGTAATATTTTTTCGCAATAAAAATTTAAACTATTTAATTTAGAAATTACATCAACTGACCAAAACCCATGGTCGAAATTAATAATGTCTCGACGATTGATCCGAAAAAGTGCTGTGTGAATCCGACAAACCAAGTTGGCTCACAGTTTTTCAATGTTTATATCGGAAAGACGTTATATATTGCCAGTCACAGTCGATTCAAATTACTTTACTTTAATCCTTCCTTATGTTCGCTTGATGCTCTTTAATTCGAGTCTCCATATGTCTTTTGGTTTGACCAATGTATGCGGCGTTGCAGTCGGCGCAATTAATTTTATAGACTACATTGGTCTGTTTGGCACGTTCTAACTTATCTTTCCCTTTCTTTATAATGCAGTCGAGTTTTTTGGGAACCGTATACACCGTATAGAAACCACAATTATTCAAAATGCGGCGTGTTCTTTTGCTGAGGCCTTTCACACAAGGAATAGTAATGAAATTTTTCTTAGTATTGCCTACAATATTATTTTGCGTATTGTCTCTACTAGGCAAATTGCGGCTATTAAGTTCCTTCAATCTATTTTTTACGCGCTTTTCAATAACGTGAGGAGGGTAACAATTATTCGAGAGTATCCCTTGAAAAGCGCGTAAAAAATAGATTGAAGGAACTTAATAGCCGCGATTCGCCTAGTAGAGACAATACGCAAAATAATATTGTAGGCAATACTAAGAAAAATTTCATTACTATTCCTTATGTCAAAGGCCTTAGCGAAAGAACACGCCGCATTTTGAATAATTGTGGTTTCTATACGGTGTATACGGTTCCCAAAAAACTCGACTGCATTATAAAGAAGAGGAAAGAAAAGTTAGAACGTGCCAAACAGACCAATGTAGTCTATAAAATTAATTGCGCCGACTGCGACGCCGCATACATTGGTCAAACCAAAAGACATATGGAGACTTGAATTAAAAAGCATCAAGCGAACATAAGGAAGGATGTCAGTAGTCGCTCAGTTGTTAGCAAGCACCGTGTATCACACAAACATGATTTCGATTGGTCGAATCCCGAGATCCTACACAGTGAGAAACAAACCAGAAAACGTGAGATAGCTGAGATGTTTTTCATTAAAAAACATAACAATGCGATTAATCTACAGAGGGATACTGACAACTTGCCCGGGTCGTATGATATTGTAATTAAAGCCACATAACCGATCGGTACAACGTTAACCGGCGAGCGATGCTGATATGATTCCTTAACTCGCATTTCTTACATCGTTTTAACATACATATGACGCACAAAGACCTGTAAGTTTACTTTTTATTTTATTTAATTGCGCTGTTCAACGATCTATAACTTTTTCTCCTTTTTCATTATAGTTTTTTGACTTTTGGCTTGCTGGCACAATGCCACAATCAAGATTTGGTACGAACAGCGTTTATATGTAAATGATATACATTTGATAAGGGCCGAAACCCATGGCCGAAACGTCGTGTACGTGAAATCACATAATAAATTGCCAGTTAGTGTCGATTTAATCTACTCCTGTTTTAAAGAATCGATTATCGCTAAAAGTTTACGATGAGTAACACAGTAATTTCTCTCAGCTTTATTGAGCACACGGGTAAAATAAGCTATGACCCTCTCTCTAGTCTCTTGCCTTTGTGATAAGACTGTACCAATTGATCGAGGCAACAGTATCCAAAACTCCCCCTCTCCTCTCGGAAAAGCTAGCGTTGGGGAAGATGTCAATGTTTCTTTTAAACTTTCAAATGCGCGTTGATTTTTTTCCAAGAAAATCTCGCTTGGTTTTTGGTTAGCGCATGTATAGAAATTTAGCTAACGAGGGACTTGGCGCAAGTTACGATCGCGATTGCAGAAGAGCTGTGGTTTGTTTGAAAGGTTTTGATGTATAAAGTACAAAAATGCAAAAATTATTTGCCATTGTCAGGTTTTTTGTAAGTTTCTTACATTTAAAGTTTTACTCACAAGTAACCTTTATTGCAAGTGATACACACCGATTTTTTTTATCTTTTGGGGTGTGATTCAGGAACCCAAAAGATGATCATTTATGCCGAAAAAATTAGCTCAATATTGTTTAGACCACTTATACAAAGTATTCTCTTTTTAATGATATAGGACGGTATGATCAAATATCTCGCAAACAACGCATTTGCGAAAAAAGTTTTTTAAACAAAAATTGCTCGGTTTCAATGAACACATAAGATGATAACATTTGCTTGATCTAGGAAGCCTTTCCGAAGATCACGATAAGGTCACCTCTAACTTTTTCAATAAAAATGTAAGATTTTATAATAGGGACTGATTTGTTTCATTATCCTGCGCTAAAAAATATATATATATATATATATATATATATATATATATATAAAATGCTAATACGTTTGTAAACCTAATACAGGTTTTTCTCGGTGCATATTTTAGTAAAAATCTTTCTCTCTTCCATCCATTCTCCGTCAAGTGTGTCAATCGGGTTACGTGTTATAAAAAATGTCATCGTGTTGCATTATTCGAGTGTATAAGAGATAATTAAATATAAAAGAAGATCTCTCTATCTTAAATATTATTTATCATAGTTTCATCATCATTATAGTAATGCATATTAATTAATTAAATTAATTTTAACACTCCTGTTTTCAACGCAAATTTGTGGTTTAGACAGATTTTTTACATTTCAGCCGCCAATCTGTCGTCAACATGTTCGATAAACCTGCTCACTGTTGACTGACAATTTGTCGTGTATTTTGGCATTTTTGAATAACAGATGCTGTTGCATTCTTGCGTGACAAATGCTGACACTTTCGTAATAGCAAAGTTGCTTGATATTTGTCGTGAATCTGTCGTCAATGCATTCAACAAACCTGCTCGCTTATCCGAGCCATCTGTCGTCAACATACTTGTTGTATTTTTGCGAGATGTTTGCTGACACTAGTTGCAATAGCAAAACTGCTTAGCATTTGCCATCAATCTGCCGTCAATATGTTCGGTATCTGCTTGCTGTTAACTGCTATTCTGTCATATATTTTGCCGACAAAGGTTGTTGCATATTGACGGAAATGTGCTAACAGAATTGACAATACCAAATTATGTTTCCCATTTGCGGCGTTTCGGCAAACATAATTTGTTACCAACGTTTGCGATTACAGATTGTGTTAGCTGGGTGCTTTATTAGACTTGTAATCTTGATTTCAAGGGTTCAATAATGTTGTTTCGTGTTTTGCAATTCAGGGAAACTTGTTTTCACGTTCGTACAAACGGTATATCTTTCATATGAAGCACATCTTGTGATGAATTGACAGGCCGTTTGCCAACTGGACGCCATATTGAGGTAAATGCAAATAAGGAAATCTGTAGTTCCGTAACTTTTTCTCGTTTTCCATATAAAATCAGACTTTCCCTGAATCATTGATGTATGTACTGCAATCCTGGAGAAGCATTTTAAATTCTGTCAAATTAATACGACGCTGCATGAGTAGAGATTTTTGTCAGTAAAACAGACGGGTGCAGGATCCCCATAAAACTTTTTTTGCACACTAGTATAACTCTTAAACAATACAGAAAAATTTTATTCATGAAAAAAATTATTTAAACAAAAGATATAGCAGATCTTGTTGAGCGCCTTAATTCGAAGCACCAAATCGGCGAGCAGTCTCTGGATCGCAAAAATGGTCCAATCTGAAAATTTTAAATAATTTTGTAATCTATATACCCACATTTTCTATATGAATAGGCGCAAAATTTAAAAAATTAAAAATTTTAATTTTTACTGCAATTTAAAGAAAAAGAGCGATATTTCGCATAAAAAAGTCGGTAAGAATGGCCAATAAAATTGTTTTAAGCAATTTTTTAAAAATAATTTTCTATTCGTATAGAAGATAATTATGTATTTTCAAAGTATGTTAAGTTTCAAGTCAATCCGTTTATTAGTTTTTGAGTAATCGTGCTCGCCAATTTCAAAAACATGTTATCGAGAAAAACGCGCTTAAAGTTTTCGGTACAAACACAGAACTGAATTGCTTGGCACGCTGTCCCGATTTCTACTGACGAAAAGGCGGTTAAACTCGTATACAGGATGACTCACACAAACATTCTATAGAGTATTTGTGTAGCAGTTACAGCTTACTGCGCGCCAAAGCGTACCTGAGCGGCAACTGCGTGCTCACATACTTGCTCGGAAAAAGGCTCGGTCGGTAGACTTACAGTTCGAATTTTGAAAAAAACAAATATAGCCCCGTATTTTACAGATGTTAGGGAGTATTTTAAGCAAAAAAAAGACCAGGCTATCCCCTTAATATGTACGTGGAAATAGTACATATATGAACAAAGGAAAGTCACTTAAAGCAGTGAAACGTTGATATATTAAACAGTCTTTTTGTTAAAGCAGAGAATAGTTGGTTTAGAAAATTATATATACAATTTTATGTGTCAGAAAGCATAAATGTAAAGTATTCTCTGCTTTAACTTTAATCGTATAATTACCTATAATTGTAAACTATCTTTAATTATACAATTATGATCATACAATTATGGTTAAAGCAGAGAACACTTTATGTTTATGCTTTCCAACATATAAAACTGTATATATACTTTTCTATACCAACTATTTTCTGCTTTAACAAAAAGACTATACAATATACTAACAATTCGCTGCTTTATAGCAGTTATTTTGAATACTGAAAGGCATAAACGACTGTATAATAGTATATGTGTGAACGAAGGAAAGTCATTTAAAGCAGTTAATCGTTAATATATTGAGCAGTCTTTTTGTTAAATCATAGAATAGTTGATATAGAAAAGTATATATACAATTTTATGTATCAGAAAGCATAAATATAAAATATTCTTTGCTTTAACCATAATTGTATGATTATAATTGTAACCTATTTAATTGTACAATTATAATCATACAATTATGGTTAAAGCAGAGAATACTGCTATATTTTTCAAACTTTTATTGTTAATAACTTTTTAATAAAAAACGAGCGCGGGCTAAAACCTTCTGAAGGTCACTCAGGAGGATGACCTTGACAACGTATGTCAAGGTCATTGGAGGTGGGTAAGTTAATCTAAATAATTACCCTTTTCCCGAAAATGATAACATCGTCCAAATAAACTGAGCAAATCTTTAACTTCCATAAAACCTTTTCCATCAGGCGTTCAAATACCGCGGGGGCGTTACACAGAAAGCATACCTAAATTGAAAGGCATACCTAACTGTGAATTGCCAAAGCCCGTTTCCGATAGAAGAAGCCGTCTTTTCTTTTTCTCCTCGCGAATTTTAACTTGCCAATAGCCGCTTTTTAAATCTAAAGTGGGAAACCAAGAGTTACCTAATAGTTTGTCGAGGATTTATTCTGGGCAAAGGATAAGAATCTTTTATTGTGATAACGTTCAATTTCCTATAGTCTATGCAAAACTTAATTGTTCCGTCTTTCTTTCTTA
The DNA here is from genome assembly GCA_035220615.1 of Leptothorax acervorum. Classification (NCBI taxonomy): domain Eukaryota; kingdom Metazoa; phylum Arthropoda; class Insecta; order Hymenoptera; family Formicidae; genus Leptothorax; species Leptothorax acervorum. Next base: position 132,208 of record JASTWQ010000360.1, on the reverse strand, counting down.
CCAGAACAACTGGCGAACCCCAGGGACTATAAAATTTCTCAATCACTCTTTGTACTTTTATTTCCTCGATAATTTTATTAATTTCCTCGCGCATCTGAATTGGAATTCGTCGGGATACCTGTTTAATGAAGAGAGAATCTTTTTCACATTGATAACATGTTTCACAATATCGCAATTTCCCGCAACAATGTTCTCAGAGAATACATCACGAAATTTATTAAGAAAATCAACAAAAACTTTTTTTTGAATCTCATCCAAATTCGCAAAATTATTTATCTTTAGAAAAGATCTTTTAAGAAAAAAGGCACTTTTTCAAAAGTCTTCAATTCGAGAACAAATTAAAACTTTCTCCCTGTAAATTTCTGAAGTTTTGAAAGCAGATTCGAAGACATTTTTCAAATTAATGATTTTGAGAAAATCTACTCCCGATAAACAATCGTCATTAAATTCTGAAACAAACATTGGAATTTCTGCGGAACACTTCCCTACTTTAACTACGACTTTAAACTCTATTGGAACTTTTTTCTAGAAGGATATTTCAAACTACTCCTCTTCACTTGAATCTTTTCCTTCTCTTTCTTTACGAATTTTTTATTTAAAATGGAGACATTGCAGGAAACTGTATCTATTTTAAAGAAACAATTTTCCCCATCTAGCATTCCTACATAACAAAAACTTTCTAAACTCTGCTTAATTCTATTAACAGAAAAATTCTTTAAACAATTAACAATCGCGGTTTCTTTAGCGCGAGTAGCTCTTGTTGCATTCCCTTCGCTAAGAACAATTAAACCGTGTTTCCCTGATTACTAGAACATTCGGAACAGAAATGTCTTTCCTTTCCACAAAGCCAACTCTTTTGAGTTAGTCTTAAATCGGTTATTCTGTACCTTTCTTGGCCGTTCTCCAAGGTTCTCTCTTTTTCATTGCTCTTTTTCCCTCTAAAGTCTCTCTGCGCATCTTTTCTTTCTTCCTTTTCGGAATATTTCCCAAATTCTTTTTTTAAACATTTTCTCCTTGGATGATTTTGATAGATTTAGCTCTTTCTACTGTCGATTTCAGAGAAGTTGCTCCCTCTAGTTGGAAAGTCCTCCTTACAAAATTGTCCGATAAAGCCTAGACAAATTGAGCACAAGCTATTTTATCATGGACTGCAAAAGAGCACTCGGGATAGGTCAAATGCGAAAGTCTCTCTAAATCAGAACCGAAAGCAGCCAGATCCTCCCCGTACTTCTGTTTTCTGCTCGTAAATTGTGGGTAATAATTTTGCGATAAATATCCCTCGCCAAAACGTAACTCTAATTTTGATTTTAGTTCTCCGTATTCTGGGCTTTCAATATTTTCAAATGACTAAAACCGAACGCGTTTTTCCCTTTAGGCTCGTGGCCAACGCTATAGATTTCGACGCGTCGTTTCAACGGCTCGAGCGTGAAATCACTTCACATGCATCACTTTGAATTAATTGCTATATAAATTCTCGTAGCGAAACCATTCCGTCATAGGTGTCGGGTTTCAATTTTTAACCAAGCTCCGCGCGCGGATCACTTTCTCCCGTGCTTGCGACTCGCGATACGACAACCCCGGACGCTTTAAGTGTGGAAGGACTTAGCTGGATTCTGTCCTGATGACGCCGGAGCTTTCGTCCCGTTGACGCAGCATCGCGGGACTCTTCCTCCCTCCGCGCCTGCTCCTCTTCCAATTGGCGCACTTCCTGTAAGATAGCTTGTAGGGCTGACATCTCCGGTGTAAGTTCTGGGGTTTCTGCATGAGCCCTTTTTTTAGTAGGTGCTGCTATTGCTATTGTGTCGGTCGAGATCCTCTTTGATCGGATAAGCCCCCAAAAATGTTGCGCTCCGCGGCTCGCTTTCTCTCACTCGCGAGCTCTCGCGACCGCGCCCGCACACTCCCGGAAAACGCAATTAAATGAACACAGATTTAAAAGGCATTTATTGTTATTGGGTATAAATTCATTTAGATATAACGAGCACGTTCGTACGAGTTGACGGCTCAGCGAAAAATTACTAATGACCATTCGTAAACAGCCACTCTGGTTAAGTTTACGCACCCCTTTGGGAAGGGGGGATAATACCCTATATTGTAGCGCTTGACAAGGGAAGTTCAGTGGTAGTACTCTTTCTTGTTAACTCTCACCCGTTAGACCTCCAAGGGGGAAAATGTAAAATAGTCTAAAAAATTGTTTTTTGCACATTTAATCGTTTTTTAACCCTGTGTGGGTGGAAAAGTGCGTGCGTTGATGCAGTAGGTTCCTAAAGTAAATAATTACCAAAAGAATAATTAATATGCAAGGTGGGTGCGGGTGGGGGGGGGGGGGGCGAAGGCCTCCCGCATTCCCCTGTACGGGGGAACCTCGCATTACAACTTACAAAGTACATGCGTAGACAGAGGAGCGTGTTTCACAGGGATCGGGGGGGGGGGGGGGGGACCTCGCTTTACAACTTACAAAGTACATGCATGGACAGAAGGGTGAGTTCCACACGGGTCGGGGGGGAGAGGGGGCGATAACCCCCCGCAAATACTTTTAATCACCCCTTGTAGGGGATTAAAAAGTGATTAAATGTGCAAATATTAATTTTTTTGACTATTTTACATTTTCCCCCTTGGGGGCCTAACGAGAGTTAACAAGGGAGAGTACCACCACTGAACTTCTCTTGTCAAGCGCTACAATCATGGTGTAAGTAACAAGGTGTGCTATCTTCTCAGACGAATTTTTGTCACATTCTGCGCAGCACCAAGTTTCCGCCATCTTGCAAAATCACCAACCAATAACAACAATAAATGTAAACAAAATATAGTGTTACATGTTATGCAGCTTTGCAGATTCGAGGTTACTGAGCTTTGAATCCAATATAAAAAATCGTTTTTATAAAAATGCCGTCGTGTTTGTTTAAAAAAAGTAAAAATACCTCACAAAATCTATTTAAATTATACAAGATGGCGGAATCTTGTCACGTTCTCTTATTGGTCAGTAGAAAATTGCCTGCGCAGCAGTACACCTTGTTACTTACACCATGGCTACAATATAGGGTATTACCCCCCTAACAAAAACCCACATTTTTTATGTATCATCTTCTTCTACTAATTAATTTGAACAACTTTTGTTTGAAACATTTTTTATTTGCCTAATACTTTTGGAGATATTCAAGGAGGGAGAGGCTCACTTGCGTGCAGTACAATTGGACACGGTGCAATTGCACACCGTGCTATTGCACACATAAAGTTGCGCACTGTTCGATTAGACACGGTTCAATTGCGCACAGTTCTTTTGCGCACATGTTCAATTGCGCACATGTTCAATTGCCCACATGTTCAATCACGCACATGTTTAATTGCGTACAGTTCAATTGCGCACAGTTCTTTCGCGCACAGTTCTCATAAAGCGAGGTCTACCCTGCCTACCGGCGGAGGGGGTGCGGGAAGGGGAGGGCCGAAGGCCCCCCCTTGCACCCCCAGCGGTGTGTGTACACCATGTGCGTAATAGAACTGTGCATAATAGAACTGTGCGCAATAAAACTGTGCGCAATTGAACTGTGCGCAATAGAACTTTGCGCAATTGAACTGTGTCCAATCGAACGGTGCGCAACTTTATGTGTCTAATAGCACGGTGTGCAATTTCAACGTGTCCAATTGTACTGTGCGCAAGTGAAGGCTTCTCTTCAAGGAAAACTTGATAATTTATTGGCCTCCTCTAACTTTTATCTGAAACATTTTTCCAATAAATCAATACTTCCTGAGATAATTGGCCGTTCCGGAACTTTTAGTATTTGCAAATATAATAGATATATACAGGGTGATTTGTATAAAGTGACCGATTTAATTATTAGCCAAATATAAAGACGTATAAAAAAATAGTTTATACTGACATGTTAAATACAAAGGGGGACATTATATAGTAGAAATAATTATTTTATGGGTGAAGACGTTGAGGACGTTTAAAGTTTAACTTGAATTTTTTTAAATAGAATGCTATATTTCTTTATTTCATACTATGATAACCCTTTTTAAGACAAGTTCAGTGATTATTGCATGAGGATGTTCAAAGTAAGATAAAAAATATATCGACTCACCTTAAACATCTTCATGTAATAATCATTGAACTTGTCTTAAAAAGGGTTATCATAGTATAAAATAAAGAAATATAGCATTCTATTTAATTTCTCTTCTACGGCGCTACGGTCCTGAAGAGAACCTTGGCCTCATTGAGAAGCTGCCTCCAGCCATCTCTGTCTTTGGATTTCGTTTTCCAGTTGCGTACTCCCAGGTGGTCAATGTCATCCCTCACCGCACACCACCATCACAAGTTTAATGATTATTACATGAGGATGTTCAAGGTGAGTCGATATATTTTTTGTCTTACCTTGAACATCCTCATGTAATAATCACTGAACTTGTCTTAAAAAGGGTTATCATAGTATGAAATAAGGAAATATAGCATTCTATTTAAAAAAAAATCAAGTTAAACTTTAAACGTCCTCAATGTCTTCACCCATAAAATAATTGTTTCTACTATATAATGTCCCCCTTTGTATTTAACATGTCACTATAAACTATTTTTTTATACGTCTTTATATTTGGCTAATAATTAAATCGGTCACTTTATACGAATCACCCTGTATATATCTATTTTATTTGCACATACTAAAAGTTCCGGAACGGCCAATTATCTCAGGAAGTATTGATTTATTGGAAAAATGTTTCAGATAAAAGTTAGAGGAGGCCAATAAATTATCAAGTTTTCCTTGAAGAGAAGCCTTTACTTGCGCACAGTACAATTAGACACGTTGCAATTGAACACCGTGCTATTAGACACATAAAGTTGCGCACCGTTCGATTGGACACAGTTCAATTGCGCACAGTTCTTTTGTGCACATTTTCAATTGCGCACATGTTCAATTGCGCACAGTTCAATTGAGCACAGTTTTATTGCGCACAGTTCTATTCCTGGGTCTGCCCTTTGCTTTTTTACTAAGGATGTTACTTTCGAAGACTCTTTTGCAGGTCTCTGTTGCCAGTCTCCATTCTGTTGTTGTGTCCCAGCCATCTCAGCCTACTGATTTTAATATAGGAGATATCCGTATCTCCATAGATGTTATACAGTTCTTCATTATATCTCCTTCTATATTTGTTGTTATTGATTTTAAGTGCGCCATAGATGCTCCTTAGGATTTTTCTCTCGTAGCGAGCTAGGCTCATAGCGTCGGTTTACTTCATTACCCAGCTCTCAGAGCCGTATGTGATTATGGGCCTTATTAACGTTTTTTACATGGTTATTTTGGTGGCTCGGGTTAAGTCCTTAGACCTTAGTAAGCGTGCCAATCCGAAATAAGTTTTGTTGGCGTTACTTATTCTTTGCCTTATTTCCGTTGATTCATTGTTGTCCGAGGTTATGATTGCGCCAAAGTAGGAAAGTTGGTTGACAAACTCGAACTTGTATTTGCCTATTTCCAATACTGGCCCGATCCTCTTTTGAGCTACCTGGTTCCTGGAGATTACCATAGCCTTGGTCTTTCCCTCGTTTATGGTTAGGCCTACTAGTCTAGCCTCCCTTTCAATAGCTTCAAAGGTTTCTCTAATTTCTTTTACGCTACGCCCAGCGATATCCAGGTCATCCGCGTATCCTAAGATTTGAGCGCTTTGGTTAATTAATGTGGCGGATCTGTTGACTCCAGCTCTTCTAATTACTGCTTCCAGTACTAGGTTAAATAGTATGAGTGCGAGTCCGTCTCCCTGTTTTACTCCTTTCTCTACTTTCAGGACTCCCGAAATTCCTCCATTAGTCTTCACTCTACCTTTCGAGCTTTCTGTGACTATTCTGCACAATTGCACTAATTCTTTGGGTACTTTCAGGTCCTCTAAGGCTTTCCATATTGCACTTCGTTTTATGCTATCGTAGGCTGTTTTGAAGTAAATAAACAGGTGATATGACGTTATGTTGTGTTCCCAGAGTTTCTCTAGTAGATGTCTCATTGTAAATAATTGGTCTGTGGTTGACCTATTTTTTCTGAACCCGCATTGGTATTCTCCCAATAGTTTTTCGTATAAGTCCTCTAGTCTTTTTCGTATAATATACGTAAGAACCTTATAGGCAGTACTTAACAAAGTGATTGCTCTGTAGTTGCTACAGATGGTCAGGTCGTCTTTCTTTGGTATTGGGTTAATGAGGCTTGTCGTCCAGTCCTCTGGTAGCCTTGTTTTGAGTCTCCAGATGTATGCAATAATTTTGTGTAGTATCCGTGTAGCTGATTCACCTGAGTATTTCAACATTTTGCTCGTGATGGTATCAAAGCCAGGAGCTTTATTACTTTTAAGGGCGGCAATGGCGGATTTGACTTCTGCTATGCTCGGGATTAGGTCCTGTTCCGGAGTGTCTTGGTCTGTCTTGTCCTTGTATTTATGCCTTCCTCTGTCGGTTCGGCAAAATACTCTGAGAAGTATTCTTCCCATCGTTTGATTATTTCCTCGCGTCCAGATATCAACCCTCCGCTAGCAATTCTTATTGCCTTGCAATAAGGGGTATATATTGATTTATTATTTTTGATTTCCTTATAGAATTTCCTTGGGTTATTTGTTATTCTTTCGGCCTCGATAATTTTTAGTTTAGTCAAAAAGTATTTTCTTCGTTTTTGCCGGAGGAGTTTGTATGCTTCCTTCCTCGCGTTTTTCTATTCCTCCCTGCGGCTTCTTGTATTACTGTTTAGGGTTCTAAGTCTTGCATTATTTTTCTTTCTTATAATTTCTGCACATTCTTGGCCAAACCATTGATTCCTTTGCGGGACCCCTTTTTCACCTAGTGTAGCCCTTGCCGCTTTGTGTATGTTGTTTTTTAGAATGTTCCATAATTCATCCGTATCATCTACTTTTTGCCAGGTTGATACCTGCAGTCCAGCCTCCACTGTCTCACCAAATTTTTGTCTTATGTCCTCTGTTCTTAACTTTTCACTATTCCAGGTCCTCCATGTTATGCCGGCTTCCTTCGTGCGTCTATGCTTTATCTTGACCCTGGTTTTGGCCGTTACGAGGAAATGGTCTATGTTAGCTCCCCTTTTGGCGCTCACATCCATTATGTGGCTCGCGTATCTTTTGTCGACTAATATATGGTCGATTTGGTTTAGAGTGTTACCGTCTGGGGAGGTCCATGTTCCCTTATGTATATTTTTATGTGTGAACCACGTACTTGAGATCACCATTCCTTTGGAGGTAGCGAAGTTTATTAGGAGTATTCCGTTGTCATTGGATGCTTTGTGTAGGCTGTGTTTCCCGATAGTTGGGTAGTAGATGTCTTCTTGTCTTCTTACTATTGAAGTCTCTCATTACGATTTTCATGTCAAATTGGTGGGCTTGGTAGTATGTTTTTTCCAGCTCTTCATAGAACACTGCCTTCTCTTCATCGTAATTTTACTCTGTTGGGGCGTGCGCTGATATTATCGTGATATTGTGCGGTTCCAATTTGATACGCATTTTACATATTCTCAGGTTGACAGCTTAGAAGTCTATTACCTTATCACTTAGTTTCTTGTTCACGAAAATACCCGTTCCAAACTGATTTTTTTTATCAATATTTCTGCTATAGAAAAGATTCCCGGTTTTTCTTTTCAGTATGCCGTTATTCGGCTATCTGATTTCTTGTATAGCGCATATATCTATTTTGTACTTTGCAAGTTTATCTGAGAGTTCTCCAATCGCTGCCGATCTATATAGGCTTCTGATATTCCACGTTGCAAGATTCATCTCCTTATTGTTCCTTAGGCGTAGCCAGTTTCGTTTCCGATTCTTCCGTCCAGTCCGAAGCATCTTCTTCTGTCTGCTAATAATGGTTTTATTTGCGGAGATAAGTTATCAGCCTATCGTCCAACCCCCAACCTGGAGGACCAGGGACCCTTCTGTTGAGGTTACCATTCCTTAGCCAAGGGGTTTCGGTTTTACGGCGCCGGAGACTCGCCTTCACCCATCCCACTAGGGGTAGGATTTGCTAGTATCATCACCAAGTGGTGACTTGGGCGTTACTTGGTATTTAATGGCAGTACTCATTCGGCCTGGGTACCGCCACCAAGACCCATTTACTAGCCGTTCAACCTCCTCCTTTCTCCGGGCTTGGGACCGGCACGCGCGACGTAAGGCACACGCGGCGGAGTTATAAAAAATATATAGTAAAATAAAAAATATGTTAAAAAGTGGCCGGTTTTTACTCCCAAGCTAGCATGTAAAATTTTTATGTGTTTTGTATTCGACTGAGGTAACCTCGAAACACGAAAGAACGTCGGGACCGCCCTGAGAAGAGCGCAAAGCAAAAACTAGAATTATCGGAGCGGACTCAGTTTAATTACGCACCCTGATTTCACACACACAATTTAATTGTCAAACAAAATAAAACCTCTTAATTACAAAGTTGATTCAGCGATAGTCTCTCACGCACTCATGATACCGAGCGATAGCGCTATGAGCATCTGCGTGGTCGGAAGAACGGTACGGAAATCTTGACTCGCACGGAATTTCTGCGACAGCTAACGAGACGGAGATCTTGAAGAGCAGATAATGGGCCGTCCTCGCGAACGGAAATACTCAAAGATACGTAAACTCGATGCGTGAGATTTTGATAATCGGATGACTTAATTGCGGATAACACAATATCCAGTGAGGAAAATGAGACAGTGCGAACCTGCAATGGCCGCATGCGGGGTCGATATCGGTATCGAAGGTTCTGCTTATTTCGATAAGTGAAGTGCTCTTCTGAGCACACACGATTTTCGCGACAATTGGGAACCGATGCACTCGCGATGAAACCGAGGGAGAATTCGTGCTACGGCCACGACCTGGCGCAATTCGACACGACGAGGTAACGGTTGATCACGCTACCGCGTACGCTATGGTCACGTGATCCATCACTGATTCTGGGTTTCGCTCGGATGGCGGAAACGCAAGACTCGAGAGACTGAAATGTTTTGCGTGACGACCGTACTGGTGTAAATCGCGACGGAAACAAAGCAATCGGGGCGTGATGACCACGAGCGGGTGCAACTTTGCGACGCCACGGTACGACAGTGCAAGATGACCACTCACACGGGTGCCATGTGGCAACGAGAGAACACAGAATTCGTCCGGTGACCACGAGTAGGTGCGAAACGCGATAAAAACCGGCTCGACCTTCCTCTATGAATACTCGAACGGAAAGAGCGAGAATCGGTAACGAACGCGGCTCGTTCCGACAGAAGGTACTTACAATTAGCGGGGGCCGCAGGACACGCGTCGAGCAAATCAGATCGATCCACGATTTACTGCGCTGCGCGATCGACACAATTTGCCGACCGAGAACTTTCTGCGCGTGTCCCACGTTGCGCGATAGGCAGAAATTGGGAAACGCGTGCGCGTTTCGCCCTCGCGAGGTCGCGATTATTGATTATTTACGCTCCCGGGCAGGCTCGTGCCTGTTACAAGTGTCACACGCGCTCAGGTTAGAGCCGTGCGCTAAAGCGTCAGCGTCCAATAATCCAGAATTTTTATTGCAATACTTAACAGCATAATTTCTTATGGTTTTTGGCCATAGACTCACGTGGTATTATCCATTTGCTGTCAAAGTGTGAGAAAAATAAGTAAAAACCCCAAAGATGAGTCATTTAGGACCCCCATTTTTCTCTCCAAATACACCATGACTCGTTACAAAAATGGATACGGGGGGTGTGTTGTCAAGGTTGTTGAATACAAATCTGAGGTTAGGATTTCAAAATGCAAAATGGTGGATCCAATATAGCGGCTGCTAATTAGCTAAGAAATATAAGTTAAAAATGGTCGATTTTTGTCCGCAGTCGGGAAATAAAAATTCGTATGATTTTTTATAGTTTTTGGCCGTGGAATCACATAATGACATCCATTTGCTCTCAAAGAGTGGGAAAAATGGGCCAAAACTTCAAAGTTGGGCCATTTATGCCTCCATTTTTATTGTTCTTTTGTTTTTTACAATTTTTTGGTTGTCACCACGTGATTCTACAACCAACAAACTATAAAAAACCATGCAAATTTTATATGCCGGCTTAGGGACAAAAATCGACCATTTTTTAACGTATTAAGTCAAAAAGTTCTGTGTCACTTTTCCTTCCGACAAACAATTATTGAGATATCGTAAACTAAATATTGAAAAATTTACCGAATTTTTCTTGTGTTTCAAAAAATATTAAACAAGTAAAAAAATGTTTCAGATAAAAGTTCTTCAAATTGCAGGAAAAAGATAATAAAATAAAAAAATTTGCGTGTTGCCTCCACGCGCGGCCGAAGTAAAACTTTTTAATTGTGAGGAATAGGATAGTATCTCGTTTATTGTATCTGAATTAAAGCCTGTGTAATTAACAAATCAAATTTTAACTATAAATTAAAGCCGATGCAATTTACAAATAAAAATTGATTTGTGAATTAAAGCCTGTGTAATTCACAAATCAAATTTTAATTATAAATTAAAGCCGATGCAATTCACAAATAAATATTGATTTGGGAATTAAAGCCTACTGTACTGCGGTTGTTAAAGCGACACTGCTGCGATTTGCCGCGGTCTCGGATTCTACAGTTCGGTAATCTCCCACCTGTCACAATGTTTACACGCGATTCGCACGTGATTCGGCCGCGCTACCGAACTCTTAGAATATCTTCGAACATCCTAACTTATGAAATCTAGAATATTCTGTACATCCCGCTCACCATTAATAACAATTAATCCTTACATTTATTTACAAGTATCGTAGGCAACGCATCGGTCAGCGGGAGTTTACATTGTTTATTGATATTCCGTTTACAAATATTCCGTTTGCCGTGTTAAGAGTTATAACTCGCACTTTATTATCGGTGCCCTCGTGGGTTTCTACGACCCGTCTTAATTTCCACCTTAATGGTGGCGCATTATTGTCTTGTATCAAGACAACGTCATTTATGGCTAGATTATCTCGCTCAGACGTCCATTTAGTTCTACCCTGCAACGAGGTCAAATATTCTTTGTTCCATCGGTTCCAAAAATTCTGCGCAATTCTCTGAACTGCTTGTCAGCGATCGAGTCGATTCATAGGGACGTTCATTACGTCAATGTCTGGGAGAGCTGTTAATGAATCACCTATTAAAAAATGTGCCGGTGTTAGAGGTTGTAAGTCTGCAGCCACTGAGGGCAGCTGGCAAATCGGACGCGAATTCAGACATGCTTCAATTTATGTCAATACTGTAGCCAGTTCTTCGAAAATCAGATAACTCTCCCCGATAACGCGTTTTAAATTAAATTTACACGATTTTATCCCGGCCTCCCATAATCCTCCCATGTGAGGCGTCGATGGTGAGATAAATTTCCATTCGACATTATACGCTGTTCGCAATCAACGGGACTTGATAGCCAATTGGGGCTCTCCCACCAAATTTTACTTTGCCTCAAATTCTTCAAACTGATACCCCTCGAAATTAAATCCGCGGGATTCTCGTTTCTGTCAACATGATGCCAATGCCTAGACGGAAGAATAGACTGAACCTCAGCAGTTCAATTCGACACGAATAATTTCTGACGCTATGGATCACCGGCAATCCATGCCAGTGTTATCGTAGAGTCGTTCCATGCATGCACCTTATCGAACTCTATCCTGAAAACCTTCTTAACATTTTGAGCCAATCTCACGAGCACAACGGCACCGCATAGTTCGAGCCTAGGCAGCGTCTTACTCTTGACTGGTGCAACGCGTGATTTTGAACATAGTAATGCAGAACTGGAATTATTATCTGCGTCAATCGTTTGCAAATAAATACAAGCTCCGTAAACGTCGCAAAATGCATGTAAATTGTAGCGCGCTGCATTGGAGCCTCAAATTATTCTATGAGGTATTTGGATTGTACTAACTTCCTGCAAATCCTCTGTATAGACATCCCACGCCCGACGAAGGTCCTCCGTCAACGGCTCGACCCAACTCAGATTCGACAACCATGTCTCTTGCGTGATTAGCTTAGCCCAAGTCAAAATAGGACCGATTAACCGGAGCGGATCAAATAATCTAGAGATAGTCGACAAAACATCGCGCTTAGTTTTTACTGAACTCGTGATAGGCTCGATTGAAAATTGAAACATATCCGATTTAGGGTGCCAATTTAACCCCAATGTCTTTATTGCGCTCGCATCAATCGCCAATACCGGCGACTCCTCGACCCGATCGACAGCCTGCAGCTCAGGTATAACTTCCTCACAATTCGAACGCCATTTGTGAGTCTCAAAACCACCCTTGCGTAAAAAAGCTTCGAGCTCGCTATCGGCTCCCGTAATAATGTCGTCGACATACATATCTTTCAATAGAACCTGTGATGCGGCGAAACCTGCGAGCCTCGTCCTTCGCCAGCTGCTGCAAGCTATGAACGGCCGAATGCGAGGCGCTTGCTTGACCGTATGTAACTGTATATAATCGATACTCGTCTACCAGATCACTTGGAAAAAACGCCATAAAATTCGTTGATAATCGCAATCATCAAGGAGTACTAGAACCTAACGATACATTTTCTGCAAAATCAGCCGTGATTGCAATAGCAGGCAATCGAAATTGCAAAGTTATATTAGTTATGTTGTTTTGTAGGTTTGCTCCTACTATCAACGTATCGTTTATTGAAACACCCGACGTGATTTTTGCGGAAGCATCAAATACTGCTCGCAGTTTCGTTGTAGTGCTCGACTTCCAAAGAACGCCGTAATGCGGAAAATATACTGGATTTGATACGTTAGATTTGACATCTTCGGTAACCTTAGACATGTGATTTAACTCGACATACTTGCGCATAAATTCAGAATACAATTTGTATAATTTTGGATCCCTTCAAAATTTCCGTTCTATTACAATTTCCCTCGATTGTCCGAGCTGAAACTTATTTTCGCGGAAAGATAGTCGAACGACAAACCGTCCGGACGGGTCTCGAGTCGTAAACACATTTCGTAAACACAACGGTGTTTACGAAATGATTCTCACATCTTTACTCTTCACTTGATAACTTTATATTATAATCTGTGTATTCCTCTAATTTCAAAAATTTCCGTAATGTATCGTCTACCGATATTTGCTGCGTAAGAAAACATATATGATTATTCGAAAGTTGACGGATGGTCGATCGATCTGTAATGTGTGATGGTATGGACCCGACACTATCCAACCGAACTTCGTATTTTGCAATATCGGCAAGTCATCACCGAGTTCGATCTTACCGACTTTTAACAATTGAAGACAGAATTCCCCGTCTAAAAGCGCGTCAATATGACCGGGGTTATAAAAGAATGGATCTGCTAATTTTAAATTTTCCGGAATAGGCAATTTCGATACATTCACGGATAAAGATGGAAAATTGTTTGTTATTCTCGGGACCACCAAACAATATAAGCTCAGATCGAATTTGAAAGTTCGCAATTTCATCGAAATTTGAAAACCGTAAATTATCGCGCAAGTCATGTTATTTAGTCCGTTTATTTATTCACATATATTATTTAATTTTACATTTAACCGGTTACACGCCGCTAAAGTAATAAAATTAACTTCGCTCGCACTATCTAACAATGCTCGCAATTGACCATCCTTATTATTTAATTTAATATTTACAATGACTGTTGACATTAAGACATGCGTGTGCTTTCCTCGGGCGTGCTGAACCGACCAGCCTTCTGACGCTTCGCCATCGATCCTCAAAAAATCTACGAGCTGTGTTCCCGTCATTAGTAGTTCCGCTTCCTCCTTGCTTAGGAATGTCAACTAGCAAACCCATCCTATTCTTAAACGCTATTTGAACAGCTGCTTTCTTGTTTTTCAAACTTCTGTTTTCAGCAACACTTCGAGCTTGCCACTTTTTAAATTCTAAGCGGTACACAGTAGGCCAAGAGCTGGACAAAAATCCATTTTTGCACTTGTTTCTAAATTTATTTTGCAATATATTTTTGTTTTCCTTACTTCTTGAGATAATACTTTCCATAAGCATAAGGTCTTCAATGGTGTTCTTGTTCTCATTCAGTACTGACAATGTAAATCACAATTAAAATTGCGTAACTCTCATACAGAATATACATGTGTATATTTCATAATTATATTGTTGAATGTAAGCCTTGGGGCTTATTTGGAGAATATTTTCAATATAACTGTTTATTTTTAATGGGAAAAAGTACAACTTATGCAATAATATTATGAAAAAACTTTGGTTTTCTGATGTAAAACGTAATAAAAAGAAACTTTGTCATTTTTCTTTTAATATATTTTGAGTGTTTCACATCGCTCAACTTGGAGACGACATGCATTTTGTTAGTTGATACTCAAACTTCAAAATCACGCCTGATTTTTGTGCGTTTACGTGCGTTTTCAAAAATGGCGTAATAGTTAACTCGTTCGTGCCTGGTGGAACATAATATCCTGATGGTCCTTCAAAAGTTCATATCTTCCACAAAAATAAAAATAGCGACTTCTTTCTGGTCTCATTTCAAAGGTAAGCGTAAGGGGTATATAAAAAAAAAATCGCTACTCAATTTCAAAATGGCGGATTCAATTTGGCGGACCAAAATGCTAAATTTTGTTGTATTCACATGTACGTCGATATATATAAGTTTTTGAGATCGTTGATGACGATTCTGCAATAAAAATTCCAAAATTTAAAATGGTGGATTCAATATGGCAGACTGAAATACTGAATTTTGATCGATTTGAGTGACTCATTTTCCAAAGATTTGACCTTTGACTACAGATTCATAATCAACAATCCTAAAAACCTTTAGTAAGACGTAAATTAGATGCTAATTATTTCTAGAAAATGTCAGGCACGAAAAAGTTAAAAAAGCGGCAGCAGAGAAAAAAATCTGAAAAATAAAGATCTGAAAAAATACTGTGAAAATAATACGAGAAAGTGTTTACGGCTGCATACTATGGCCGATCTAATTCACGCATTGCTTACTTTATCCGATCCCGTAATTGGTTCCAAGATAACAGTTTTGTCTAAAAATTTAAGACTACTTCCAAAAGAAGTTATCGGTCTTTTAAAACTGCCACAAGCACCTACACAAGAAAGAAGTTCTTTTTCAGAAAGTGTTGACATTTCTTCTGAAGAACCTGATCAAAACAATTCTGATGAAGATTAACATTTTCGGGACGAGAGCTTCTTAATGAAATCAAGTTGCAAGTGTTCAAAAGTATAAATACTGAGTAAAAACCAGTTTCTTTACACACACACACGCATGCGCGCGCGCGCACACACACACACATACACACACGCACGCACGAACACACACACACAGGGATCAAATCCTCGCCACGTCCACGTCGTTGATCTGGGGTAATGCCGAGAGCGGGGATCTAACGGACATTTTTTAGATTAAATTCGAATTTAGAGACCTCAAAAACCCTCTGTAAAAATGCATTTTTTTATTTACATGAGGTTTTGAATTTTGTCCAGCTTCTGATCGGTTTCGGCCCATTGTGGCGGTAGGAAATATGCAGCAAACATTCGAAAAATCTGATCCAGGCGTGTAAAGAGGAGAGGCCAAATTGAAAAGTCGACGGATCAGTTTCTCTTTTGACAGCTTTGTCAATGTTATTCATCATCGTTGGCTTTGACCCACAAACATAACATTTATGTGAAGAAGCTGATTCATTAAGAGCATTGCAGACTTTACCGTTTACCATTGTCAACACCAAAGAGTGTGTAATTTTTATGTCCCCTAATTCGTCATGTTTAATAACACTTGGAGAAAGATGATCTATTTGGCATTGAATGTGATCTCTTTCAGCTTGAGATACTTGAGTAGTCTCTTTTATGAACTAAATTCTTATTGGCCTCGAGGAAATGCCGGGCAATTATTTCTCCACACGATTATTTTTTTTGGTGAATTAGATACAAATGTATACAGCTCTAAGGGTACGAGTGAAGTAATGAAAAGGCTTTGGTCATCTAAATCTGAAAGAGATCGTTGCTTATACAGTGAGTGGCCTGTACTACCATCAAAACCCCATTTTACGATCAAAATTAAATTTGAGAGACATGCGGGAGAGAGTGTGCGCAGAACAGATTCACTGACCATCACCAAACGTTTTGTTAGATGATTTAGAAGTGATTGTAACTCCATTTCTGCTCTCTGCTCAGTCACCGTAATATTTTCAGGGTAACATCTAGTTTTGGCTTTACTTATTTTATGGTAAGAAGGATATAAGTCGACCCCCCTTACTTTTGCTCCTAATCTGATGTTGAGATATTGATGTTTGGTCAACTTATTGGTCACAATCATGGCTAATGCTTCATCAGCAGAGTAAAGTGTAAATATCAGATTTTTTTTTAGATTGCCATCAATATTTTTACAAGTTGAAAGTGCTACATGTCTTACCGTTTTCGCACCTGCACTGTTTCCCTCTAAATGAAGATTACTGATGCAGCATATGCTAATTCAGTTCCACTTGATCTTTGTAATTCTAGTGTTTTTCTAAGCTTTGTGCGATTACAAGAGCTGTCAAATAATTTTTGTGGTCGTCCCCTTTTAGTACGAGCACTTACAGAGAATGGCGCTTCAATTTGAGAATCAATTTCAATAGAAGGAAACTTGACTTTTTCATTTAACCAAGATTCATTCTGCTTCAAAACCAAATCCCAATGTCTTCGGGCTTGACACAATTTTCTAGAAATATCCTTGCAAAAGTTTGTAACAACTCGCAAAACCTTCTGTCTTACCTCTTTATGACGATTATCTAACTTCAGATTTTGAATCACATAATCTTGTAACTGCTTTGTCTTAAAATCAAATGACGTTGACTGATTTCTTTTTAAATACAAAAATAGAAATAAATCTTTTTTTGTAGGACTAAACTCCATTTTATCTAGAGCTATCTTTCACGGCAATCAATGCTGCAATGTACCTAAATATCTTATGCTATGTGTGGTGTATGCGTGCACGACACGAGAGAGAGCATGAGGCAACGAGCGATGCGTAAGTGGGGGGAGACCCTTGTAAGCCGTGAGACGACGTTCAGTTCGACGGTCGCCTATGCCTAATAAAGAGGTAACGACAAACCGTACCATTATTTCCCCGCCAATCCTTCATACATCACAGTGGCGACGAGGTACAGAACCTATAAGTCAGTGATTGTGTTTAGCGGAAAATACGAATGATTGATAACGAAGGGAAACACAGCAAATCGACCGAAAGTAAGGAAAAGGACGAACTCAGTGACGGAAGTCAGGAAGAAGAAGAGTACGAGACAGGGAAAGCGAGCTGTAAGGAAACACAGACCTCGTAGATATATCGGTTGACCAAAGCGGAATTACAAGCCAAGCTCGTAGAGTTGTCCGTGTCGTTCGACGACGGCGCGACCGTTGATTGATTACGCAAACTGCTAGTGAAAAGTGTGAAGTGCCAAGCACGTGGCCAAGAAACGCAGGAGCGAGGTTTCGTACAACCGGTCGCAATGGCCCCAGGGACAAATAACAATAACCAGAATATATTAGTAAAGTTTAATCTGGAAGAAGATAATTGGGAAATTTTCGTGGAACGGCTGGAATTTCATTGTATGGCTTGTGATATTCCGGACGCAAAAAAACCGGCGGTTCTATTAACACGGTTAGAAGTGAACGCATATAATTTACTCCGAAACTTGGCGGCTCCAAAAAAGTTGAAAGAACTCACGTTCGATGAGTTAAGTAAATTAATGCAAAATCATTTATCACCGCCGCCGTCGGAAGTCGCGGAGAGGGCCAAATTCGCGAAGATTACGCAAAAGCAAGGAAAATCTATCGCGGATTTCGTGGCTGAATTGAGATTGGCGGCACGCTATTGCGAATTCTCGAATAGCGATGAAAGGCTGCGCGACCAGTTTATCGCGGGGGTACGCGACAAAGCAGCTAAGGTCGAATTATACAGGCAAAAACCCCAAACATTCAGTGACGCGGTGACCCAGGCTACGAGTTTCGAGGCGGCAAATAATAACGCCGAAACAACGGTCAAAACACCGACGAACGCTGGAGTCCTTCACTTCTCTCGCGGGGGACGTGGCGGCAGAGGCTGGAAGAATTCGAGAGGGGGACGAGGCCGAACAACTGAACCAGTGACACCGGAGCGACGGAGACAACAAGGAGCGAGCACGTCAACAGGGACGACGGCGTTCTGCTTTTGTTGCGGAAGATCGGGGCATGAGGCATCGGAGTGCCGCTATAAGAATTATCCGTGCCACCGATGCGGTCAAAAAGGGCACTTAAAAATTAGGTGCAGCAATCCGGCGAAAAAATTGACTATCGGCAATATCGAGGCCCCAGGAAAAGAAGAAGACGACAACGAAATAGAGGACAGCAGCGAAGTCGATTTCCAAGGCGATCATGGTCTATATACACTCGAGACGGTACGCGGCGACAATCGGCAAAGGTCAATAAATCAAATCCGGGATTGCGTGGACCCTCAGTTCGTAAACATTTTGATAAACGGTACATCGGTTCGTATGGAATTAGATTCGGGAGCCGCGGTAGCAACCATGTCAAAAAAAGACAAAATGAGATTGTTTCCGACAGTCGCAGTCGAAGAACCGAAGCAGGAATTTCGTGTCGTAGGCGGAGCGTTAACAAAGCCGTCGGGAGTTATGCGCGATCTACAAATAGAGTTTAACGGTGTAAAAGGAAAAGGCGATTGTTATATAGTCGAAGTAGAAACGCCGTTACTCGGCCGGCCGTGGTTAAAAAAATTAGGGTTATGGCCATGGCCGGGCTTAGCTCTCGGAGCAATCGATGCAATAGAAATTAAAGAAGAATTGGGGAGTTTAATCGAGAAAAAATTCCCGAAATTATTCGATGACGGAACAGGTATCTTCAATAAAGGTAAAGTGTCAATTCAGGTAAAACCAGGAACACAGCCAAAATTTTTAAGACCACGGCCACTGCCGCTTGCGTTAATCGACCGAGTCAGCGAAGAAATCGATAGATTAGTTGACAGGGAGATTCTAAAACCGGTTAATAGCAGTGAATGGGCAACCCCAATTGTCCCAGTCCTAAAGAAAAAAGATGGGTCAGTGAGGATCTGTGGAGATTTTAAAACAACGTTAAACCCATCATTGGTCATTAAACAATACCCGTTGCCGAGAAAAGAATGTTTATTCAGGCGTTTAGCGGGGGGAGTTAGATTTACTAAAGTTGATTTGAAACACGCATATCAACAAGTCTTGCTCGAAGAGAATAGCCAAAAGTTCGTGACGATCAGCACACACAAAGGGTTGTTCCGTTATACGCGCATGCCTTTCGGCATATCCTCGACGCCGGCGGAATTTCAAGACCTAATGGATAAGCTCACAGCTGATCTCCGGGACGTTCAATTCTTTTTAGACGACGCGCTTGTTACGGCAAATCGAAAACGGAGCATTACAACAATGTAATAAATCTTTGTCAACGACTTGAGGAATGCGGACTTAAAGTAAATAAAGAAAAATGTTCGTTTTACAAGGAAAAGATAGAATATTTTGGGTTCATTGTTGACAAAGAGGGGGTTCACCAGACCGAGGAAGCTATTCGTGCGATTCGTGAAGCACCGAGACCGCGAGACGTTAAGCAATTACAGTCGTTTCTTGGCGCGGTAACGGTACACGATGCGTACATCGAAAATCGAGCGCAAAAATTGCAACAATTGTATAAACTACTGCAAAATAAAACTAAATGGGAATGGTCAGATGAATGCGAAAAAGCTTTCGTTAGAATTAAGGAAGAAATGGTGTCACCGAAAGTGTTAACGCATTATGACCCACATCTTGAGCTTATATTATCATGCGACGCGTCGGCGTATGGAATAGGAGCCGCGTTAACGCAACGGGACCGAAACAAAAGAGAGCGACCAATTGCTTTTGCATCGCGAACCTTATTAACCGCCGAGGAGAAATATGCTCCGATACATAGAGAAGCGGCGGCGATCGTATACGGGGTGACTAAGTTTTACATATATCTGTACGCGCGACACTTCACCCTTCGAACAGACCATAAACCATTAACGCTCATTTTCGGACCAAAAAAAGGTATCACAATTATTGCTGCAAATCGGTTGCAACGGTGGGCGTTGTTTTTGACGGCATTTCAGTATACAATTGAATATGTAACATCCCAAAAGAACGCGTTAGCAGATGCGTTAAGTCGACTACCCCTACCGATAGCAGCGGGCGACAAAAACAAAGTTCCGGGAGTCTCGCATCTTAAAGTATTGGAAGTTGGGGGATTAATCGATTCAAAAATGGTCGCAAAGGCTTCAAGACGAGATTTAATGTGTAACCAGGTTAAACGCGCGGTCCTGGAGGGTTAGCCGCGAGATGTACAAAAGTTAAATCCGGAACTCAGTAAATATTATAACCGTCGAAATGAGTTGAGTATTGAGGGAGATTGTTTACTATGGGGCGCGCGTGTCGTGATACCGCGAGAATTGAGAGCCGCTATTCTTAAAGAGTTACACGCCAGTCATTTTGGGATCGTTAGGATGAAACAGGTCGCGCGATCATATCTATGGTGGCCATCACTAGATAGCGATATCGAGGAGTTGGCGGAATCGTGTGAAATATGTCTTGAGAAGGGTAAAGCGCCGCCGCGAGTAACTTTAACGCCGTGGAGATGGCCGGAACAAGCTTGGTTCCGTATACATGCTGACTTCCTTGGTCCATTTCATGGACTTATGTTCCTGGCGATAATCGATGCGCACTCGAAATAGCCGGAAATAGCAAATATGAAAAATAACACGACCGCGGAGAAAACTATCGAGGTTTTTAAAGAAATATTCGCGCGCCACGGATTGCCATATCAATTAGTTACCGATAATGGGACAGCATTCACAAGCGTCAAATTCCGATATTTCATTGAAGGATTGAAAATTAAACACACGTTTACACCGCCTCATCATCCGGCGTCGAATGGGGCGGCGGAAAACTTAGTCGGTACCTTCAAGGATAAAGTCGAGAAAATTATACGTAGCGGGGATAGCTTAGACGAGGCGGTAAAAAAGTTCCTCTTCGATTATCGTATCTATTGGGCCACGAAGATTGAAAAGACTGGCGGCGAAAACATCTATTTCCAAATAATAATAGTAACAGAATTGTATCGAGTCACGTAGGTAAGCCAGCAGTCATTGTCATAACGTACGAACGGGAATGCATATTTTTGGAGCGAGAGAAAATCGAGAAAAGTCGTTATTCTGCCGACGCAGCCTTGTTGTAATAGTGGAGAGAAGTGTGGTGTATGCGTGCACGACACGAGAGAGAGCATGAGGCAACGAGCGATGCGTAAGTTGGGGGAGACCCTTGTAAGTCGTGAGACGACGTTCAGTTCGACGGTCGCCTATGCCTAATAAAGAGGTAACGACAAACCGTACCATTATTTCCCCGCCAATCCTTCATACATCACACTATGCTATGAAATAATTGAATCAGATTGATGCACGCCTTCTGGTGTGTGGATCAAGGAAAATAGGAAGCTGCTCGAGGCTGATCCGAAGATTGGCCTAAGTTGACGAAGAGCTAAAAAGCACGACAAAATCGAGAAGATTTGGGAAATCCACGCTTGTCTCGAGAAGATCGATTCTTAAGAAGTTCTGAATAAATTAAAAACCAAGGTTTTCTAATAATAGAGAAATCCTTTATTTGCTCTAAAGAATTAATAATTCTGTTTACTGAGACGCCCGTTCTATATACCCTGCCGCCCGACTAGATTAGACTAAAAAAACGCCCGCACCGCGCGGCTTGGCTTCTGCTGACGGCGCGGCGCCGCGCGGCGCGGGCGTTTTTTTTAAGTCTGCCATATTGAATCCGCAATTTTAAATTTTGGAATTTTTATTGCAAAATCGTCATCAGTGATCTCAAGAACTTATACTATATACCGACGTACATGTAAATACAACAAAATTTAGCATTTTGGTCCGCCACATTTGATCCGCCATTTTGAAATTAAGTAGCGATTTTTTTTATATACCCCTTACGCTTAATTTTAAAATGAGCCCAGAAAGAAGTCGCTATCTTTATTTTTGTGGAAGATATGAATTTTTGAAGGACCATCAGGATATTATGTTCCACCAGGCACGAACAGATTAACTATTACACCATTCTTGAAAGCGCACGTGAGCGCACAAAAATCAGGCGTGATTTTGAAGTTTAAGTATCAACTAACAAAATGCATGTGGTCTCCAAGTGGAACGATGTGAAACACTTAAAATATATTAAAAGAAAAATGACAAATTTTCTTTTTATTACGTTTTACATAAAAAAACCAAATTTTTTTTATAATATTATTGTATAAGCTGTATTTTTTTTTCATTAAAAATAAACAGTTATATTGTAAACATTCCCCAAATAAGCCTCAAGGCTTACATTCAACGATATAATTATAAAATAAACACATATATATTCTGTATGAGAGTTACACAATTTTAATTGTGATTTACATTGTCAATACTGAATAAGAACAAGAACACCATTAAAGACCTTATGCTTATGGAAAGTATTATCTCAAGAAGTAAGGAAAACAAAAATATATTGCAAAATAAATTTAGCAACAAGTGCAAAAATGGATTTTTGTCCAGCTCTTGGTCCACTGAGCGGCGTAAAACTATACAGATTGTTTGTTGCATATATGTTTGAGTTTTCTTTTTTCTTTTCTGGTACAGTTTTGTTGTTGTATTTTTTTGTTAATCTGACGCAGGCGTATGTACGAACGGGTTCGTATTAGGCACGCGATTACACAAGCGGGAAAAGAAACTTTTGCACACGTGATGCTTGTTAACTTATCAAATATACCACTTTCTTTACTAAATGAGCGCCCATAAAGGTTATTAAGATTTCTTAATAATCTGTGCAACATGACAAATGAAAACATTCACCCGTAAGCATTCGGAACATAAACTCACCATAGCTGAACTTTATATCTCCTTCTTTTCTCTGACAAGCTTCGAGCCACTGTCTCCTTAGTTCACCCTCTTTGGGAAAACAATACAACAATACGTTGTAATTTTCTTTATTACCACGACCGGTCCGGCTCTTGCAATTTTTGACACAACATACCGGCATTTTCAGCACATCATGCACACTTAACCAATAATCAATTACGATAAACACATTATCAATGCGTTCAACGCATTCGTGACAACAGTACAGCACGTGACAGTGAAACTCAGCAACCATATTGAATTTCGCATAATCGCTCAAAGCGTAATTGGCTGACTGTCCCCCACTACTTTTAGTCTACTGCGCATCCATCGGAATGGTTCACCTTTCTTATTACACCATGCTTCTGCTCGTACTCTTCCTCCGGCACCAGTGATAAGAGGTTCTGCGCTACGGCTTGAAATTTTGAATAAATGTCTTCCACTGCTTGAAGACGCGCCGTGATCTCTCCCGGATTCACGCTCTCCACATCCTTGTCGGCCTTAGCGATGAAATATTTTATGGTCGTTAATTTTTCCTTTAATGCGCTTTTCTGCCTGCGAAAAGTCTCGATACTCATTTTCGCTATCACTCGCGACAACGACTTTCACCTAAGTTCGTCCTTCTGTTTCGAGAAGGTACGGAGAAAGCAAAATGGAAACACGAGCACGCATATATCACGCCGGCAACGAGTGCTCCGCAAGGTCAACCGAGCATCTGTGTCGAGCACCACAGCCAACGGTTGCGAATCGAATGTTCTCGAAACTCTTGAATGTCTAATTGTCTAATTATTAACGTACCGACTGGCACTCGTTAATTGCAACAACACTCTTATTGTCTGCCCGAACGCACGCGCTCCGACCGGCGACCAACTCGCCGATAGCAATCGCGCCAACCCGATACGCGCACCTGATAGGGCTTGAAAGACCATTGTTGTACTCTTTGTAATGTACCGCTTGTTGCAGAGACATACAGGTCAGTATGACGGGTTGCTCATTCATGCAAGCGCGCATGGTCGTTCACAGTTGAGTAGACTGGCGTAGACTTCAACGCATTAACAATACAAGTTATGAAATAAATTTTATTAAGGGGGGAACTTGCTATAGAACGCTTCAAAAAGCATAATTTTTGCTATTATTTTTTTCGGCTCCAATATAACGAATTTTTTCTAAACTTCTGGGGTGTTTTAGTACACATTTTGACATTAACAAAAAAAATTGTTTATACAAAAATATTGATCTTTAATATGAAATGTTTAACAATATTTACAACGCCTTCTTTCATCCTCGTACACTCTAGCGTGCGTAATTTGTCTGTAACAAAAAAACAAAAACATTTCTTAATTTTCATGTAATTACCTTCTATGTAAACCTAAAAAACTTTTTAAATATCGAAAATTAAACAAATTGTGAGACTTTGAAGAAAAAGTTTCACTTCAGTTTTTCTTCAAAGTCTCACAATTTGTTTAATTTTCAATATTTAAAAAGTTTTTTGGGTTCACATAGAAGGTAATTACATGAAAATTAAGAAATGTTTTTGTTTTTTTGTTACAAACATAAATTACGCACGCTAGAGTGTACGAGAATGGAAAATAGGCGTTGTGAATATCGCTGAATATTTCATATTAAAGATCAATATTTTTGTATAAAGAATTTTTTTGTTAATGTCAAAATGTGTACTAAAACACCCCACAAGTTTAGAAAAGATTCGTTTTATTGGAGCCAAGAAAAAAAATCGTAAAAAATTATTCTTTTTCAAGCGTTCTATAGCAGGTTCCCCCCTTAAAAAATTGTGAACGACCATGCGCGCTTGCACGAATAAGCAACCCGTCATACTGACCTGTATGTCTCTGCAACACCCTGTACGTTGCGAATATTGCTGGTTTAATACAGTTCAGTTTATTACAGCAATGAAATTATTACAGATCAGGTACAGCGTCGAGCGCAATGCGCACACCGGTCGTACGTTCCACGTCAGGACTCGTCAACTTAATAAATTCTAAGAATTAACTATAGCGATCGCACTTGTTTACAAATTAGTCTTGGATATAATCCGCGTTACAAATAATATAATAATCGGCGCGATACGACAATTGGAAACGAAGCACTTCGGATTTTATTATATATTGTTATTCGGCGGTTGTTAGAGCGACACTGCTGCGATTTACCGCGGTCTCGGATTCTATAGTTTGGTGATCTCCCACCTGTCACATGTTTACACGCGATTCGCACGTGATTCGGCCGCGTTACCAAACTCTTAGAATATCTTCGAACATCCTTACTTATGAAATCTAGAATAATTTATACAGAGGCATGTCCACTTGCAATTAAACAAGACATATGTCTATAATCAGATGTTTCTCTCGAAACAGAGGCCGGTATTCATAGTCGGATCTTATATTTAAGTCCGTCCTAAGTGCAATCTTAAGATGTCATGAACCAATCACAGAGCCGTATTAGTGTCTTAAGACATTATTTAAGACGGCCTTGAAATAAGATTCGACTATGAATGCCGGCCAGAGTAAGTTTATTTAAAATATTTTTCGAGCAACAAACAGTTCGGGAGATAATTGCATGGAAAGATTAAAATGGGACACCTTGTATACAGGATTTACCAAAAGTATGGAAACCCATACATATTTCGAAAACTACGCATTTTAGAAAAAAATGTTTCAGACAAAAGTTGTAGGGTTTCAAGTAACGCATTAAATAGCAATATTAGTGTAATTGCAAATAACTTTGTTAATGCCAGGTAAAAATAACTTTAAAATTTTTAAATGAAAACCTCTATTTTTGATTGCATATTTTTATCGCTTACCTCGAGAGCCTCTCAAAACACTATAATTAAGTATTTTTTTATTAAATACTTTTCAAGTTACGGAGCTTGAAAGCTACGATACCGCCGGCATCAGCGTTACCCAAGATGTACCGCGTGGAGGTTGCACGGTCGGATTTACACTAGCAGAGTTGTAAATAACAATACCTTTGTGATTGAAGTTTTTAATTACTAATTATTTTACATAACTTCAATTTAAATTAAGTTCAAGTACAAATGTTTTTTGGAATTGTAATTAAAGTCGTTCAATTACAAATACATTTTGAAATTGTAATTAAACTCGAATTTTATTACAATTAAAAAAGTTAAAAAAGTAATTATTATTTACATTTTCCTAAATTACAAATTTTACAACCTTGATTTACATTTTTTTTGTGTGTTTGAGTGTTTTAGAGTAAATTCTGAAAGTGGTTTCCATTGACTTCTTGACAGTATGCCAATCTTTGATAGAACGCAGAAATAGCTCTACGATTTGATTCAGCAGCTATCAAGGCTGCTTCATCCCTCATTCGCTGCCTCAATTCTTTTGAGGTTTTGTTTCGTAAACCTTACTCTTCAGATAGCCCCAAAAGTAATAATCAAGAGGAGTTAGATCTGGTGACCTAGGTGGCCAACTTTCCCCACCCTTATTTCGGTTCCTTCTTCCTATCCACCTTTGCGTGAAAACTTCATTTAAAATTCGATGTGGCCCTGCACCAAAATGAGGCAGAGCTCCATCATGCTGAAACCATATTTGCTCAAAGTTATTTGGAAAAATATTTTGTATGGCTGGAATTATTTCATCTACAAGTAATCTCTCGTACCTATGAGCATTGAGGTTTTCCTTCAAAAAAATAGCCCTATCACATAAGCGTCTATCATGCCGCACTATACATTTATTTTTTGTGGGTATTGTGTATGACTTTCCCGCACCCAATTCGTTTTTTCATCTGACCAGAGACGAAAATTTTGATTATTAACCTCTCCCGTCAATGTAAAGGTTGCCTCGTCTGTGAAAACAATTTGATAAGGAAAGTTGGGCGAGGCATCTATTAGGTCCATCATTCTTGCACAGAAGCGTATACGACGCTCATTATCTCCGTCTTGCAATTCTTGAATGTATTGCAGTTTGTATGGATGTAATTTATTTTTTCTTAAAATTCTGTGTACGGACACGGGAGCAATGTCGTGAGCTTGAGCTGCTCTATTAACAAATGTATGGGGATTTTCAATAAAAGTCTGCAGAACATCAAGTTGTTTGTCGTTATTAGTTGCAGATGATGGCCTGCCAGACCTAAAACGACTTTTTACATTACCAGTTTCTTGAAAACGTCGAAAACGTTTTCAAAACAGTGGATTTATTAATTTGACGTTTCGGATACGTGTTATTAATTAATTGAACGACATCAGTGAACGATCGTTCATTATTACCCCATTCGCGCATCATTAGGATAGTGATTCTTTCACGCTTCGATAATTCGTTAGCCATTTTTAGCCAAACTTTTAATTTTTAATTTATTAATTTGCGAATTAAAAAGACAAAAGTTCTCGGCAGAAGCAGAGAGCGCTCTAGGACGCTATCACCCTATCCACGTGATTATGCGCGAGAAAAGAACACTGAACATCTTGGCGCTTGTGGTTTATACCCTTTCAGAATTTAGTGGGAGAGAGTCAGCGCGAGGGTGGGGGAGGGAGAGGGTGATTAGGCCATTGGAGGATCCCATTAAACTCTTCCTAAGGGGGTCCAATGGGAGTTTCCAATGACCCAATCGCCTTTTCCCTCTCCTACCCCTCGCGCTGACCCTCTCCCACTCTCTTTTTCCCCATAGGATAGGAAGACCGAAGAAGGAACCAAAATGAGGGAAGAGAGGATTGGCCATAACTTTTTTAATTGTAATAAAATTCGAGTTTAATTACAATTTCAAAATGTATTTGTAATTGAACGACTTTAATTACAATTCCGAAAAACATTTGTACTTAAACTTAATTTAAATTGAAGTTATGTAAAATAATTAGTAATTAAGAACTTCAATCACAAAAGTATTGTTATTTACAACTCTGCTAGTGTAAATCCGACCGTGCAACCTCCACTCGGTACATCTTGGGTAACGCTGATGCCGGCGGTATCATAGCTTTCAAGCTCCGTAACTTGAAAAATATATTTACCAAAAAAATACTTTGTAATACATTATTTATTTCGCCAGTGATAATTAACTATTAACAAGTTACGAATATTTTAGTCGACTAAACTGGCAATATTCAATCTTCTTTCCGAAATGAACGTTGAAAAACTGCGAGCCGACCAGATTTGTCAGATTCACACAGCACGTTTTCAGATCAAATCGAGACGATGAATTCGACCATGGATTTTGGTCCATTTAAAATAGTTTTTAATTATATTGCGAAAAATATTACCCCAGCCAGGGTTCAAACCTCCCGCATTCCGTTCTGGCGTCGTAACCAATTCGACTACCGGGGCATGTGGTAATATTTATCGCAATAACACATATTAAGATGACTTCTAAACAATAATAAGATGGAACAACGATATTTTTGTCAAAGGTGTGGGTATAATAACAAGTAATACATTATTTATTTCGCCAGTGATAATTAACAATTAACAAGTTAAGAATATTTTAGTCGACTAAACTGGCAATATTCAATCATCTTTCCGAAATAAACGTTGAAAAACTGCGAGCCGACCAAATTTGTCAGATTCACACAGCACGTTTTCAGATCAAATCGAGACGATGAATTCGACCATGGATTTTGGTAAATTTAAAATAGTTTTTAATTTATATTGCGAAAAATATTACCCCCCAGCCAGGGTTCGAACCTGAAACCTCCCGCATTCCGTTCTGGCGCGGCGTCGTAACCAATTCGACTACCGGGGCATGTGGTAATATTTATCGCAATAACACATATTAAGATGATTTCTAAACAATAATAAGATGGAACACCGATGTTTTTGTCAAAGGTGTGGGTATAATAACAAGTAACACATTATTTATTTCGCCAGTGATAATTAACAAGTTAAGAATATTTTAGTCGACTAAACTGGCAATATTCGAAAACGTGCTGTGAGAATCTGACAAATCTGGTCGGCTCGCAGTTTTTCAACGTTCATTTCGGAAAGATGATTGAATATTGCCAGTTTAGTCGACTAAAATATTTTTAACTTAAAGGAATACTTAATTATAGTGTTTTGAAAAGCTCTCGAGGAAAGCGATAAGAATATGCAATCAAAAATAGAGGTTCCCATTTAAAAATTTTAAAGTTATTTTTACCTGGCATTAACAAAGTTATTTGCAGTCGCACTAATATTAATATTTAATGCGTTACTTGAAACAACTTTTGTCTGAAACATTTTTTTCTAAAATGCGTAGTTTTCGAAATATTTAGGGGTTTCCATACTTTTGGTAAACCCTGTATATGTATTTGTAATTATTATATTTTGTTTAATTATTTTTATGCTATATAAGAGAAACATATTTTATTATGTTATTTTATATTACTTTTCTCTTTCTCATATGCGAGCTGTATATTGCTCACGAATATATTATAATAATTTTTATGTTTTAATTATAGATACCACGAATTTAATAAAAAGAGTAATTGCACATAATCACATTGCTCTTATCGTGAAGGAATATGCATCGATATCACTTCCTTCGGATTATAATATCGTGAATTCTATCAGAGCTGAATCACCTAATTCCGAAATACAGTGGTCCCATAATGGGATATTTATTCAAAACAATCATCATGGATTAAAAGTTAAGGATTATGAAATCAGTACGTAATACAATATTTATTTGTGATAATTATTATGTAATGATTTATTACCTGCAAAGTGACATGTAACTTTGTTAATTTTTGCAGTAATAAATAGAGCAGTATTAAACAATTCGGGCGTATATACGCTCACTATACATCGAATAGATGGTACATTTATGATAATTAAGGTGATAACTTTGGCGGTGATTCCAATTAAGGAAAGCATTACAATTCGCGAAACTTTACCTATGCATGTGGTATGTCACTGTGCTGTTCTCGGTTACGTATATTCCGATTTGAAAGTATACTGGACGATTGATAATAACGTATGGAAGGACTATGGAATCACATTGCCTGTAGCTGTAAATGTTGATTACGTTCCCGTTGTAAATAAATCTCATCATGGTACATGGAGATGCATTGTGGAGCAAACTGACTTAAATTTTAAATGGACGACAAATGTAATCCGTGTAAAAGGTATTACTTCACAAAATAATATCAAGAGACACGATAGTATATCGCGCCAAGTTTACGCGCAGCGAGACACAGACCGTGTATCTATAAGCGAGCCGACGAGATGAGAGACCCTTAAATTATCGAATCTCAATAACGGCTGAACCGATCAAGTTCTGAGTAGGCTTAATCGATAACTTGAATTTGAATTATATATTAAAAGTATTTTTATTTTTTGTTTACATGTTCTACGAGCGGAGATATTATAATGCAAAGTTCAAAATATATATACAACGGGCGCTCCGAAAGTAACGCCTCCTATTTATTTCCATAGAAACTACAACAGATATGAAGAGCACAATAGCACAATTTGATAGAGCACATTCTCAGCTATAAAGAAACGTACTTTTCGGAATAATCACCACCCTCGGCTATACATTTTCGCCAGCGATGAACAAGAGCCTGTATGCCGCGCTCGTAAAAATCTGCACGAGCAGAGGTGACCCACTGTTTAACATCTGCTGCGAGGCGTCGTTGCTACGAAGATGTAGCCCACGCAGTCCAGCTTTTATTGGCCCGAACAGATAGAAATCCGAAGGCGTCAAATCCGGACTACACGGTGGGTGTGGTAAAAGTCCTGCCAAGATTGAAAATGTACTTCATGGTCTTCCAACTGGTATGGGGCCTGGCAAATTTCCAGAGTTAGGCGAAAGAAGACAACCTTTCTCTTGCAACACGATAACGCCAGGCCCCATACCAGTTTGAAGACCATGGAGCACATTGCCAATCTTTGCTGGACTGTCCTACCACACCAACCGTATAGTCCGGATTTGACGCCCTCGGACTTCCATTTGTTCGGGCCAATGAAAGCTGGACTGCGTGGGCAAAATTTTTGAAGCAACGACGCCGTCGTAGCAGTTGTTAAACAGTGGGTCACCTCCGCTGGTGCAGATTCTTACGAGCGAGGCTTACAGGCTCTTGATCATCGCTGGCGAAATTGTATAGCCGAGGGAAGTAACTATTTCGAAAAGTACGTTTTTTTGTAGCTGAGAATGTGATCTATCAAATAGTGTTATTGTGTTTTTCGTATCTGTTGTAGTTTCCATGGAAATAAATAGGGGGCATTACTTTTGGAGCGCCTCTAGTATTTTACATTAATATGAGTAATTCCTGAAATCTCTTTACAATAGTTTGATCTTCTTTTTTTTAGTCTGTCCTCTTTTTACCCGAAGGTGTAGAGATGGCATATAGAGCATTCTATGTCTCTACTTTAATCACTTTAAGTTCAGATGGGTAAGTCATTAGCCCACGCATCATCTTAATTCAAAAATGGGGGTACACATTGCCAGTTGCTACGTGTGAACCAATGGCTTACGATCTAATGTAAGAAGTTAGCCTCCTACTTTCGGAATTAACTTATTTCGAGAAATGTGCTGAATTGTGCTAGGTTTTTGCTACATTGTGCCAGAATATTAAAATCATGAAATGATTAAATACGTTAAAAATTAAAAAAAAAAGATTTTTCTGGTTAGCTCCCCACTCTTTCTGTTTTTTTAAATTTTGCTTCCTCATAGAGAAAGCTTTGTTTTCGTAAAAAAATGTTGTAAGACGTCAGAAAATTGCATTTAAAAAAGTGTCCGTGTGTGTGTGTACGGATTTGATGTCCGTGATTGCTCTAACTTCCGCAAATTTTAAGATATCGGGTTGAATTTTCTTTAATCGATAGAGTATTATTTAAGGAAGGTTGGGATTGAATTTGGCGATGATGGGTAAAAGGGTTCCTTTTTAATCAAATTTAGAATTTTTTGAGAAATGTCAGTGGTTGCTTTAACTTCCGCAAATTTTGAGATATCAGTCTATTTCTAAATTTTGAGATATCAGTCTATTTCTATTATATTCTTCAGTCTTTTCTACCCCTATTCATATATAATTTTTTAAGATTTGGTTGATTAGACTCAGCTTTGTAAGGTTTTTATGTATGTACTGATTTCGCGAAATTTTAAACGTCTGTAAGTCAAGAACTAGTCAATTAAATCTTAAAAAATTATATATGAAATAAGGGTAGAAATAACTAAAAAAAAATAATATAGAATTAGAAAAACATTACCAATATAATAAAAAAGTGGGTAAATTAGAAACTTACACATTGCTTTTTCATCATTTTTTTCGCTTATATATAACTTACTAGTCTAAAGTCCAATGGGATATCTAGAAGAGGATGGAGCCCCTAAAATTTCTATAAGTTATATAAAAATAAAGAAAGGGTGCAAATTAGGAATTTGCACATTGCTTTCTCACAGTCTTTAAGTGTGCAAATTTGAAATTTGCACATTGCTTCATCAACATTTTATTTCGCTCATAAAGCTTCCTCTATAAGGAAGCCAAATTAATAAATACTAATAATTATGCATCAAATAAAATACAAGCTTCCTCATGAGAGGAAGCTTTAATTTCTAATTTGCACACTTAAAAACTGTGAGGAAGCAATGTGCAAATCCCTAATTTGCACACTTTCTCAACTGTGCTAAGTCTTTTCTTTATAAGTGGAGAATCCCTCATGGGCATTCCTGACCCTGGGGGAAGGCCAGGGGGTGTGCGGGACTGTACCCACTAAAACTCCACTATGGTCTTCCCTACGCTTAACAGGAACGTGGGGTATAGGGCCTAAGCATACTACCCATAAAACGCCAGCACAGTATAGCACAGTATGTCGCGCTCCTATCTAACCAATGAGTACCCCTGACCCAACTACAAACCTGGAGCACTCGGGTCACGACCACGATGACCCGACTCTCCCGCAATCGTAACCCGCAGGAGGAATTGATTCGCGCAATTCCTTGGGCTTAACACACCCACGGACCCGTGTTCACCGCGGAAAACCACACACAGATACACTCTACACACACACACACACACACACACACACACACACACACACACACACACACACACACACACACACACACACACACACACACACACACCCCTACGAGTTTGGCATAGTGAACATCACCGACTCTTTGTGTAACGCTATTATTGCGTTTCTTATTTTGTCGCTGGCTGCACCGATCTCACTTGGATTCGGGCCATTATTAATTATTTTGTGAAGAGGAAAAAAGAAGAAGATTTTGTTTCTAAGCGAGTTTGGTTTTGGTCTCATTAGCCCCGGAGGGGCTAGGTACCATCAATAGAAGAAGTTCAAGTTATAACTTTATGCTCGACCGAGTCGCTAGCTACTTGACAGTACATACACTCAGGAGTGATAGCTTTTCCGATTCGATGAAGATAAACCCCGAAACAACCGTGGCCAGTAAGTATCTGGGTCATCCTAAATGTGAGACTACCGTGCAGCCTGTTGAACCATAAGTCAATATTGGGAAAAAACTGTTGGATGATATGCGTGAAGCGAAACCAAATTCTCCCTATTGTCAGCTATATTTAGAATAAGAGTTGTCCGTCTATGTATTTCACCTTCATGTTTACAGTCGAAATATACGAGCGGTGACTCTCCTCTCTCACTTTGTTTTAGTCCATACATTGCCCTTTTTAATTTTCATATTTTTCCTTTATGGCGGGGGTCTTCAAATTCCTTTGGAGGTTCTACATATATATCTTCTTCTAAGTTGCTATTAAGGTATGTTGTAGTTACATCTATGTGTGTGATGTCCAGATTCTCTTTCACAGCTAAAGATAACAGGTATCTTATAGTGCCATACTTCACTACAGGTGAATATGTTTCCTCATAATCTATTCCGTGCGTCTGTGCGCATCCTCGTATTACAAGTCTCGTTTTAAACGTTCGTCCTTCCGTTTCATTCGGTTTTCTTTTGAATACCCATTTAGTCGTTAGAATATTTGCCTTTTTCGGCCTTTCGACGTATTCCCATGTTTCGTTTTTTATTAATGCTGTGTTCGAAAAATAATACAGCTCTCATGGCAAATTTCCATTTTGATTTAAATTGTTCGTCGCGTCATCTTCTCGCGGACACGCGGCGTGAGATATGCTCCAAAGAAGTCCTCTTCGGTCTGCTCGACGTCTGTGGTGAGCTACTTAGTACACTGTCGTCGCAGACGTACTTCACAGGTGCAACGGTGTACTTTCTTTACGCTGCTTTCCTTTATCCGGGCGTTAATCTGGGCCCATAACCTAATGGAATAAGTATAGGGTCATGGAGAAAGAATACGTTTAGCGCACGTGTTACTTATTCGGTGGCTCGCACACAAGTGAGAGAGGAGAGTCACCGCTCGTATTTAAGAAAAAACCGAATGAAACTGAAGGACAAACGTTTAAAGCGAGATTTGTAATACGAGGATGCGCACAGACGCACGGAATAGATTATGAGGAAACATATTCACCTGTAGTAAAGTATGGCACTATAAGATACCTGTTATCTTTAGCTGTGAAAGAGAATCTGGACATCACACACATGGTGTAACTACAGCATACCTTAATAGCAACTTAGAAGAAGATATATATGTAGAACCTCCAAAGGTATTTGTAGACCCCCGCCATAAAGGAAAAATATGAAAATTAAAAAAGGCAATGTATGGACTAAAACAAAGTGGAAGAACTTGGAACAAAACGCTAGATTCTACCCTGAAAGAGCACAAATTGCATAAATCGACAGCAGATCCCTGTGTCTACTACAGAAAATACAAAGACACAATACTAATAGTGGCAATCTACGTAGACGATTTGCTTATTCTCTCTAATAACCCAAGGAAAACCCAGAAACTGAAAAACAGTGCAAAAAAAGTTTGATATAAAGGACCTAGGAGAACCACAAAATTTCCTTGAAATGAACATAGAAAGAAATAAAAAACTCGGAGAACTAAAAATCCACCAAAGGGATTATATTCAAGAAATATTAAAACGTTTTCGAATGGCAGATTGCAATCCCGTCGAAACTCCAATGGACTTGAGCGTCAAATTAGAAAAAAGTCTTGAAGAAAAGAACGACATGGAAAAGGTACCATATTTGAAAGCGGTAGGTAGTCTGTTGTACGTTAGCCAA
Source organism: Leptothorax acervorum (assembly GCA_035220615.1). Taxonomy (NCBI): domain Eukaryota; kingdom Metazoa; phylum Arthropoda; class Insecta; order Hymenoptera; family Formicidae; genus Leptothorax; species Leptothorax acervorum. Next base: position 97,263 of record JASTWQ010000360.1, on the reverse strand, counting down.
ATTTCTTGACCAGATATAGCGTTCGCTGTAAATGTAGTTAGTAGATTCAGTAATAATCCCGATCAAACACACTGGAATGCGGTAAAGCGAATATTCAAATATTTAAAAGATACTATCGATTACAAATTTACATACACTAGCTCAGCAACATCAGAAATAATTGCATACAGCGATGCCGTTTGGGCAAACGATTTAAATACTAGAAAATCTGTTAGAGGCACAGTACTTATAGCAAATGGCGGAGCAATTCCGTGGTTTAGCAAAGGACAATGTACCGTTGCATTGTCATCTGTCAAAGCAGAAGATATAGCATTAGCGTTTACCTGCCAGGAAGCTATCTGGATAAAAAGTCTATCGACCAAAATTAAGCCAGAATTAGATACAAAAGCACTAAAAATATACTGCGACAGTAACAGAGCAATAGGCTTAGCTAAGAACAATATAACCAGTCAAAGATCTAAACATATTGATGTACGTCATCACTTTGTTCGTGATTACATAGAAAACGGTGACGTTGAGATTAAACATATAAGCACGAACGAAATGACGGCCGATATATTCACTAAACCCTTAGTAAAACCTGTCTGAATTTTTTTGTAAATAGTTAGGTTTAGCAAATGCGAATTAAGTTTCACTCAAGGAGGCGTGTTAGATAATATGCGTGAAGCAAAACCAAATTCTCCCTATTGTCAGCTATATTTAGAATAAGAGTTGTCCGTCTATGTATTTCACATTCATGTTTATAGTCGAAATATGCGAGCGGTGACTCTCCTCTCTCACTTCTGTGCGAGCCACCGCTAAACGTATTTTTTTTCCGTGATCCTATACTTATCATCAGCAAACAATCCATGGCCATTTGTTCTCTGGCCGTAAAGAGATTGATCGTCTAAGTTTAGCCACCGCTAAACGTATTTTTTCTCCGTGATCCTATACTTATCATCAGCAAACAATCCATGGCCATTTGTTCTCTGGCCGTAAAGAGATTGATCGTCTAAGTACAGCGACCACTGACGCCTAAGAAGGACGCTCTCCGTGTCTTTTACTTCTTTAACTGCCTCAAGCAACCAAGAATCCTCGTGGATTAAATCCCTTTCAAACACTCTTTTCTGTATAGTCGCCAGCAGAAACAGCGGTGGAGCGCGTGCCAATAAGATCGCAGCGTCCAGCGATATTGTCCTATAAGCCGAGATTACGCGTAGAGCGATTTGTCTTTGAGTGCGCCTTAGGATTTGCTGTCTGTATTGTGACGCGGCAAATTCTTCTGCCACACAGGGGCTCCATACAGCAATATTGATAGAATAACATTATAGTACAAACGCCGTTTCTTTTTGCATGGCCAGCGCAAGTTGGGCATTAGCCTACATAAGGCCCGCATGACCTTAGCCGCCTTAGTGTTTACATAATCTCTATGCTTAATGAAGGACCATAAACTATCGACGATAATACCTAAGTATTTCATATAACTTTTAACTTGGATTTCAGACCCGCTTATTCAAATTCTAAGATCTCTCCTATTTCCCCTGCGACCAAACAACACTGCCTCCATTTTAGTTTCAGCCACTTGGAGACCTAATTCCGTAATCCTGGGTATAATTTTGCGAAGTAACTTATTCACTTTGCCATTAAGTTGTTTGATTCCATCTGCCGTGATCAAAACGAGAGTATCGTCCGTGAAACAGATAATAACACATCCATGAAAAACATACATCCTTAGTATCTGATCGAATGTTAAATTCCACAAAAGTGGGCCCAAAACTGAGCCGCTGTGACCCTTCTACGCTTGGTTCTACCATCTTTGGAAACGTATTCGATCCACCTGTTTGACAAATACGCGTCGATAATACGGCATATCAGGAAAAAATTTTCTTCTTAAGGCTTGACGGATTTTCTTTCATAAATTCGAATTAAATGCATTTTTTATGTCCAAACTGACCGCGAGTGCAACTTTCCTTTGTTGTGTCGCCTCCTGAGTGAGTTCCTTTAATAGAAGAAGTGCATCGGACGTAGAATGATGCCTCCGAAAACCGAATTGATTCGGAGAGAGATCAGATGCATTATAGCTCTCCATCCATGCCTTCATGCGGTTCGCGATTATTCGCTCAAAGAGTTTATCTATCTCATCTGAGAGACATACAGGGTGTCACTTAATTCGCGCCCACTATTTACACAGTGATGTTCCTCATGAAAAACTGAGTCGAAAAGTCCTGAATCATTTTTTTCGAATTATGCTTAGAAAAGTAGTAATTATTAATTAAAGATTAGCCAGTCAGCATCGCTTTTTAAACGGACGTACGTTCGTGAGCCGCGCATCTACTAGTATGCGTGAGTGAGCCGCCGCGCCGCCGCTCGCTCCGCCGCGCGCTCGGCCGCGCCGCAGCGATGTTCCGTCGCCACGATCGTCCGTGTAAAGTTCAGCTACGAAATAATTAATAATTACTCTTTGCAATAAGCATGATATTCCCTACGCTAAAAGCATCTTTTCAGATTACAATTCGTTAGTTCAATTCAGATCAAGATTTAACCGCGGCTGTAAGAAAACTGTAATCTTTTATGTAAAAATACACACACACACAAATCATTTTACAAGTTGTTCTTTCTGTTGATAATATTGATCATTCCAATGTAATTAAGCTGTTCGACACAAGATAAGCAGAAATCATTAATGTCTCATGCAATCCGTCTTATGATACGCACGTTCTATGAAATTTGCTTACATTGTTTTGACATCTAGTCAATATTTCTGTTAATTTGACGAATATGAAATAACAGGTGATATTGCTTCGTTTTTTCTGAAAATCTAAAAATAAAAAGTTTAGTCAATATAAAATCGAAAAGAGTTGATATGTCTAGTCTCATATCTTGAGTTTATTTACTACTTACAAGTAAAATAAAAAGTTTAGCCAATATAAGACCTAATGTAAGGAGGAAAACCAGTGTAACAGCTAAAGAAAAAGCTATTTTTAATTATTTTTTTCTGAGAAATAATTGCTTTTTTTTCAAATCACTTTATTAACATCACAATGTACATAATGTAAACTACTTCTTGTAAAATTTTTGTTAAAAAACATTTATATTTATCGCTACAATAGCTAAAATAGTGTTAGCGGCTAAAAAAATTATTATGTTGAACGGACGGGCGCATGCATAGCGGACCAACGGAAGTTCTGAAATAAAAAAACAAGTATGTTCTTAAAATATGAGACAATAGCTTCAGTTGTACACACGGATTTAAAAAAAAAATAATTTGTTACAAAATGGCAAACTTTAAAAAAAAACGGTTTAAAAATTGGTGAAAAATTGACTTGTTTCTTAACGTTACAAGAACAAATTACTCAATAAAAAATTCCGTACGTACAACTAAAGCAATTATTTCATATTTTAAGAAAATACTTGGTTTTTTATTTCAGAACTTTCGTTGGTCCGCTACGCATGCGCCCGTATTTTTTTCAGGCGACTTAGGCTATCGCAGCTATGAATATTAATTTTTTTAATGAAAATTTCACAAAAGTAGTTTAAATTATGTACTTTGTGATGTTAATAAAGTGATATGGGGAAAAAACAATAATTTACCATAAAAAAATCTTTAAAAATAGCCTTTTTTATTAACTGTTACACTGGTTCCCCTCTAAGAGAGTTGATATGTCTTTAGTCTTAAATCTTGAGTTCAATTACTGCTTAGTACTAATGTTCTTATTTAGAGTCGTCTGATTGATATGATATTGAAGGAGTGATTTCTGTGAATCTGTACAATGTTGCTGATAATTATTTGTAGTGGTATTTTAAGAGTATTAAAAATAATTATCTAATTATTATTGATATGTAAGACTGCACTGGCGGATTCTGGGGGGGTTGGAGTTAAAACCCTCTTTCCAAATAAAATAAATCATAAATTTGTTGGATCTACATTGATGTAAAAAAAAATATTGCAACACTCAATTTATATCAAAATTTTGCGTAATTTCAAATAAGCATATTTCCGCGAAAAAATTGTCGTATTTAATATTTTTTCTTATTTTAAAGGACTCTACTTTAAGAAACTTTCGTTAGATTTTGATTTTATCCTTTTCCCCTCCCGCTATCTCCACAAGTAAGGACGTGTTTTTTCTCCAAAAAATTGCTTGACGCACTCTACGGGGTGGAATAGATTTTTTTCGCAAATGTCATGTCAACTATCGTAAAATATGGTTTTACTTACAAATTAAAAAAAATTAAGGTTTATATGATTTTTTCTCGTGGAGTCACGGCGTATCAAAGGAGAGTGGGTAAAATAGGCCGATTTTTGCTTAAAAAATGTAACATACATGTAATCTTACGTTCTTTGGGTCGCTGAATACGACTTAATTCGTAGTCAAAATTTGCTTTAAAGGGGTCGAAATAAATTACTTTAAAAAGTGACTTATTTCGAACCCTTTAAAGCGAATTCTGACCACATTTCCACGGGTTTAAACGGATAAAAATACTATCTTCGTATTCAGCAACCCCAAAAACATAACATTACACGTTATACTTTCAAGGAAAATATCTATCTATTGTAACTTTTTAACCACCCTCCTTTGATACGCCGTAACTCCACGAAAAAGAAATTGTACGGACTTTCTTTCTTTTACTTTGTAGATAAAAGTCCTTATTTTACAATACTTATTATGACATTTGCAAAAATAATTTATTCCAACCCGTGGAGTGCGTCAAACTATGCAATTTTTTGAAGAAAAAACACGTGTTTACTTTCGAAGCGATGGCGGAAGAAAGGGAGAATAAAATCAAAATTTAACGAAAGTTATTAAAGTAGAGACTGCCCTTTAAAATAGAAAAATTTTTTTTTTAATATAATTTTTTGCGGAGATTTACTTATTTGAAATTATGCAAAATTTTGATATAAATTGACATTGAGTGTTACGATAACTTTTTTGACCAGTGTATTTTAAAAAAGCAAAAATTCATTAAACATTAAAGCAGAACCAAAAGTTTCACTACGTTCTTGTCGTTGATTTTGGAGTAAAAACTAAGCGTGATACTAGCAATAAGAAAAAATCAAACCAAATAATTTTGTCGACCCCCCCCCCCCCCCCATGATCGACGTTAGGATTCGCTTGTGGTTATAGTTTTTCTCTGATAAAGGGGGGGGGGGGGACAAAGGTAGGGAGAAGAAAAATAGTATTTATTTTGTTGCGACCAATAAATATTCAAACGTTTTGAAAATTTTGTAGCCCTGAAAAGGGCTGTTGTGTAGCTCTAAAAAGAACTGTTTAATTTAATAATTGCTCGAAATGAGCACCGCCCGCTTCGATGCACGCCTCTGCACGTAGAATAATATTTTCTCTAGTGCGTCGTAGCATCGCCCCGTCTATGTCTTCCACCGCTACCATTATTCTGGCTATTGCATCCTCCGGTGAGGCAGGTGGTGTCGAGTATACGGTTTCCTTTAGATGACCCCAAAGGAAAAAATCCAACGGCGTCAAGTCAGGTGATCTGTTAATGCATAACATTATTTACATACGTCGTACTTTCTTCTTTCTTTTTTGATTTCTTTTAAATTATATGAATAATAATTGTGCATGATTTGTACCGTGCGGGCCATCTTATCGGTCCGTACTGTGCTATCCATCTTCCGGGATAATGCTCATTTAAGTAACGCGTAACACGTCAATATCCGTGAGGAGGTGCCCCGTCTTGTTGGAAATACATAGCATTCCTCTCCATTAAAGGGACATCCTCCAAAAACTCCGGAAGCAAATTTTCTATGAAATCCGCATAATTTTCGCCCTGTAAATGAAATGTATTTATTGCGTATCAATCATATATTATTGATCATTACTTTTCGAATTTTATACTTACGGTCAATCTATCCGGAAGGAGACTGGGTCCTATTATACGATCTCCCAGGATACCCGCCCATACGTTTAGTTTCCATCTCCGTTGGAAACTTCGCGTACGTGTAACGCGTGGGTTAATAATGTCATAATAGTGAGAATTATGACAATTGTACATACCCATACGCGTAAATAAGGACTCATCGGTCCACATTATGTTCGCCAGGAAATTCTCGTCGGCTTCATTGTTACGTAGAAGCCAACGACAAAAATTTACTCTGGCTCCGTAATCCTGTTCGTTTAATTCTTGTACCGTATTGTAATGATACGGGTACAGATTCTTTTCTTTCCATATTTTGTGTATCTCAAATTATGCGACACACCAAATTCACGCGCTACTCTACGCGTACTTGTAGTTGGATCTTGCTGGATCATTTCCAATACTTCCTCCTCCATTTCTACAAGTCGCACGTGACGATTACGCCCAGCGTTTACTCGCGGTTTTGGTAATAACAGCGTTTCGTCTTCCCGAATTCTTCGATCAAGTCTTTCGAAAACTTTTCGATCGGGATGTACGCGATTAGGATAGCGCTCTGCGTATAAAGCTGCTGCACGCGCACTGACACAATTTGCTTCACCGTAAATAAGATACATATCGGCGTATTCATTATTCGTATAGCGATAAGCCATTTTTGCTACGTGAATAGCACTCTATGAGTGACATGATGCAGATAAACAAGAGAATATTTTGATTCATGATATTTTATTTGTTTTATTTCGCAGTGATGGTAACACAAAAAAATTAAAAAATGGGCTACTTTACCGATAGAAATAATTACAAATTGATAAGCAAATTGATGAGGCCAAGGAGAATTTTCCTGGCCAACATAATGTTTTTGAAAGACTAGATCGAAGAATTCGGAAACATGACTCGCTGCTATTACCACAACCGCGAGTAAACGCCAGTCGTAATTGTCACAAGCAACTTGTAGAAATGAAAGAGGAAGTATTATAAATGATCCAACAAGATCCAACAACAAGTACGCGTATAGTAGCGCGTGAATTTGGCGTGTCGCATAATTTAATACACAAGACATGAAGAAGAGAGAATCTGCACCCATATCATTATAATACGATGCAAGCATTAAACAAACAGAATTACGGGGCCAGAGAAAATTTTTGTCGTTGGCTTCTACGTAACAATGAAGCCGACAAAAATTTCCTGACAAACATAATGTGGACCGAGGAGTCCTTATTTACGCGTATGGGTATGTACAATTGTCATAATTCTTATTATTATGACATCATTAACCCACGCGTATCACATACGCGAAGTTTTTAACGTAAATAGAAACTGAATGTAACAGTCGGGTATCCTGGGAGATCATATAATACAACTCATTCTTCTCCCGAATAGATTGCCGTAAGTATAAAATTCAAAAAGTAATAATCAATAACATGTATTAACACGTCTAAATAAATACATTTCATTCGCACAGCGAAAAGTACGCGGATTTTATAAAAAATTTACTTCCGAAGTTATTGTAGGATGTCCTTTAATGGAGAAAAATTCTATGTATTTCCAACAAAAACTTTATCACTGATATCGACGGGTTACGTGTTACATAATCGAACATTACCCCCGACGATGGACGGCACAGCATGGACCGATAAGATGGCCCGCACGGTACAAATCATGCACAATTAAAATACATAATTTAAAAAAAGCAAAAAAGAAAATACGACGTATGTAAATAATGTTATGCATTAACAGATCACCCGACTTGACGCCGTTAGATTTTTTCCTATGGGGTCATCTGAAGGAAACTGTGTACTCACCCGCCTCACGGAGGATGCCAAGGTAATGGTAGCGGTGGAAGAGATAGACGGAACGCAATGTGCTACGCACTAGAGAGAATATTATTCTCCGTGTAGAGGCTTGTATCGAAGAGGGCGGTGTTCATTTCGAACACTTATTAAATTAAACGCTTTTTTTTAGAGCAACACAACAGTACTTTTTAGGACTACACAACAGCCCTTCTTACAATTAGAGCTACAAAGTTTTGGAAACATTTGGACACTTATTGGTCGCATTAAAATAAATACAATCTTTGTCCTCCCTACTTTTGTCCCTCATCAGAGAAAAACTAAGTTGCTTATAACTATTCTTAAATATCAATAATAATTAAATATTAATAATAATTAGATAATTACTTTTAATACTCTTAAAATACGACTAAAAATCATCATCAGCATTATTGTACAGATTCACGGAAATAAGATTTATATTTACGATATTGAGGGAGTGTCATCATGAATCAGACGGCTCTAAATACGATTCATTAAAACATTAATAATAATTAGTAAACCTCAAGGAACGTCACACGTCTATTTTTCTCTAATTTTGTACAGTTTTTTCTCATGTCAAAGTATGAAAAATTTGTCATTACTTTTAGCTCAAATTAATTTTTTTATTTGTTGTATTTTTTAGTTTTACACAAATACACGACTTTACACATACTTAAAGCAGTATTAATGATTCAACTCGATTTTTTGAAACTCGGCACACAAACATTAAAATAATAATTTGTTCTTTTTGTTATCTCCCATTGGGCGTTAGGCAGTTTTGAGGGTAATATCTAACAATTCTTCAAATTCTTCTCTATTTCGATACAAGTGGTTATGTAAAAAAAAGTTAAAAAAAATATGTAATGTGCAGATTTTGGTATTACTAATTACGAATCAAAAGTTAATTTTACAAAAATCGATTCTAAAATTGATTCTAAAATCTGCACATTACATATTTTTTTATTTAACTTTTCTTTACGGAACCACTTATATCGAAATAGAGAAAAATTCGAAGAATAGTTATTACCCTTAAAATTGCTTAACACGCAATAGGAGATTACAAAAAAAAACTAATAAACTATTATTTCGATGTTTTATGTGTGCCGAGTTTCAAGAAATCGAGTATAATCATTAATACTGCTTTAAATATGCGTGTAAAGTCGTGTATTTGCGTAAAACTGAAAAAATACAAGAAAAATCAATTTGAGCTAAAAGTAATAACAGATTTTTTCATACTCTGATATGACAAACACTCTACAAAATTAGAGACAAATTGACGTGTGACATTCCCTGAGGTTTACTTGTAAGGCAGTAAATGAACTCAAGATATGGGACTAAAAACATAGGTATCAACTCTCTAAAATTTAGGTCTCATATTGACTAAACTTTATATTTTTAAATTTTTCAGAAGAAACGAAGCAATATCACCTGTTATTTCATATTCGTCAAATAAACAGAAATGTTAACTAGATGTCAAAACAATCTAAGCAAATTTCATAGAGAACGTGCGTCTCATTAGACGGATTGCATGAGACATTAATGATTTCTGCTTATCTTGTGTCGAACAGCTTAATTACATTGGAATGATCAATATTATCAACAGAAAGAACAACTTGTAAAATGATTTGTGTGTGTGTGTATTTTTACATAAAAGATTACAGTTTTCTTACAGCCGCGGTTAAATCTTGATCTGAATTGAACTAACGAATTGTAATCTGAAAAGATGCTTTTAGCGTAGGGAATATCATGCTTATTGCAAAGAGTAATTATTAATTATTTCGTAGCTGAACTTTACACGGACGATCGTGGCGACGGAACATCGCTGCGGCGCGGCCGAGCGCGCGGCGGAGCGAGCGGCGGCGCGGCGGCTCACTCACGCATACTAGTAGATGCGCGGCTCACGAACGTACGTCCGTTTAAAAAGCGATGCTGACTGGCTAATCTTTAATTAATAATTACTACTTTTCTAAGCATAATTCGAAAAAAATGATTCAGGACTTTTCGACTCAGTTTTTCATGAGGAACATCACTGTGTAAATAGTGGGCGCGAATTAGTTTTGGTAAACCTTTACTCGAGGCTAGTTCTTTAGGTATTAGAACTAAACTAGCGACTTTCCACCGGTCTGGAAACACTCCCGTTTTAAGACAAGTGTTCAGGCACAGCGCAATTTTCTCAATCATTATACCTGGCAGCTTACTCCATAGACTGGCTGAATTAGGCCATTCGGGCCAGGAGCTATGCTAGTCTTCTTTTTCTCCCGTATGGCGCAAACAACTTCTTCGGTCGAAATATCCCACTCGTCATTCCAGGTTAATCCCGACCAATCAACTGCAGTTAGCTGCTCCCCAACCGGAAACAAAGAATCCAACACTCGGTTTAGGTCTTCTTCCTCCATCGTCTCAGAAATACCTGGTCCCGTTTTTCTTAGTCGCTTAAGGACTAGTTTGTAAGGCAAACCCCAGGGATCCTTATCAATCGATTCGACTAGTTCCTGCCATGCCAGTGATTTGGCAGTGTTAGTTGACCTGCTTAAAGCATTTCTAACGGTCTTGTTTCTCTCTCGGCGTCAATCATTTTCAGAGGATCCCTAAATTTGGCTCTAACCCATGATCTCTTCGCCCTAACGCATCGCCTGCAAAGTTCCGCTAAGTCGCTATTCCACCAATGAGCCTGAGTCTTGTGCTTCTTAGCATGAACTTTGGGCAGGGATGCTTTTCATGCGTCTTGCGTAACGTTGTTTAGCCATTTGCTAGGCCCATCCTCTTCCAGAAGAGTTTCCTCCGACAGTCCCACCGCACAAGTCCATTCGAGTGCCATCTTGAACATTTCCGTGTGTAACTTTTTATAATTCTATCGAAGTTTCCTTGGATTTTCCAAGCATTCTATCTTGTTTCTCTATAAAAAAGGAGATATATAGATGATCGGATAAGGATTCTAGGTCCGACCTCACGGACCATTTCTTGATATGTTGTATTAAATTGGGTGATGCCAACATCAGATCAATTATTGAAGATCTCTAGGGTCGTACGCAGGTAGGAGCGTTACCAATGTTAAACAACCTCAGATCGGTCTCAGCCATCCAATCCTCAACTAGCTCACCGGCCCTATCAGTAGAGCAACCCCAGACTCCAAAATGGGCATTAAAATCCCCACAAATGATAATATTACTCCCGACTTCCGGTTGTGCAAGCGAGGCAAACGGTTGCTCCGAGGAAAGAAGGAGGAATTATGGAGGAAATACAGGAGTAAGAAGCGGAGGAAAATGGTGAAAGCGGTGATACGTATAAAGGAGGGTCGGAGGAAGCCGAGCACATGCAGGAGGAATCGGAAGTGCAAGATTTTCGGAGTAAGAACAAGATGAAGAATGCCGAAGAAAAGGAAGTTAGGACGGAGCAGGGCTGGACCAAGGGGAAGAGGCGTGAGGAGAGGGAGGAGTGGCATAGGAGGGGACCGGAAACGGTCTGAAGGGGAAAGGGCATGGCAATAAGCGCGTGCTCAGAGAGGTACATGTAAGAGGCAAAGGAGAGAGAGAGACAAGCGGTCGTGCGCAAGAGCGCGTGGCGCGGAGCTGCCAATGCAGAGATCGCGGCACGCGTGGTGCGCGGAGGGGCGATGGTGGCGCTGCGGTGAGAGGTCGGAGAGGCGGGAAGCGTGCGGAGTCGAGACGGCGCTAGGTGTCAACAAGGTTGACCACCACTGCGGGAGTCGAGACGTGGTTCCGGAACGCACATGCCAAATCAGAAGCAGGAGGTAGGTAAGCTGGCAGCAATGTAGAGGCGCGGGTACAGCTATTGCCGGGAGGCACAAGATTACACGTGGCACAGCAGAGAGAAGAGAAGAGTACGAGCGGATTTGAAGGTTAGACACCGAGGAATTGTTAGAGAGAGCGGAAAGAACAGGATCCAATGCAGATCGAAATGGTGAAGAGCGAAAATATATAAAATAAGTAGATTAGAAGTACACACCGCGGAGAGAAAAGGAGAGGGGAACAAAGCAGAATAACAGTGTTGGACGTAGATATGCGTAACGGGTTACAGGTAAACATCTGATTGTCGTTTTTAATAGGATGTTTTGGTAAAAGTTTACTGATTGCACTAAAGACATACTTTGAGTCGTTTCTCCGTTATTGGATCCTATGGATTATCGCTTCAGCGCGTAGAGGAAAGAGATTTACTATTATTGTTCGCAGTGTATAAATGCATCTCACAAATGATTAGATGTGTATTTCAAGTGCAGGAAATCTTCCTTAACCTGTTTGATGTTTCTTGGTCGTCATAATATGGTTGTAACAATTCATGCAGAATTATGTAAGGGGGATGCAATACCGATAGTTTGTTGGTGCAGAGTTTACTAATGCCAGACTTTTCTTTATTTATAGCGGCAAGAAAGGAGAAAATGCCAAAAAGTAGGACAGAAGATGGAGAAAGCGGACTGGGCAGAGGAGATGGCAAGGGAACTGAAGGGAATAGGACACGAAATACTGAAGGAAATAAGACAGAAAGGAAAAGAAATTAAGACAGGAAATGAAGGAGATAAAAATGCACTTGAAAATAATGGAAAAGAGACAGGTAGAAGAGAGACAAGGCAAAGAGGATGGAAGGCTAAGAGAAGTGAAGAAGAAGATTGTGGAGGAGAACAGCAGTGGGACAAATATGGAAGAGAGGCAAAAAGATGAGAGAAGGGAGAGCAGCGAGAGAAGGTGGGGCGAAGAAAGGAGAAGCAGACATTGGTGGGAGGAGGTGGCAAGTGAGGAAGAAAGGAGAAATGAGAAGACGAGGAGATTTTGTGATGAGGAGAGAAGAACAGAGCTAAGACGAGGAGATGAAAGGGCAGAGAGAGTGAAAGGGTGGATTGAGAGAGAGTCTGAGAGAAGAGTGATGCTGGGAGATGAGAATAAAGGGAGGAGGACAAAAAGCGAGGAGAAGAGAGACGAAGGATGGAAGAAAGAGGAACATGAAGGACGTTGGGAGAGAAAGGGTGAAAACGAAGGGAGAAGTGAGGATAAAGACAGGGAGAGAGATACGGAAGCGAGGATAGTGACAAGCCGAGGTGACGAGAGAGCAGAAAGAGGGAAGAGGTGCATTGAGAGAGAAAGAACGGAACGAGATTGTTGTTAAGAGGGGAGAGCAAAGAGAGGAGGACAGCTAGCGAGGAGAAAAGAGATGAAGGTAGGAAGGAAGAACAGAATGAAAGAGGCTGTGGGAAAGAGAGAAGAGAAGAGCATGAAGTTGGTGAAGAGAAGAGCAGAGGAAATGAGAATTGAGAAAGAAAGAAGCAAAAGGGAGAGAGCGCATAGGGAGGAAAAAGAAAGAAGAGAGAGGGCAAAGAAGAGGAAGAGAACTCTGGTGTGGAGCGGTGTGGAAGGAGCAGGACCATTAGAAAGAAGAGAATTCATGGAGGTTATAGCGGAAATAGCTATGGATAGGAGGGCGAGGATAAAGGGTGTGGTGGAGATAAGAGACGAAGGAAGGAAAGAGGTGTTAATGGTAGAAATGGAGGAGGAAGAAGACAAAAAAGAGTTGTTTAATAAACGCTGGGAATTGAAGAAGAGATGGGGGGTAACGGTGGACGAGGAACTAACACGAGAAGAAAGGCAGCTAAGATGGAGGATAGAAGAAAAGGCAAAGAAAGAAAGAAGAGAAAGAAACTCAGTGATAGCTACAAGCAGGAGAATCTGGGTTAGTGGTAAGGAATTAAAATGGGACAAATACCTGAATGACTGGAAGAGAGTATGAAGATAGAAGAAAAGAGAAAGAAGAAAGAAGAATGAGGAAGAAGAAAGAAAAACAGCTTAGAGACGCCAATGAAGGAGAGAGGGCTGAGGGTGAAAAAAGGAGCGAGAAGGGGCTGAGAGGGGAAGAGAAGGAGAAAGGAAATAATGGTTTTTGTTTATTTTGTTTGTTTTCTGTGTGCAGGCCGTTAAGATTGGAGGGAGGGAAAGACAGGAGGCAGAGGAGTGGCAAGACAAAGAGAGGAAGGAAGGGAGAGCAGCAGAAAGAGGAGCCGATGGAGAGAAAATGCACTCGAGGAAGGATGGAGCCAGAGGGAAGAGGGAGGAAGGAAGGGGAGAGGGCCGGAGGAAAAATTAATGTAAAGGGTAGGGTGGGTATTAGCATGTAAGGTCGCCCAATTGCCAGGATTTTCGAAGCTGAAGTATGAGGTCTTGTAAAGGTTTGGGTACGTTTTTCAAAAACGCCTTGTAAACCCGAAAGGGACACAATAAACTAATAATAAATAATATTACTCCCAGCTAAGTGTAACCAGTTCAACCAACTCGTCGATAAATTCGAGATATGCAGTTCTATCACAGTTGGGGAAGACGTAGCAAGATGCAAAATAGAATCTATTGCACTTAACAACTACAAAATTATTTCGTCTTTTGAATAATGTACATACACTTCTTACAAGGTGACCGAGCTTCGGGTCACCGAATTGAAAACTGATTTTTTCTAGTATAGTACACTACCAGAAGAATACTTGAGCAAAGGGATAGGGCGCAATGCTCAGCCATTTCCGAGAAAAATCAATTTGAGCGATATGGCATCCCTTATACATACATATATACCGGCTCCGCCGTTACGTCGACCCGAGTACAATTCCTGTCCATCGCACTTTTTTAAAAATTTTTAATGCAACCCAGCAATAAATGTTTATTTATGTATAATAAAGTTAATTTAACTAACAATTTTGTTTTTTTGCACTTTTGAAAGGCAATTTTTTTTTAACACGCACTAAACTGAAAATAATTTCAATTCAACTTGTAATCTTATTATTTTATACATTCTATACGATAGAAAACAAAGCGATATAAAATGATCCGATATGAAATAAAATACCACTATTTAAATATACATAGTTATTTAATTAAAAATAACAAAATTACAAGTAAATGCGAAAAACTGTTTGTTGTGCCAAAACTTATTTACTTTCGTCATCACTATCATCAACACTCTCTATATATAGATTACAATTATTAGGATGATATTTGTCGTGGAAGCATGTGAAGCAGAGGCTTATCTCACACCATGCGCATTTTATAAAAGATACCTCCCGACAGGCACAATGCTTTTTCAAAAGTGTTGGAGGAAAGCAAACGGCGTTTACATTTAAAAAAATCGGTCTTTCCACTATCAATTTCGCAGCAAACCAAGCATACTTTATCATGGGAGTAAAGATGGGAGCGATCAATTGGTGGTGAATTATTGAATGTATTTTTATGGCATCTTCGCGCGATGCTATTTCTCGTTGATCTTTTAGTAAAACAAAGTCATTTTGTAATCTTTTTATCAATTTTTTTACCTGCCGGTAAAAATATACATCGCATGGTTGACAAAGAGGTGTGCATTTTGGAGGAATAAATTTCAAAGTGCAATTTGCTTCTCCAGTCATTTTCAAAAATATTATTGTACAAACTACAATCTGTTTGCCCCTCCCAGTAATCAATAATTAGCATATTTTGTTATTTTTTACGTATGGTACGAGGGTAGTTTCAAGAAAATCTTTATAAAGGCTTTTTGTTAATTTTTCTGGTTTTGAACAAGTGACCACAACATTTTTAAATTTTGTTTCTAATTTTTCTATAGTTTTTGAAACTTGTGACGGGGCAGCTCCGCTGCACGTTGCAGCGTCCCCGCCGCCGCCACGGGGCGCGGATTCGCGCTCGGGGGTGAGCCGAAGGAGCGACACGAAATCTCCAGGGGGCCTAAAAGTTTGATAATTGCGTATTAATTCCTGTTTTTTTTTTGTTTATTTTATTTTTGTAATCGCGGCACCTCGCCAAGATCCCTTGGCGAGAACCTCACCGGCGACAACATCGAGGGCATCGACAACAGCAGGAAGAAGTAGGAGCCGGGCGAGGGGCGGAGGACGCGCCGGAGTTAGGGAGCGCGGCGCTCGGGGATTGTCGCGGGCCACGCAGAGGAGAGCGCAGAGGAAACCTCGACCGCGTGATCCTGGCGTGCGGACAGGAGCGGCCCCAGGCACTCCGAACGCGGGAGGGCGGAACGACCCCGCTACGACTGCGTTACGCCGTGAAGCGGCGTCATCGCTAAAACGGCCAAGATACCGGCCAGGAGGTCACGGGGAAGAACGCCCCCGCGGCAGAGATACCGCTAAGCGGACCGGGGCAGCCGACCCCATGCATCGATCGCGCTATCGAGAAATTATCACGGGGCCGCGAGGCACCCCGCGAAGGATCACGCGAGACGGCGTCTCGCGAAGTACCGCGGCGTACTTGCGGGATCACCCCGGATTGGCCCGCGCTATCGCGCCACATACGTACGCGCCCCCCAGGGTGGGGCGCGACGTCGATCCGCCATCGAGCGGTCGCCGAAACGATCTCTTTCGCGTTCGCGTTTCGTTGCCGACTCGCGTTAGTGCCGTTTTGGTGAATTTTGGTGATCGCTCGCCGTGCACGGCGCAGCAGATAATTAGTGATTTCGCGGTAGCGATCGGCATCGAGCGCGGGGGGCCCCCTTGGCATTCGCGCGGGCTTTAGTTCGCGTTAGTGTTGCGTGTGTTAACGGGATAGCACGGATTCGTTACAGCCTCCTGGAGATCGGGACCGCGGGCGTGTGCGGCGGCCTTCGGCGGGGCCGAAGGGCGAGATATCGCGTTCGCGAGGACGGCATACGGGAGTGGCCGCGTATTAGAGTTCGTGTGTGGCGTACGTCCTCGGGTTCGTGTTGAGTGTGGCGTTACCGCGTTTCTGCTCGCGTACCGTGTGAAGTCTGGCGTTCTAACGACCGACTTTGAGTTCGCGTTGAGTGTGGCGAAAATACGTATCTGCTCGCGTTCCGTTTAGAGTTCGACTCTTTTTGCGTTCTTGATTGCGTAGTGCCGTCCCGAGTCGCGTCCGCGTTCGCGCTCGCGTCTCCGCCGCCGCGCCTCGGCGTGCGAGTCACGTCGTGCCCGAATTCCGCGCGTTTTTGCGTGTTTGTCGCCGCGTATTATTGTCGCGTTGCTTTAGTTTTAAGTATTAGTTTGCGTTACGATTTGCGATATTATTCGGCGTTATTATTCGTAATAGGATTTCGCGTTATTAGTTGCAATTATTTGGCGTTATTGTTTGCGATCTTATTTCGCGATCTTCTTTTGCGTTATTAAGTGCGATATTATCCCACGTCCTTGTTCGCGATATTACTGGACATTATTATTGGCGTTATTAGTTCGCGTCATCGTTACGGTGGTATTTCGCGTAATCGTTTGCAATATTAGTTCGCGCTATTATTTGCGATATTCTTCCGCGTTACTATTTGTATCGTTTCGCTAGTATCTTGCGTTCCTCGCTGCCGCGTTTTTGTTTTGAGCCATTATTCGCGTCCGATATTCTTGTGTATTAAATTCGCGTTCGAATATTATTCTGTGCGATTGTTTGCGTCGGAATATTACTTGGCGCTTATTGGAGCTGCTATTGGGTTATTCTTTGCGTTATTGCCGACTATTATTCGCGTTATTGAGCAATTATGTTTCCTGCGTTACCCTAAGTCGTGGAATCTTTTTCTGATTTGCATGCGCTATTGCGCCCGTTAATTGCGTCGCGCGTGCGACGAGTTCGCGCCTGAGCGGCGTAAAAACAACTGACAGAACAAAATAGAACGGAGTTGAATCTCCGAATCTGATTGATAGCGATTTATTGTGATTCCCACGTTATTATCTGTTTCGTTAGCGAGTTACGATCTCGCGCAAATAAATTACCGCGCTCCGTTAGCGCGCGCCGAAAATTATACTTGATCGCCGATCCTTTGCTTTATTATCTGTCTGGTCCATAGAGAACGTGTTGAATATAAAGAGGTGTCGCGAATGTTAATTGGAATCTCATTTCTTAGCGTCGTTATTTGTTTTGTAATGATCCCAAAAGTTATCATAATTTGATGGCTGATTACGTTAGATTCTGTCTGTTATTTGCTTGATTTTGCGCTACTCGTCGCGCATTATTCGCGTTTCGAGCTTGTTTCACTTTATACTCGCGTCGGTTATTATTTCGCCTTATTATTCCGCTTTTCCTTTTTTAGTTTTTCTGTAAACGAACTTGATTACAGTTCGATAGGCGGGGGCGATTGCCTCTCTCAACTTTGTTACTATTCCACGGATCAATTTAAACATTATTATTAAAGCTACTATTATTTAATAACTGTTTTCACTATTTACATTATCATATACTAGCAATAAACGATCAATTATTTTATTATATTATACTCTGTGGCGAATTATTCAGCCGTCATCCCGCCGTCCTCTTGCGCTGCCCCGCCTTGCCCTGCCCCTCTACCGTTAGGTCGAGCTGGCCGGCCTTCGCACGAATAATTAAGTTTAAGCTTTCGTGAGTCATTAATTGCGTTTTGGCGAATTTTGTGAATAGAAGCATTCGAGTGGTCGCGACAAATAAGTAAAGAATCGCTGTATTTAGTGGACGCGATCTGCCGCGTCTGGCGCCCAATAGTTTGTATCGCGAGTCAAAGATTTCGTGCGAGGGACCCATTCGAGAGGCCCGACACCTTACTCTCTCCCGTCCC
Organism: Leptothorax acervorum; assembly: GCA_035220615.1. NCBI lineage: Eukaryota > Metazoa > Arthropoda > Insecta > Hymenoptera > Formicidae > Leptothorax > Leptothorax acervorum. The sequence goes on along the minus strand of JASTWQ010000360.1, from coordinate 79,093 downwards.
TTTTTAATCCGGCTTGCGCCCGCGCGCAAAAAGCCATGACAAACTATAGGATCAAACTTATTCGTGGGCTCTTGTAGGAACAGGAAGACTCGAGGAAGCAACTTGCCTGATGCAGTTACACCGTACTGTGCGGTGTACGAATGAGTTATTTTGTTCAAGCTCTGTTTTTTCACAAATACAGTTTTAACTCCCTGGTAGTCCAGTGATCTATTGTAAGTCATCTGGAATTGGCAACCTGTTTGGTCCGTGTTGATCACGAGGTCCAAATCAAAGTTAGGAATCAGGAACCTTGTTTGCTTCTGAAATTTGTCTGCAGCCTCCACTGTTTTCTCGAGGGTAGCGACGTCTCTTTTGCTCACGTATTTTATGTTTTTCCGTTACCTTATTCTGTTTTCGCTTGAAGACTTTTACCCACTTAGGAATAACTTCAAACCGAAAATCGTCCGAAAGGAGTGGTAAAGCTACTGCCATCGCCCATTGCTGTAATGTCGTAGTAGTAACCTGTAAATATTTTATTCGCATAAAATATATGCTACGTAGAACAAATATAATACTATCATACAATACTATCATATAAATGATATTTTTGAAAATATAACGGAAAAATGCAATAATTTGTCGTTTTTTTTAAGTTACTTGTTACATTTTTACCTCTTCGAAACAGCGCCTTGCTTCTATAAAACGATCGAAAGTTTTAGTATCTATTGTTCTTAACTTATTGAATCGCGTTCCGCCTTTTTTAACGTCTTCCTTCCACCGCTGAAGATAATATTTCCGTTTCAAACGGTGAGCGCAGTTTTTACTCCCGACTACTGCCAACCGAAGGTTGGCAAAAAACGAGGAAGTATGCGTTTTACCGAGGCCGGATTGGTTGTTATCAAAGATCTCCGCAAGTACAATATATTAGCTTATCAATTTTTGGCCACAGACTTTGTATTAATCAAGCTTGGTTTAAAGCGTATAATTACCACTAATTATGCTGTTAATAAATAAAAGTATTTTCGGTCAACATGATCTTTGATTGGTTATGAGTGAATTCTAATTGTCTACACGTTCGTTGATTGGATTTCGAATGAAACTAGGATCTAAATTAATTAACCAATGAAATTGTTGTAAGCAGGAAACTTTAGTGACTTACACATGTCATATTTGGCCACAGAAATCTGTGATTTGGCGGTTAGTTAGATTCGAAGTTAAGTTTGTTTATAGAGGCAGAGAGAAGGCTTCTTTTTTTTTGTAGGATGCTCCCCTTGGATCAGGAGCGTAGACGCCTTCAGCCCTGCCTTTGGGCTATGTGACGCATATATTGAAAAACTATATAATTCTGTTGATCTTTTTTACAAAGTTGTAAATCACTCCAAGCTTGAGCCAGTCTTTTCGCTGTATTATAACCACAATAGCCTCAGTTCCCACAATGCCGCGCTTCACCAACTCCTCGTCCATCCTCTCCCTCTGCCGCTCGAATCTACTGCACTGTCAGATCACGTGATTGATATCCTCCATCTCATTCCCGCATTCACATTCCTGCGAATCAATATATCCTTTTCTTGCCAATGACTCATGCAGATTGTAATGGTCGGCTCGAATTCTATTAATGAATGAATAAAAGTATCTTTCGGCTCTGATTTTTTGAAACCACGGCTTTTTCTTGTTGCTTTCATAAAAATTATTGAAGTAGGCTTTGCCCTTGTATCCATTTTCCCTGACCAGCGTATCCTGAGTTCGTTGCCACGCTTCCTGCTTGAATAAACTACGAAAGTCCATTATTGGAACCTCTATGCTCTCGTCAGCATCACCTTGCGCACCCGTTTTTGCCAAACAGTCAGCCGTCTCGTTACCTGCAAATCCACTGTGTGCCGGTATCTATCTGTATACTATTAGCAGTCCGTACTCCTTTTTAAGTTTAAAATGGCGTCTTCTAATTTCCAATATATACCGATTCTTATACACATCCAACCTATTGTTCTTGATAGCTTTTAACATGCTCTGACAATCCGATAGTATCAAAATGCTGTGACTAAAATTCCTACCTTGTTCCTTTTCATACTCCACTTTTTTCAGGGCTGCTTTAACCGCTAATGCTTCTGCTGTAAATGATGAACTGTATCTAGGGAGACTCACATAGAACGCCTCGTTCCGCTCCTCAAACACAATCTCCGAACCCGTAGCGCTGGACACCTCCGGTCGCGACCCATCCGTGTAGATCACCAGAGGGCTCTTCAATTCATACTTGCGATTAAATTCCTCGATAAAGTCCAAATCTATCTGTCCGTATTTGAGGTCATCCAAATTATCCAAAGCCTTGGCCCTTTTACCTGGCAACACAGTTTTACCCACTTCTATGTCCACTATAATGCCATCCGTAAGAGCCTCATACTCGGTTTCCCACAAATCATATACTTTCCTTGGCCGGCCTATGTGCCTCCTAAGCGGTCTAACCTTCTCCCACGCCATGGATATAACACTATTTCTTAGATTAGGGTGTCTTAGTCTAATAAACTGTTCCTTATTGCATAAGTTGTCGATACTCCGTCTAACCTCCTCATTGCCGTATTTTAAGATCTTGCAACAAAAGTTTGTTGCTAACATGAGCGCTCTCTCTCTCTCTCTGAGAAGATCAACCTTGGCCTCCGCTAACATCACGTTCGTTGGGGTACTATTTCTATACCCCATCGCTGTTCTCAATTCTAGAAACTGTCTCCTCTCTAACTTGAGGATCTGTTGCTCTGTCGTCGGAGCGTACACAAAACATCCATAGTTCGAAACCGATCGTACCAAGCTCTTGTAGAGCATGAGCGCCGTACCCCCATCCGAACCTCTGGTCACATTATTCAAATAACGTAAAATAGAATTAGCCCTTTCAATCTTCGCCCTTACATCCTGTACTTGGCTCTTGAACGTCAGTTTATTGTTCACACGTATTCCCAGAAACTTCGCTTCTCCACTGTTAGGTACACGTACCCCCTTCACCCGTATCGCCACATTTTTGTCGATGAATCCACTCTTTGAAAACTCCACCAGCGAAGTCTTTCCCGGTTCCAAATCTAAACCAATTAACTCCAGATTATTGGCCACAATATTTACGGCTTCCTCTATTCGTGTCCTGTTTTCTTCCCTGTTGGGCCCTGTTGTGTATATCACTATGTCGTCTGCGAATTGAAGCATGATGACATCTTCCCCAACATCCACTGTGATATCATTCGTATCCAACGCATACAAAATCGGGCTCAATACTGCATCTTGGGGCAATCCCTTTCTAGATGTTCTCTTCACCTTTTCACTGTTGTTAACGATGTACTCCACTTCTTTAATCATACTTTAATAAACGACCTAATTCTTTTAGGGCACTTCATCTTCCGCAGTTTCTTGTTTAGAATATGAAACTGAACGTTATCATACGCGGACGAAACATCCAAGAACGTCGCCATTCCGTAAGTACTATTGTGTATTGCCGTCTTAATGTCCGCCGTTAGCTTAGTCAGGTTCTCGATGCAAGATTTACCGCGTCGGAATCCGTTCTGCAGGGGATGAATTTTACCCTCACTTTCCGCCCACCAATCTCTCGTTAACCAAGCGCTCCATCATTTTGCCAACACACGAAGACGAGGATATAGGTCTGACTTTCTCCTTATTAGCTTTATCGATGAATAGTACTTGATACTCTCTCCATTCCTTGGGAAATCCTTTACCGCTCCAAATATCTTTGAACAAACTTTAAAGGAATTTCAAAGCTCTTCGAGGAAGCTGTTTAATCATCTTGTAATCGATGTAGTCAGTAACCGGTGCCGAATCCTTTCTAATCATATTTAATTCCCTATGCAATTCTTCCATTTTAAACAGTAAATCCAGAAAATTCTCTTCCTGTGGTGTGTCCTCTTCTTCTTCTTCTTCCAGAGAGACCCCTGGCGCCGATAATTTGTCAATCTCTTCCCTGATGACTTGGTCACGATCGATCGTCTGCCACTTGTTCCAGTTAACCTTACTCTTTCCTCTCTTGAAAATTCTCATGACGTTCCACACATACGAAAGACTAGTAAACCTGGTGATGCTGTTACAAAAGTAGTGGGTTTTCCTCCTTTTTCTTCTTTAGTATCTTCCTTGCTAATGCTTCGAACCTTTTGTACTCGAACCAGGCATGTCTTGATTCCGAGTGATTCAAATATATCTTCAGCTTCTTTTTAATGTCCTTAATGGCGCTCGAACATTCTTCATCCCACCGTTTCACCGGCTGCTTTTCTTTTCTATGCGATTTTAACACGGGTTTCGAAGACTTCTTATATCCTTCCCTTCTACCCGAAGCGACGTTGATCGTCTTTTTCATGGTGTCTTCTTCATGGTGTTATAAAAATTTTGTATCTTTTCTGTAATTCTTTACCTGAACATTCATCCTCGATCTTCTCCATTTTTTTCTCCATCAAATCTTGAAATTTAGACTAATCAGTTTTCTTTGTTGATAGGCGATTCGTAATCTTCTTGTATACAGAGACATCTGTATCCACCTCAATGAAGATAGGGAAGTAATCCGAATTCCGAACTCCACGTATTCGATAGCTGTTGATAACTAATAAAATCCATTGTTGTAGCATCGGCAAAAATAAGGTCCAGATTTGAAGCTGCCTGATTCATATAATTCAGCCTGGACTTGGTATCGACATTAACACACAGAAATCCCGAGTTGAACATCTTCTCATGTAGATTTTTTCTATTAAAATCGGTGTCCCTACAATCCATACAGCGTTGTGAGCATTGAAGTCGCCCACTATAATTGAGCCACATTCTTCATTGTTGAATTTCAAGACGTCTTCCCAAACTTTAGGATCCTCTCTGCCTACTGGTCTGCGGTACACCGCTATAATGTTGAACTTTAGTACAGTGTTATTTATTTTGACGCCACATATATTGAAAGAATCCGACCTCACTCTCAGATCCTTTATTTCATTATATTTTATATCATTTTTGATGATAATCACTATTCCTCCACTATAACCCATACTCACTTTACCAACGACGTTATAACCAGCAAAGTGTAATCTTTGTAAATCATTAATTTTAGATTCTGTTATTACAATTATATCATAAGTACCTATATGTGCATCCAACTCATACTTTTTATTTCTCAGACCTCGTGCATTCCATAACAGAACTTTAACCATATATTTGTCTTGGCGCCAATACTTTACCAATAACCTGCATGTTACCTCCATTCCATTTGCTTCTAAAACCTGGCTGTTCTCTAATAAATGCATTTTCAACTGTTCCTAGTTACCCGGCACTATACAAGGATCTTCCCCTTGGCTGCCATTGTTTTCCTGCTTCACCTTCCTCTTCGTCGTTGTTTCGTTGCAACATTGCTTGCTGAATGATATTCAACAACAATTTTCTAAAATCCTGAAAAGACTCCATAAGTTTCATGATAATTTCCAACAATACTTCGTTAGATTCCTGCCATTCTTGCGTTCTTCTTCTTCTTTTCCTACTTTGTCTTTCATCTTCGCTTTCACTATTCGAGCTAAAAACTAATTTTTTTTTATCCTTTGTGATATCTCCCTCTTTTATATTGAATTTACTATAATACTTCTTATTAATATTTTCCACTATCACCCGCTTCTTAGGGATATTCGGCTCCTTATTGTTAATCCTAGAATAATTAACCTTATCGTACCTGGCTCTATTAACCTCTACCTGAGGCTCCTTTGCTCTGACTTGTGGTAAACGTTGTTCCTGCACCGCACTCTTGCCCGATGCCCTCTGCACTGGAGGATCCTTTTTAACCGTATTGGCGTATGTCTTGGGTAGCTTCGGCCATGCTTCTTGTTTGATGAACCTATCATACTCACTTTCCGGTTTGTTTTCCTTGCCAGCTTGGATTCTTTTAGTTTCATGAAACCACACATTATTGTATGCCAAAATAACCTTGATGTCTTTGTTTTCCAGAAAAACCGGACAGCTCTTGTACGTAGATTTTTGCATACCACCGCAGTTTCTGCAACAAGCCTTGTAATTACATGCGCCGTGAGACTTTTCTCCACATACTGCACATCTCTCCTCACATTTACAAACAACCTTAGTATGCCCGTATCTAAAGCATTTATAACACTGCTTAACCGCGTCGACGAAGGGCCTAACCCTAATAAATCCCATATTATCATATATACCTAACCTAGCAGGTAATTTATTGCCTTTTATTGTAATTACAATGTTATTCATCTTTTCTATAACAAACGATTTACCATCCTTATCAAACTTTTTTCGAGTCATATTTTCCATCTGGATAACTTCTTCCTTGTCGACTAGTTCGGCCCACAACTTAGGGATATCAAACGGCCAATTTTCTGTGACTCCTTTGCACGAAACCGATCTGTTATCTATATAACCCTGCATGTATCCTTTTAATTCTTTATCAATATTTTCCAAGCATAAATTTGCATCTACTATATTCTTCAACTTAAGACTAGCAAGATTAAATTGATCCATATGAAAAATATCTGGAAAACTTTTATGTAAGGCATCTAATATTTTTATCTTATTCATTTCTTTATTATTACACATCTTGTCAACACTTAACTTGCAATGGACTATTTTAAAGCCCTGAAAATCAGACTCGAATTGATCACAGCCCTTACTTATGTTACCTTGAGCATTCTTATAAGTATCTTTATTTAGCTCTATCAGATTACCTTGATCTTGCACATATACTTTATGCTGTCGCTCTATTACCTTACCGCTAGCGTTCCCTCTGACCTTACTCATCAGATCTTCCTTGCGAATTATCTCCCCGTTACTTATATCTTCGTCTGACGACTCCATCTCTTCATTGCTGTGTGGAACATTTTCTATCTTATCTCCTCTATCCTTACAATACACTTCTCTATCAATTTCCTTCAGTTCTTTATAACTTGCTATTACAGACCCATCGATTACTTTTTTTTCTTAAGCGCACTCTCGCTCCTCCTTTCCTTCCCGCCAAAATCATTCTCCCCTCTATTCTTGCCATAACCTGAACTTTCCTTTGGCATATCTCAAATTTAGTCCCCCCCCCCCCCCCCCCGAGGAGGGGCTCAAATGCAGCAAAGTTTTTCTTCGCTAATCTCCGTCACGTCCTGTCGCCCTCTAATATCGTCCTACCGCCTCCTCTACACCACAAGATTGCTTTATAATGCTGAAAACTCTGTCCGCCAACAATAACTCGCCCGCCACTCAACACGGCCGCCATCAAACTCTTGAGAGAAGGCTTCTCTCTGATAGAGGTTAAATCTTTATGAAATTAAATAAATAGTGTGATAAACAGTAATACACTGCCTAATACAAGTTTGTTTATCGTGTCATTTCCTTGAAAATACCATTGTTGTATCTTATAAATACAGGGTGTCAGGTGTTGTATATCTATGGTTAGCGCATGCGCAGACATGTATGTTGAGCGTCGGGAAATCAGCGGCGTTGCGTATCACTCTCTGAGAGTCTATGATCCATGACTGACTAATTGTAACGTATATCTTTCTGAGATTATTAAATATATATTATAACTTCAGTATAACATCAGTGGTCATTATTTATACAATTCTACGTATAAATACAACATGGCGCAGTCGTGAAAGTACTACGAGCCGCATAATAAGCGAAGTCGCATAAAAAAGTTCGTACGAGTTCTCACTGGAAAGTTAAAGGTTATGGCTACCGCCGATACAGCTACTGATTGCAAAGTAGAGCTTTACTGCAAGCCACCGAAAAGTCTGGATCTAAATGGGAATATAAGCGAAAACTGGCGTAAATTTAAACAGTTTTGATATATTCCTAAAGGCGTCTGGTAGTATCAGAAAACCCGACGAAATCAAAGTTGGGATACTACTAAATATTGTCGGTGAAGATGGCATTATGCTGTACAATACGTTCAATCTACAAGAGGCAGAGAGGAACGATTTGGCAAAGGTATTGCAATGCTTCGAAGAGTATTGTGTTCCCAAGAAGAACATTGTGTACGAGACTTTCAAGTTCTTCAGTAGAATGCAACAGGAAGGCGAAAAATTTGATAGCTTTCTGGCAGAAATAAAGAAACTCAGTCAGACATGTGAATTTGGAACAATGGCTGACAGGATGGTCCAAGATAGGATTGTTCTAGGAATAAGAGACAAGGTGCTACAGGAGAGGCTACTGAGGATAGAAGATCTCAATTTGCAAAAAGCAATTGACTACTGCAGAGCTGCTGAAGTATCCAAGGTCCAAGCAAAAAATCTACAGGAAGACAAAGCAGAAATAGACAGTTTACGAAAAAAAATACAGCAGAAGTCCAATAAATTCAAAGGCAAGAAGGCAGCAACAAAATTTGACTGTAGGAGATGCGGAACAAAGCATGGTCCACGAGAATGTCCAGCTTATGGGAAAAAATGCAAGAAGTGCGGTAAATTAAATCATTTTGCGATTGGTTGTAAAGTTAAAAAGATAAAAGAGCTTACAGAGCAAACTAATGTAGAGTCTGAGCCAAAATAAAGTTTATTTTGTATTGATCAAGTAGAAATTGGTAATATTAATTCTAGATGGTTTGAAGTGATTCATATAAATAACAGTAATGTTAAATTCAAGTTAAACACAGGAGCGGATGTAAATGTTTTACCGTTAAATATATATAATAAAATTAAAAAGTCAAAAGTTAAATTAGAATCTGCTAATATAATTTTAGAAAGTTTTGGTGGTAGTAAGATAAAACCGCTAGGAATAGTTGAACTGTTATGTACTATTAAAGATGTAACGAAAAAACAAAAGTTTATAATTGTTAAAGAAGATACAATGCCACTGTTAGGTTTACGCTCATGCCGAGAATTTAATTAAATTAAAAAAATACACATGCTTCAAAATCTAAATATAAAAGATAAGTTTATATCAGAAAATATTAATATTTTTGAAGGTGATGGAACTTTTAAAATAATGTGTACTATTGAAGTAGACGAAAAGTGTACACCAGTTGCTAGTCCACCTAGGAAAATTCCCTATACAGTTAGTGATAAATTGAAACATACTCTTGATAAGATGGTAGAAAACGGGATATTAAAAGTAGAAAATTCTAAGGGTTGGGTCAGCAACTTCGTAATTATTGAGAAAACAGGTGGTAAATTAAGAATATGTTTAGATCCGAAAGATTTAAATAAGGTAATTAAGAGGCCTAAAGACGTGTTAATATCCACAGTTAGTGAACTAAGAGAAAAGTTGTCTAACAAACGCTATTTCACTGTATTAGATTTAAAAAATTGGTTTTGGCATGTTAAATTAGATGATAAATCGAGTGAGCTGTGTACGTTTTCGACTCTTTTTGGATGTTACAAGTTTAATAGATTACCTTTTGGGTTGAATATGGCACCTGAATATTTTCAAAAGGTAAATGCTGAAAATTTTGCTGATATAGAGGGTGTCACAATATATTTTGATGATTTGCTAATTTCATCGGACACAGAAAAAGGCCATGATAGAATACTTAAAAAAGTCATAGAGCCAGAAAATTAGGTGTTAAAGGGTATAGCAGGATAAGAGGGGAGCTAGCGGCTTCCAAACAAAATTAATTTGGATTAGGGGCAACTTGAAGGTATCATTGAAAACATTATCTGTGGAGAATTCTATATCTCTATCTCACCCCATTGCCGGAATATCATAAAATACGTATTTCTCACATTTTATTTTTTTTCTCCGCCGCTATTATAGATATCGAGATGAGCTTTGTCTCATATCTTAAATCATTTAAAGAACTATCAAATACGTTTTTCTTTAGAATTTTTCACGCTAAAACTCGACTTGCAGAATTGTTTAAAATATTTAAGAATTTTTTTCGCACGCTCCTTAAGAGGTGAAATCTTGGAAAAAATTTATAATGTATGTTACATAAAAGACTATCTCCCAAATTTTTTTCAGATTTTTTCAAAAACGGCGTCATATTTTAAAAAATTGAAATTTATTTTTTTCTATTGTTCCGTAATAATAAAGTAAAATCAATAAATGTATTGCGTTATATTTGTTAACAGCACGGCGTCATAAATGGTTTCCCACCTGAAGATTGTGACGTCCGATCGTATATAGAAAGATATATAATTATTGTCAGGTAAAAATACTGACTGAACAACACATATAAATGGCTTATATTCGCAGATTAGCAATAGTAATATAACCCTGCGAAAAGTGCTTTGACATTTTCTACAACAGCTGCGTTTTGATATTCATTAACAGCACGGCGTCATAAATGGCTTCGAGTTTGACGTGGAAAAGTTAGAATTGGGACGACGCCTGCACGGAGAGCGGGAGGTTCCAGGTTCAAACCTTGGCTGGGGTTATATTTTTCGCAATAATTTTTTTAACATCATAAGTTGAATCGTTTCGCTATTCCAACAGGGGCTGTGTTTTTAAGTCTGACAAATCTAGTCGGCGCACAGTTTTCAAGAGTTGGAGGTAAAAATTGATTTAACTAAAGGGAAAGAGGGGATAATATGTGTATCACACAATAAAATAATATTATGCTATTAAGATCAAAGCTTGGACCGTTATGGCGATTATTCTAATTTAATATTCCGTAAACTGTCTGCAATTGTACTTGAAAAAATAAATGCGAGACCTATAGTTCCTCAGAGTTTGGTGCAGAGGCTCTGAAACACCCTGTATATTGCGTCATATTCGTTACAGCACGGCGTCATAAATGGTTTCATTTATGACGCCGTGCTGTTAATGAATATCAAAACGCAGCTGTTGTAAAAAATATAGTTTTCAAGAGTTGGAGGTAAAAATTGATTTAACAAAATAGAAGGAGGGCATAATATGTGTATCACACAATAAAATAATATGCTACATCGAATAACTTTAGTTTTTAATATTGTTTACGGAATATGTTTAAAGTGTCTACCGTGAACCTGATTGCATTCTGCGTTACAGTTGGCCTCTTGCTGCTATCTTCGTTGCATTGGTATTGCATTCTGTAGCGCAGAATGCAATCAGGTTCAGGATAGACACTTCGAACATCTTCTGTATGTTCTTCCCAACGCCTCCTGGTGCTGCTGTCTAAATTCCTCTCGACTAAGTATATTATTAATTCCCCCCACAATTCTGTGGGAAACTTCATCGATTGCAGAACTCGTAAATGTTTCTGAACGTGATCTAACAATTCTTGGATTTCGCCAGCGGATTCTCGATGTACCCGCGGCAACTCAAATAGACATTGAATATGTCGTTTGCGAATACCTCGCTCATCATCGTATCGCTTCTTCAGTAAGTCCCAAGCGATGATGTAATTGTCCTCCGAAATGTCAATCGACTCGATTATCTTAGCTGCTTGACCGCTCAACAAATCAAGTACTGATGCTTTTGCACATTTGTTAAGTCGCTGTCATGTATCAACGTTTTTAACGTATCCGAATATCGCTTCCACTCTTCCATATTTCCGTCAAAAGACGGCAACTTGATCATTGGCAGTTTCACTTGAGATCCCGTGCGGGCATGTTTGACCGCGTGTTTAATCGTTCTAGTAATTGATTCTGGTGTTCTACTATGCGCTCCAGCGCTCCATTGTTACCGCTCTCAACCGGCCGCTCCGCTAATCTTTGAATTAGAATTGTCTGCTGCTCCAAAACTTGCATCACAGCCGTATCGCCAATCGCACTGCCAACGCTCGCCGACGACGGACCCGCAGACGGCGGCTTGATCCGCTCTGCTAATTGTAGTAAGGCTGCCTTTGCCGAAAAATATTGTTCATCGAATTCGCTCTCCTCCACTGCATCCTTCTGATCGTACTCTTCCTCCGGCACTAGTGATATGAGGTTCTGCGCTGCGGTTTGAAATTTCAAATAAATGTCTTCCACTGCTTGAAGACGCGCCGTGATCTCTCCCGGATTCACGCTCTCCACATCCTTAGCGATGAAATATTTTATGGTCGTCAATTTTTCATTTAATGCGCTTCTCTGCCTGCGAAAAGTCTCGATACTCATTTTCGCTATCACTCGCGACAACGACTTTCACCTAAGTTTGTCCTTCTGTTCCGACAAGGCACAGAGAAAGCAATATGGGAACACGAACACTCAGATATCACGCCGACAACAAGAGCTCCGCAAGGTCGACCGCGCACTTGTATCGAGTACCACAACCAACGGTTGCGAATCGAATGTTCTCGAAATCTCTTGAATTGTCTGATTGTCTAATTGTTAACGTATCGAAACTGGCACTCGTTAATTGCAACGATACCCTGTTGTCCGCGCGAACGCACGCACTCCGGCCGGCGACCACTTGCCGATAGCAAACCGCGTCAACCCGATACGCGCACCTGATCCGGCTCGAAGGACCAATGTTGTATTCTTTGTCATATACGTCGCAAAATTTGCTGGTTTAATACAGATCTTTATTACAACAATCAATTTATTTACAGATCAGGTACAGCGTCGAGCGCAATGCGCACACCGGTCGCTCGTTCCGCGTTATGACTCGTCAAATTAATATAGTCAATAAATTAGTATAGCGATTGAACTTTCTTATAGATAAATCTTGGGTATAATCCGCGTTACAAAGATGTAATCGACACGATACGGTAACTCGAAACGGAGCACTGCGGATATATCGTAATTATGTCGTTATTCGGCGGTTGTTAGAGCGACACTGCCGCGACTTGCCGCGGTCTGGAATTCTACAGTTTCGGTGATCTCCCACCTGTCACAGTGTTTACGCGCGATTTTCACGTGATTCGGCCGCGCTACCGAACTCTTAGAATGTCATCAAACATTCTCACTTATAATATCTAGAATAATCTATACACAGGCTTTAATTCAGATACTGTTTGGCGCATTGCCTTGTAGAATTATTAGTAGTTATACACAATTATTGGTAGTTAATTTGCTTCTTTTGTTATCTTTATTTTGTTTAGTTCGGTTATCATAGTTGCTTGATTAAACTCGTTGCATCATTAGCATTAGTTAATAAGTATCAATTAGATTTAGGGTAATTATGCAGTAATACGGACCACCCTCTGATGACCTTGACCTTGACATATTTTGTCAAGGTCATGACCCTGAGTGACCTTCAAAAGCTTTTAGCCCGATCAACGCCTTTTCGACGTTTTGTTACACGCGGTATACACGGTACTTTTTCGGCGGTTTAATCGCGCACTATACACGATCGGTGGACACGAGGGCACCGGCCGCGAGCGGAATCACTCAAACTTACGCTGCATACCGGAGTGGCGGCCTTACAAGTCCTTGTTGCTGGTCGAATCTCCGGTCGATCGTCGGGGTGGGTGGTCGCTTTCGCAGCTCGCACGGCAGTGAGGATCCCGCGGCCCGGCGGGATCACATCGGGCCCCCGCGCCTGCGTGCCGAGTCCGCTCCTTGTCTCGGCCACTCGCGCCACATCCTGCCGCCGACTTCCTAACTTCCCGTTCCGCTCCACCGGCCCGCGGTATTCAAATGGGCATCAGGGGTGAGTCCGGCTGTCCGTGCCGCGACTCCCGTAGCCAGCGTCCGACGGGTCCGGTTGGCTAGGCCGTGACCACACCGACGGGCACATTTTTGCGTCCGGCGAAGGCGGCGGGGCCGTCCGCCCGCTTCTGGGGTGGCGGCGTAGCGCATCGCGTGGACCTCCGCGGGGCGTCCCCCTTGTTCCTCCTTCGGCGGCGGTATGGCTCGGGACGTGCGCGGCGGCTCGGCGGTGGGCCCGTGCGTGACCCGCCTGACGGCCACCTCGTCTCCTCCGCCTTCTCGACGACCCCCGTTGATCCCGCGATACGGCCTTATGCCGTTACAGAGTGCATTTGGCACCACTCCGGCCGCAAGATGAGCTCTAAATTTCTATTAATTATTCGCCCCCGCTCGGGTCGCGCCACCCCCGCTTTCACCCTCGGCCAAGATCCGTCCGGGAGGAGGACGTGACTTTTGTCACGTCACAAGATTTAATTTCTATTATTTGCACTTCACGCGAAACGTCGGTGGATCGCGATCGGTAGCAATTTCAATATTCTGTGCGACTCACTAATCGGTGCTGCCATCGTTTATCCATCGACGGGAGCAATTGCCGAAAAGGGAGCAGATTACTCGCTCGCGACACGCGTTGCAGGATCGCTCCCGCACTCATCGTCTAGTTCTCGTCAAGTACACATCAAGTCGTCTTCGCTTACAACGAAGACACTACACACTTGCCGCTCAGAAGTCTTAGGACGCGCATCTGAACTTCGGACGCGTCCGACCGTGCTCTCACCCCCCTTGGGGACCGATCTCTCTCCTGCCTTGCTTGCCTGCTTCATTGTTTGTGCCTGCTTGAAAATCCTGCGGATCTCGCCTCTGGAGGACTGACACCCCTCCATACAGATACTATAAACGAGATACGCGCACGTTCCTAGGCCCCCTACTTCCCGTATTGTTTCGGGCGGAAAACGAAAACAATGGCGCGAACCAACAAAACGTGTAACTACATAACACCTCTCCCCTCGTGGAAAAAAAAAACTACCTTCTAACTAAACTTCATATAGAAATCCGCGAATTTCGCGGGTAATTTCCTGTTCCGGGTTGACGGCTCTCTTTGGTTTCGCCTTTCCAGAGATGGTTGTATTTCCCTTGGCTCACGCTCTTGTGCTGCTTCTTTATCTTGCACGTTATCGCCTGAGTTCCCTGCATCATTTTGTGGCTCCGGTTCTTCTGGATTATCTCCCGCTTTATCATCAAGTGGTTCCTCATCGTATGGGTCTCCACCTGAGTACCTTTGATTCTTATCTTCTCCTGTCTTGCGAATCTGGTCAATATGCCGCTCCCAGGTTCGACCATCATCTAACGCTATCGTATAGTGTAATTTCCCGGTACGTCGAATGACTTTTCCAAAACGCCATTTAACTCTATTCCTATAATCTCTACATTGTACTCTCTCTCCCACCTCAAATGTTCTACATGTCTTAACCGTATTTGTATTTGTACATTTCTTTGGCTCGTCCGGTAATTATAAAGTTAAGTTTGTACGCATTCTTCCTTTAAAAATTCGATCGCATGGAGCTACGCCTGTAATACAATGAGGAGTTACTCTATATTGCACCAAAAAGTCTTGTACCGCATCTTCTAGCGTTAGTCCCTTATTCCTAGGATCCGCCAGCATCTTTCGCAAAGAGTTTTTCACCGTTTGTACGAATCTTTCTGCTAATCCGTTTGTTGACGGATGATATGGAGCAGTAAATTTTGGTGTAATACCTTCCGACCTTAAGAATTGTAAAAATTCCGTAGAACGGAAATTGCTACCGTTATCCATTACCATTATTTTTGGGTAACCAAAATTGGTAAAAATCTCTTTGCATTCGTTAATCGTAGTTTTCGCTGTAATATTTTTAACTATCCGAACAAAAGGCCACTTCGAATATGCGTCCATAACTACGAAAAAGAAATGATTCATAAATGGTCCCGCATAGTCAACATGTACACGCTCGAAGGGCACTTCTGCTGGTTCCCACTCATGTACTTCGACTTTTGGTGGATCGTTACGTACTTTATTACATGTATCGCAATTCCTTGCCAATCTCTCGATTGCCTTGTCTACGCCAGGCCACCAGAAAGAATTTCTCGCTAATGCCTTCATCCTTACTACGCCAAAATGACTCTTATGTAATTCTAAAAGAAAACGCTGTCGTAACTGACTGGGAATTACGGCTTTTCCATTACAAAGGAGTACGCCTTGTTGAATGCTGAAAACTGCTTGGTTTATATTAAATTGCAATTGTACCGGTATTTCCTTCTTTTCACGTAAGGCTTTTAGAAAATTGTTTAGTTGTACATCATTGGCTGTAGCGTGTGCTAATTCCTCTACTGTAATTGGTAAGTTTTGTACTATTTCTATTTCGTAGACGTTTATTACATCGCGTTCCGCTGGTGTTGCCGTCGGCATTGGTAGTTGCCATAAACAATCCGCGTTACAATGTAGTTTCGTATTCTTATATTTAATATCAAACGAAAAACCCTGTAAAAATACAGCGTAATGCTGCATTCGCATCGCTGTGTACGCAGGCAACGCTTTTGTCGGAGAAAATATCTGTACTAAAAGCCTATGGTCGGTGTACAGTGTAAACTTATTTCCATAGAGGTATTGATGGAATTTCTTCACGCCAAAAATTATCGCATATGCCTCTTTGTCAATTTGTGTGTATCGTTTCTGGGTATCTGACAGAGACTGGGACGCGTACTGTAACACTCGCTCTGTACCATCAGGATAGCGGTGGGATAAAACAGCACCTACGCCGTAAGGGCTAGCATCCGTAGCCAGAATCAATGGAAGTTTTGGATCAAAATGTGCAAGCACTGTATCACTTTTAAAATTATTTTTTGCGGCTTGAAAAGCCTGTTCACAACTACGCGACCATTTAAAACAAACTCCTTTCTGTAGTAGCTTATGTAACGGGGTTAAAATTGTACTCAAATTCTTAATGAAACGACCGTAATAATTCACCATGCCAAGGAATGAACGTAATTCCGGGACGTTTTTCGGTCTTGGCATTAGATCAATAGCCTGTAACTTCTCTTTAGTTTTATGTAAACCGTTCTTATCTATTCTATAACCGCTATAATCTATACTATCTTGGAAAAACTCGCATTTACTTTCATTGATTCTGATATTTGCTTTTGCGAGGCGCTGTAGTAACAGCTCGAGTCGTTGCATGTGAACTTTATCATTAGGACCGGTTACTCTAATGTCGTCCAGAAAAACTGATACTCCGGGTATATCCCCTAAGATGTTTTCCATCTCGCGCTGCCAGATCGCTGGCGCCGAGGCGTTACCGTACATCAATCTTGTACTTCGGAATAATCCCTTGTGTGTATTAAGTGTAAGCAATTCGCGATCTTTAACACAAACTTCAAGCTACAAATATGCTTGTTTAAGGTAAATTTTTGAAAATTTTTCCCCACCTGCCATTGACGAGAATAATTGGTCTGGCGTTGGCAGTGGATGTTCGTCAACTACTAAATGTGGATTTATTGTGACCTTAAAATTCCCGCAAATACAAATCGTGTTATCACGTTTGAGAACAGGTACGATAGGTGTAGCCCATTTGGATGCATTTACTTTCTCTAATATACCGGCTTGAACAAGTGACTGCAACTCCTCCTCTACGAGCGGCAAAAATTTAAAAGGAATTGTACGTGCCTTTAAAAATACCGGTTTTACATTATCTTTTAGCGTCAAACTAGCTTGCAAACCTTTAATCTTTGTAGAATGTGGATCTAACTTATTCCGATACTGTTGTAATAACTGTGCAATTTTGTTTTTCGTATCATCGTGTAGTTGTACATTATTTATTGATTCCGTTAAATGTATTTGTAACTGTCGTATCCACTCACGCCCTAACAGAGGTTTGCGGTCAACATTCGAAACGTATAAATTTAGTTTAGCAGTTTTTCCGCGCAACGTAACCGTCACGGGAACAACCCCAACGATTTGGATCGGCGTTTTGCAAAACGACACTAATTGCAAAAATGTTAGAAGAGGACGTCGATTTTGAAAATGTTCCCGCAGCGTTCGGGTACTCACTATTGTAACCGCTGCTCCGCTATCAATTTCAAAGCGCAAGGGTCGCCCGTCTACCGTAAGTGTTTCGAAAAACTTATCTCTGAAATCGGCGTGTTCCAGGAGTAGCACTTCCTCGATTTGATTTGTGGATGCTCGCTTCGCACTCATGCATATTTTTTGTAAGTGGCCCGGCGTACCGCAATTGTTACATTTTATATTTCGATCTAAGGTACATTTGTTCGCTAAATGTTTGCCACCACACCTGAAACAAGATACATTAGACATGGTATTGACGCGAGATTTATTTGTATTAGATTGAACTGCCTTATCCTCTATCTTCGTAAGTTTCGTAGGAGGTTTTCGCTTGGGTAGAGATTTCTTCTCTGCCTTTTTGTCCTTGGCCCCCATGTAGTTGACCGCCGTCGATCCTGATTGCAGTTGCTGGGCATCCTTCTCAGATAACTCCATGGCTGTAGCCACCTGCACAGCTTTATCGAACGTCAGGTCCTTCATCTCAAGCAGGCGGGACTGGGCTCGATGACTAGCCAGCCCAAAAACGAATTGATTGCGTAGGGCCGTTTTCAAATATGTCCCAAAATTGCAATGGACACTCAATTTGTGTAGTGCAGCAACGAAGTCTTTGATGCTCTCTCCGTCCCTTTGCTTCCGTTGATAAAAACGGAAATTTTCAGCAATTTTTAGGGGTACTGGTGCATAGAATTCCGTGAAGCTGTCGATCAACGTATTGAAAGAAACTGTATACGGATCTGTCGGTGCCAGTCTGTTACATATTACATCGAAAGCTGTAGATCCAATGAAGTGTAGCAAATACATAACCTTCTGCTCGTCCGACACTTTAAAAATCTTTGCTGCCGCCGTGAATCTTTGTTACCATCTATTCCAATCCGTGATTGCTGGATCGAATGTATTGATGCTGAAGCTACCGTATAACACAACCGCCGCCATAATGGTTGTACTTCCGTACCGATTTCTAGATTGTTCCTCGTACCGACGCTCGTAACGTATCGCGTATCACTGAATGTATTGTAGAATGTAGTTCCGATTTTCCCTTACTAGTTCGATCTCGAAATGTAGCAGTTCACACTGCCGAACAATGTAATATCTAGTCTGGTATCTTTTCCCTTTGTAATATGATCGCCGTTAACGTACGTTGTACAACGCAAACGTACTGGCGCCCACACAAGTAAGGCGGATTACTTCTTCTTCGTGCGGCCACCGTTACTCAATTAGCGGCGATCCCATCCTCGTCGCCAATTCTCTGTTGTGTATCGGGAAAAGAAAGACTCGGCTCCTGAGTATTCACTCTATATTTCCAACTTTAATTCCGCAGTAAAATACAAAGGACTGTGTTCCTAGCTGTCGCGAACGGGAGAGAGATATCCGCAGCGAGCCAACGGCTAAATATATCTACGCTAGCGCGCACGTTCCTAGGCCCTCTACTTCCCGTATTGTTTCGGGCGGAAAACGAAAAAAATGGCGCGAACCTACGAAATGTGTAACTACATAACAAGAACAATTTAAGAAAAATCCAACAGGCCGCCCGACCTCACGACTAGAGGAAGATACCCGCCAGCGATTTACACTCCCTCCACACAATCGTGACACGTAAGGTATATGTGATATCGGATAATAAAATACGCAAAAATGATCCCGAAGCACAGTCTGTGCCAGAAGTATATAGTTGACAGTATTCGATTTACCACAAGCCATTAGTGACCGTTAACGCGAAAAAATCATTAATATCGGCGAAAAAAAGGCAAAAATTAATTAATATTGGGTGTAAAAGAGTACTGCACGGTGCAAGTATTCCTGTAGGTAGTACTCAAGCCACTGTCAGTCTTGTAAGTCTTGTAAGTAAAAATCTTACACAGAGAAACGGCATCCACCGATCACTCACCACTTACAATTAGTCAAAAGCTTCGAGGATCTCCTCTATCCTCTCAAAGCCTCGACTCCCCAAAATATTCTTAAAGTAAAGCGTAAATGGATCTTGAAGATCGCATAAATAAGTCCAGAGAGAGGGAGAAAGATAACATAGATAACGGCCGTCTACAGTAGCCCACTTTTAACACTAAAAAATGTTATTTTGAGACCGAAAATTGTCCAAAACTATTCAAAATCGTGTTTCTGAACACAAGAATAGTCCACCAGTATATAAATTACGTCCGAAAAGCGTAATTAAACCACCAAACTATAATAGACGAACGGAGCGACTACGGGGCACGTCCGCACGGCTCTGGGTCCACCAACCGTCTCTTACTGCTAGGTTTTGCTGACATTGTGTCGCAAACGCGAGATCGATAACTTTAATAACAATTAAGAAAATAAAAACAAAATTATACTACCTTACACTTTTGCGAAACAAACCCATTTTTTTGGTAGATAGGTGATAATTTGTGCCACATTGGAACCGTTGGGAAAACTCGATATCTTCTAGCTTTTATTTAGTAGATAAATAGTATATTGTGCACCTAGGGGAGAAAGCTATTCAAACGAGTGTGAAGTTTGCCGCCCGAGCCGAAGGTAAAGGCGGCAGTCACGCGAGTCTGAAAAATAGCTTTTGACCCGTGGTGCACACGATATTTTTCACAATATCTTTACGGAAATGTTCGAATTTTGATGTCTGTAGAGCGAGGCGACAGTGGCCAATTTCACCCCAGGGCTTACTTTCCTCCCTAGGGAAGAAAATTGATACTTTCCGCCCGCTGGTGTTGTGAAAAAAATGTTTAACCTAAAATGCAAAATAACACAACTACTTTTACAACGTTTATGGAACTTCTGCAAGCAGTTCGAACTTCTGCCAAGTTGTGCTAGACGAGTACAACAGAAAACGATTGGAAAGTTGCAGGGGTTGAAAAATAATTGGCCAAAGTGGGAGTGAGAAAAATGCACAATTTTAAATTTTCTAAAGTTTTGCCGGATTGTCGAATATAATAACGTTTTCTAATGACAAAATGTCCGCAGATTGTTAGTTTTCGCAGCACAACCATCTAAAGAAAGCAGTTCTTTATTATAACTTCTTTTGTTATCACTATTTAAGAGTAATACTTTCGCACAATATTAGCACAAACTAGCATAACTTAGCACATTTGAAAAAATTGAACAAAAAAACAGAAAGTGAGGGCTGATCTAAAAAGAACGTTTCTTTTCTATTTTTAACGTATTCTTCATTCCATGATTTTAACATTCTAGCATAATGTAGCACAAACTTAGCACAATTCAGCACAACTCTCGAAATAAGTTAATTGTAAAAATTTGGAGGGGGGGTCGCATTTATTTGGCCGACAATTATTTGACCGACAAATTACTTGATCGACACCACTTGGCCGACAGTACACTTAATTGACAGTATTATTTAGTCGACAATTAATATCACCGACAAGTACACTTAACCGACACGATTACTTGACCGACAAATTACTTCATCGACAGTGCATTTAACCTACAACATCCATAACTTAGCCGACACATGTTGTTAAAGTATTTTCTGCTTTAATCATAACTATATGATTATAATAGTAAACTATCTTTAATTGTACAATTATAATTCAACTATTCTCTGCTTTAACAAAAAGACTGTTGAATATATCAACGATCCACTGCTTTAAATGACTTTCCTTTGTTCATACATGTACTATTTCCACGGTAAATATGCATAAAAGGTCACACCTCACCGATTTTATCGCCACTTAAATATGTTTATGGAGGATATTCGTCTATGGGAATCTGTTGTCCATGCCAAAGTTGAAGACAATTGCATGGTTGTCGAGTAATTAATTATTGAAGTTATACTTATTGGTGCCTATTTATCAGGGTCGACTAAAATGCGATGTTGCCCGACTCAAATGCACGCTCTCCGTAGCGTGCTCGATAGCTTTACGCGAAACAGCTACAGTAAAGCTGTTTTATTTTTACAATTTTATTTTTAACCCTTAAATGCCACACCTCTAAAAAATCTCGTAAATAACACATGGGGTGTAAAAAACCCCAGCATGAAAAATGTCTCCTACTCATTGATTTTTTGATATTTAGTTATGAAAATTATTTTCAATGTTGTTCAAGGCTTAGAAAAGAGAATAAAATGCTTATATTGTTAAAATTTCAATTTCAAGAATATAAAAATTGTCACATG
Organism: Leptothorax acervorum; assembly: GCA_035220615.1. Lineage (NCBI taxonomy): Eukaryota > Metazoa > Arthropoda > Insecta > Hymenoptera > Formicidae > Leptothorax > Leptothorax acervorum. The sequence continues at coordinate 57,456 of JASTWQ010000360.1, read as the reverse complement.
TTATCGTTCGTATGGAGTGGGGTCCGCAGTACCCCACAGTAAGGGAGGGGTACTGCAGTACCCCACCCCTACTTTGAACCTCTCTAAACAGCTGCTGCCAGTAAACTGAGTATTGCTAAGTGTACAAACGGGTAGTTCAATCACTCAACTATCATCAGAGGGAGCCATGAGCTCCATTTTTGGCGGGAACATTTGAAAATATATAATTGAAAAGGTTTGGGGTGTGCTACACCCCATGTGGCATTTAAGGGTTAATATGCTTTCGAGAGTTACATTACAGGTGTTGTAACATTTTTGCTATGTCGCTCGTGTATAAGAGTATAACTTCAATAATTAATTACTCGACAACCATGCAGACAATTGTTTTCAACTTTGGCATGGACGACAGATTTCCATAGACGAATATCCTCCATAAATTTGAACTAATTTTTATCATATTGATTTGAGCAACCATCCCCTCCTTAACACGAGGTATGAAGCGCAGATGTCAAGAAATGCATTGACATGACTGTCAGGTAACAATAATTTTTACAATTTTCTGACCACATGAGTATTATGAAGAGACACGGTAGTGTCTCGCGCCAAGTACGCGCGGAGCGAGACCGCCCCGTGGCTCTATATACGCGAGGCGACGAGTTGCGAGTACCCAAGATTTTGAGATCTCATTTACCAGTGAACGGATCAAGTTCTAACTAGGCTTAATGGATAGCTGGGACTAAATTTACATAAGCAAAGTGTTTTTATTTTTTCTTTACGAGCGGAGATATTACGATGCAAAGTCCGAAGTGTAAAATTTTTACATTAAGAAACGTCGTTATAATTGTACGGTTGCTTTTGCATCGATAGATGGCGTTTTGGGAATGCTCGATCGTCTCCATGACACGTTGAAAAGAGACAGCATACGTGTGCACTAAACGCACGTCAACACGAACGTAGCCGTTACGGCCAGATTGGTATATTTTACACGAGAAGGCAATGATGTCAGAAAGTGAGCGGGCAGTGTAGTCGGTGTCGGTGCATCGCAGTGTGTTGACGCGTGACAGTACGTGCAGATACGTGACACATAACCGTGTTACGCGGCCGGATCGGTTCGTGCGATAATAAGACTTCGATCGATAAATATTCCGTCGTCGCGTCCGAACACTCCGATCCGAACGAAGAATGACGGAGTTCGCGGATGGCTGGTTCCTGGGTACACCCTGAGCGAGAGTGCCTACGGCGAGGTTATGTACGTATTTATCGCTCTCTCGCGCTTTCTCTTACGCTCCCTCTCTCGCGTAAGTAACCTACGTGCGTGATAATAAACTCACGCCCTCTCTCGTGCTCTCTCTCTCTTTCTCTCTTTCTCTCTCTTTCTCTCTCTCTCTCTCTCTCTCTCTCTCTCTCTCTCTCTCTCTCTCTCTCTCTCTCTCTCTGTTGTGACGTGAGTATACCCAGACGTGTCTAAGATCGCTCTGATTACTGTAAAAATTTTCTGCCGCCCAATGCCCCTCGGGGCCTTCCTTCTTTGCAGAGTGTAAGTTGCAAGGCCTCTTCGCTTGCTTATCCTTTGACTTATATCCACGGGATTGAGATTCGCCGAATATCTTCCCTCTGCGGATCTTGCCGAATTCTACCTGGATCTCGATTCTCCTCCGGCCATCTGTGCGGCGTGCGCATGCGTCTTTGTCGTTGATTGGCTCTTGCGGACGCGATGACGGACTCGTTGGAAGCCGCGGCGTCAAATGTCAACACAAACAAGTCTAAGGGCACTACACGACGTATACCAGCAAAATCGTCAACAACGTCGGATGTAATACCAAATCCACATATGAATGCGTCTTGGGTTAATTCCCTCAGAAAAATTATATATTCACATCACGACGGTGTCACTAAGCTTCTTCTCTCCAGTAAAGAGACTCTAGATAAGAAAACTCAAATCGAAACGGCCTTTCGCGCTTGCGAGGAAACTTTTGTTGAGCTGTCTGCTGCATATCTGAGCTTGCTAGATAATAATATTCTGCACAAGAATTTCGAGGAGAGACTTAGAGGTATTGTCGGTGATGTAGTGCGAAATACTTGCGATAGATTCGCATCTTGTACGCCTGGCGAAGGCCCCGTTGCGTGCGCGAGCGAGATATCCGGGCCCCCCTCTATGCCCTTCTATGCGGCAGTGGCTGCCACTGAGCAGTCGTGGGTGAGCGCGGCTCGTGGCCTCCCTATTATAGGACCAAAAACTACGAACCTAATCGTTACCCCTAGGGAGGACTTCGCGGCGAAATACAAAACGTCCAAGGAAACCAAAGATACGCTTCAAAAAATCATTAAGCCTGCTGAATATAATCTTAGAGTTAACAGGGTCTCGTCTGCCAGAAATAACGGTGTACGAATTGAAGCTTTATCTGTAGACTTGCCTAAGATTACGAACTCCTCTGAACTCGAAAGAGCTGGGCTAAAACTCGAGCAAGAGGGCAAAATAAATCCGCGACTGTTAATACGTGGCGTGCCCTGCAGTATGTCAAGGGATGAGATAAAATCGGACTTAATTGCTCTGAATCTTAAATTGTTTGACGCCAATTCGGCCAAGGTTATCTATATGTACCCTCAGAGAAACAATCGGCGCACTACTAACTGCGTGATAGAAGTTACTCCGGACGTTCGTACTTTCCTTCTTAAGAGCAAATCTGTTTTTATCGGATACTTCGCCTGCGGAATCTCGGACTACGTAAGGGTACTCCAATGCTATAAATGCCTCGCTTTCGGGCACTTTGCGAAGGACTGTCGTTTTGAGGCTATCTGTGGACACTGCACTGGCTGTCACGAAACTAAGAATTGCACAAACAGAAGTGCTACTCCTATGTGTGGAAACTGCGTAAGATGGCTGCCTCATGCTGGACGTGAGCATTCGTCACTGGACGACAGAAATTGCCCGATTCTGCGTAGAAGAGTTGCGGACAGGATGAGCAGTATAAATTATGGACAATAATTTTGGAAATTGCTTACGACTCTGTCATGTTAACTGCCAGTCGCTACTCGCTCATTTGGACGAATTTCGATCCTTTTTCGTCGGCTCGGGATATCATATTATCTGTATATCTGAATCCTGGCTAAAACCGCAGGTACCTGACCACATGGTCTCTCTATATGGATATCACCTCTTGAGATGCGACCGTGTTGGTAGGGGCGGAGGGGGGGTGGCAGTATACGTGTCAAACTCTCTTCAGGCCTCGACCTTGCGCCAATCCGGGAACGTCAACTGTGAAGGTCCTGAACATCTAATCCTTGAGATTTCCGTCAGGAACTGTTCCAAAATACTATTAGCCGTTGTTTATAGACCACCACACTGCGGATTTTCGGATTTCTTTGACGTCTTCTCTGATTTGTCGGTTAATTATAAACACTCCATTATTTTCGGGGATTTTAATGCTGATCTTTGTTCTTCGACCTTTGATTCGGAGCATATTCGATCATTTGTAAGTGCATCTAACTTTTTTCTCGTGCCTTACACCACTACGCATCATACCCGTACTGCCTCCACCCTGCTCGACCTGTGCCTTATAGACGAGGCTAATAAACTTGTTGATTACGAACAGCGCGAGGCCTGCTTTCTATTGGCTCACGATCTCATCGCTATCACTTATGATGTCAGGATTGAGCGGTTCTTTAGGCGCACTATCCGAGTTCGGGATTTTCGAGCTTTTAATCCAGAGGTTTTCCTCGAAGAACTTGGGTCTCTGGATTGGACCGGGCTATACTCTGCAGCAAGTGTTGATGCAAAGGTTGATACCTTCAATAACCTTCTTCTGACATGTTACGACAAGCACGCTCCCTTCCGAGTCATGCAACCCAGGTACCTGCCAGCACCCTGGCTCACTGAGGATATCAAATCCCGGATGAGGGAGAGGGATAGGGCCAGAAGAGTCTGGATGAGGCGTAGAACTGATGCTAACTACCTCACCTTTAGACGCTTTAGAAACTCGGTGCAGGTCGAGGTGCGGAGGGCTAGGTCTCAGTTCTTCCACAAGAAGTTCCAGGATCTAAATGAGCCTAACGAGATCTGGAGAAAACTACGAAAATATGGTCTTCTTAAATCCAAAGCAAGGACAGAAAATCTCGCTTTTACCTGCGAGCAACTTGTGGACCACTTCACGTGCAACGTGACGTCGAGCTCGAGCTGTGGCCCGGTCATCTACTTGCGCGAAACTGCGTACGACGACTCTAAATTTTATTGGTGCAACATTGAGCCCCTGGATATTGTTCGGACCATCGGCAGGTGCAAGTCGGATGCCACGGGAGTGGATGGACTCCCTCGGGGCCTTTTAGTTAGGGCGCTCCCGAGCATCCTTCCAGCCCTGACTCACATCTTCAACTTTTGCTTTACCAACGGGGTTTTTCCTGAGGTCTGGAAGTCAGCCATTGTCTGCCCCGTCCCTAAAGTGAGACGTCCTGCCGTGTTAAATGATTTCAGGCCGATCTCAATCTTGTGTGCCACCGCCAAGGTCCTCGAGCGCATTGCGGCGGACCAGATTATGAAATACTTAGAGGAACACAACTTTCTCGATCCTTTTCAGTCTGCCTACAGAAAGGATTTTTCCACGCAGACGGCGCTCATAAGGGTCTTGGACGAGGTCAGGCTGGCTGCGGATAAGAGGAGGATTACCATAGCCGTATTTTTTGACTTTTCTAAGGCCTTTGACAATGTCTGTCACGACACTTTGATTGGCAAGGCCATGAATCTTGGCTTTGCCTGTTCTACCTTACGTTGGCTTTGTTCCTACTTAACCAATAGAAGACAGGCGGGTCGCGATTCATCCACTGGGATGCTGTCGACTGAGAGAACTGTTTGAAAGGGAGTACCACAGGGTTCTGTACTTGGACCGATCCTTTTTCTCCTCTACCTGGTGGATTTCGGATATGTACTACAGCACTGCAAGTACAATTTCTATGCGGATGATCTTATGATCTATCTTCACGCAGAGCCAGAGTTTCTTTTGGACGGTATCAGGAGGATAAATGAGGATATAGTGAGGATTGTACAGTGGGCTGTCGACAACAAGTTTACGATCAACCCTGGTAAAACAAAGGCGATGATCCTGGGAACTCTGCGCTTTGTAAGAAACGTCGACTTGGACTCTGTGCCTCAGGTTCGTGTCGGTGAATCCGTGATCCCTTTCTCGGATTCGGTGGAATACTTGGGTGTCACAATTAACAGCGTTCTCTCATGGGAAAAACAGGCGACCAAAACGATCTCCAAAGTAAATTCGGCTCTCTATCAGCTTAAACTCTGCAGGCAGCTTCTCCCTGTCCCTCTTCGTGTGAAGCTTGTCTCTGCCTTAATGTTTCCTCATTTTGACTACTGTTGTACCGTTTTTACTAATATCACAGGGCAGCATAACCTGCGTCTGCAGAGAGCTTTTAACAGAAGTGTCCGCTTCATTTTTAACATAAAGCGCGACGAACACATCACTCCGTATCTTGTCAGGTTGGGCTGGCTCAGGGTCGATCTTAGGCGGTCGTATTTCGTGGGAAACTTGACATTCTCGATACTCAGGAAGAAGAAACCGCAAGTTATCTACAGCAATTTTACTTTTAGGCATGAAAGCATACAGCGCAATACTAGAGCTCCCATCGATGTCCTGAACGTTCCGCTCTGCCGTACTGAATTCTATAAGCGATCTTTTTGTTCTTCTGCTGCCGAGCTGTGGAATTCTCTCCCTTCTGACATTCGCAACGCGACGTGCATCGGCTCTTTCAAGGCCAAACTATATGAATTCCTGTTTTCGCGATTTTCGTCTTCAGGCGCATGAGACTTCTGTCGGTAGACCTGAGCGTACCCTGAGATAACTGTATGCTATTTCTTATTTTACGGCTTTTGTAATTATCTTTCGGTTACGGACATTGTACATTACCTTTCAGTTAAGGATATTTCTTATTAGTTGTAAGTGCTAAGATACTGTATTAACACGTCATTTATAGCATCTGTATTTTCTTTATTCTCTTTATTCTTTTATCTTTATATATATACTTTTGTAGTTACTTTTTATGTATAAATGCATGTCTTATGTTTATCTTGTTACCCTTTTTGTAATTTAGCTTTGACGCTTTAGGGGATGTAGTCCCAGAGCGTCTAATAAATGACGATTCTGATTCTGATTCTGATTCTCTCTCTCTCTCTCTCTCTCACACACACACACACACACACTTATGTGAAATCGTGACGTGAGGCGAGAATTATACATCGAACATTGTAATGATAATGGCTATTGACATTTATATCTCTGATAAATACAGTAAACCTGTCATACCGACGAGATGTAGCGGCATGAATATCCCATGGCCACATGCGCATGCAAAACACGCGGGGAGCCCGCCGAAGGCCCCTCCCCCTCCCCCCTCCCGTGTGGGACCCGCTTCTCTGTCCACGCATGTATGGTCGTGGTCAAAAAGGTTGTCCGACTTTTTTTATAAGTTTTGGAACGCACTCTGTCATGTGAGAGTTGATGGTCCCTGATCACGGCCATAACCTAAAGTTTCGCAGTGACACATTGTAGGAGCAGACGGACAATCTATACAAGGTGTCGAAAAAGTTTAGAATACCAGAAGAAGTAAGCACGTGTATTTTGACATAAGGAACAAAGCCAGTCATAAAGAGGAAAAAAGAGGAGAAGAATATGAGCAGAGAATGGTAAGTAAAATGACCAATATTAGAAAAGAAATGTAAGAAATGTAATAATATACCCATAAGAAAGTATAAATAGGCATTTTAATATACCTGTAAAAAAGAAATTTATTGAAGTATAATTTGTTTAAACTAATAGATAAAATGTGATTTCATCATGAAATCACATTCCATGTATTAGTTTAAACAAATTATTGAAGTATAATTACTTCAAATTTATTGAAGTATAATTTGTTAAAACTAATAGATAGAATGTGAATTCATTTATTCTATCTATTAGTTTAAACAAATTATACTTAAATAAATTTCTTTCTTACAGGTATATTAAAATGCCTATTTGTACTTTCTTATGGGTATATTATTACATTTCTAACACTTTTTTTCTAATATTGGTCATTTTTTTGTCATGATAGGATTACATTACATTCAATTTAATTCAATTAATATTAACAACTTTTATTAATTTACATTGAAATTGAATAAAATCTAATAAGAAAGTATAAATAGGCATTTTAATATACTTATAAGAAAGAAATTTATTGAAGTATAATTTGTTTAAACTAATAGATAAAATGTGATTTCATCATGAAATCACATTCTATCTATTAGTTTAAACAAATTATTGAAGTATAATTACTTTAAATTTATTGAAGTATAATTTGTTTAAACTAATAGATAGAATGTGATTTCATCATATTCTATCTATTAGTTTAAACAAATTATACTTAAATAAATTTCTTTCTTACAGGTATATTAAAATGCCTATTTATACTTTCTTATGGGTATATTATTACATTTGTTACATTTTTCTTCTAATATTGGTCATTTTACTTACCATTCTCTGCTCATATTCCTCTCCTCTTTTTTCCTCTTTATGACTGGCTTTGTTCCTTACGTCAAAATACACGTGCTTACTTCTTCTGGTATTCTAAACTTTTCCGATACCTTGTATAGATTGTCCGTCTGCTCCGATAATGTGCCGCTGCGAAACTTTAGGTTATGGCCGTGAGCAGGGACCATTAACTCTCACATGACAGAGTGCGTTCCAAAACTTATAAAAAAAAGTCGGACAACCTTTTTGACCACGACCATACACACGGGGACACAAATGCCTTCTCACTTGAAATTGCACGCGTATCGGAGTATATTCAGAGCGCGCGCTCCGTCTCTAGATGTTTGTGCATCATGACTGTTTATTATTCGGCAAAGTTGTCGAAAGATTAAGATTAAGATCAAGCTCAAAATTAAAATTAAGATAAGATTAAGATTAAAGTTAAGGTTAAAATTAAGATTAAGATTAAGATTAAAAAAATAAGTAAAGTAGGTAAGTAAGTAAAGTAAGTAAATAAATAAAGTAAGTAAGTAAAGTAAGTATTCGGCAAAGTTGTGTCCTAATATATTTTGAAAATATTTTATAATAATATACTTCTCAGATAAATAAATAATAAATTAATAATACATATACTATCAGGGTTAAGAAAGTTACTTTTAAAACTTGTTACCGTAACTCGTTACTCATTGCAAAAAGTAACTCATCGTTACCGTTTACTCGTTACCCACTCATACAACACAAAATATTTTTTATATATATAAAATAGTTTACAAAAATATTTTTAGAATATTTTTATGTCCGCCAGATCATGTCAAAAAATATTTTCAAAAATGTTTTTAAAAGATTGCATACAAATATATTCAATATATAATATTTGTATAAAGTGCAATTAATTAAAGTACAGTCACTCATAGGTTTTATGTTGATATGGTCAACCATCCAAAATTGGTGAAAAAGTAACGAAAATTGTAACGAATCATTATCTTTTAAATAACGATAACGGTTACAAGTTACTTTTTTGTCTCTTTCACATCGCACAGTAGGCCAAGAGCTGGACAAAAATTCATTTTTGCACTTGTTTCTAAATTTATTTTGCAATATATTTTTGTTTTCTTTACTTCTAGACATAATACTTTCCATAAGCATAAAGTCTTCAATGGTGTTTTTGTTCTCATTCAGTACTGACAATGTAAATCACAATTAAAATTGCGTAACTCTCATACAGAATATACATGTGTATACTTCATAATTATATTGTTGAATGTAAGCCTTGGGGCTTATTTGGGGAATATTTTCAATATAACTGTTTATTTTTAATAAGAAAAAGTACAGCTTATGCAATAATATTATAAAAAAACTTTGGTTTTTTGATGTAAAACGTAATAAAAAGAAAATTTGTCATTTTTCTTTTAATATATTTTGAGTGTTCCACATCGTTCAATTTGGAGACGACATGCATTTTGTTAGTTGATACTTAAACTTCAAAATCACGCCTGATTTTTGTGCGTTTACGTGCGTTTTCAAAAATGGCGTAATAGTTAACTCGTTCGTGCCTGGTGGAACATAATATCCTGATGGTAGTCTTCAAAAGTTCATATTTTCCACAAAAATAAAGATAGCGACTTCTTTCTAATCTCATTTTAAAGGTAAGCGTAAGGGGTATATAAAAAAAATTGCTGCTTAATTTTAAAATGGCGGATTCAATTTGGCGGACCAAAATGCTAAATTTTGTTTTATTCACATGTCGATATATATAAGTTTTTGAGATCGCTGATGACGATTCTGCAATAAAAATTCCAAAATTTAAAATGGCGGATTCAATATGGCAGGCTAAAATACTGAATTTTGATTGATTTGAGTGACTCATTTTCCAGGGATTTGACCTTTGACCACAGATTCATAATCAGCGATCCTAAAAACCTTTAGTAAGACGTAAATTAGATGCTAATTATTTCTAGAAAATGTCAGGCACAAAAAAGTTAAAAAAGCGGCAGCAGAGAAAAAAATCTGAAAAATAAAGATCTGAAATAATACTGTGAAAATAATACGAGAAAGTGTTTAAGGCTGCATACTATGGCCGATCTAATTCACGCATTGCTTATCTTATCCGATCCCGTAATTGGTTCCAAGATAACAATTTTGTCTAAAAAGTTAAGACTACTTCCAAAAGAAGTTATCGGTTTTTTAAAACTGCCACAAGCACCTACACAAAAAAGAAGTTCTTTTTCAGAAAGTGTTGACAGTTCTTTTGAAGAACCTGATCAAAACAATTCTGATGAAGATTAACATTTTCGGGACGAGAGCTTCTTAATGAAATCAAGTTGCAAGTGTTTAAAAATATAAGTACTGAGTAAAAACCAGTTTTTTTACACACACACACGCGCGCGCGCACACACACACATACACACACACATACACGCACACGAACGTACACACACACACACAGGGATCAAATCCTCGCCACGTCCGCGTCGTTGATCTTGGGTAATGCCGAGAGCGGGGATCTAACGGACGTTTTTGAGATTAAATTCGAATTTAGCGACCTCAAAAACTCTTTGTAAAAATGCATTTTCTTATTTAAATAAGGTTTTGAATTTTGTCCAGCTTCTGATCGGTTTCGGCCCACTGTGCATCGGTAACGAATAACGGTGACGAGTTTTTTTCTCTAATGCCCATACCGCACAAAATACTTTTAAAATATTTTTAAGATATTTTTTAGGAAGTTTCAAATAATTCGAAATAATTTACAAAAATATTTTTAAAACGTTTCTATGTCCGCCTGATCATATCATAACATAAAACCTATGAGCGACTGTAAATTAATTGCACTTTATACAAATATTATATATTAAATATATTTGTATGCAATCTTTTAAAAACATTTTTAAAAATATTTTTTGACATGATCTGGCGGACATAAAAATATATTCTAAAAATATTTTTGTAAACTATTTTAAAAAATATTTTGTGTTGTATGGGTGGGTAACGAGTAAACGGTAACGATGAGTTACTTTTTTTAATGAGTAACGAGTTACGGTAACAAGTTTTAAAAGTAATTTTCTCAACCCTGATATTATATGTATTATTAATTAATTATTTATTTATTTGAGAAATATATTATTATAAAATATTTTTAAAATATATTAGGACACAACTTTGCTGAATATTTACTTTACTTTATTTTTTAATCTTAATCTTAATTTTAATTTTAACCTTAACCTTAACCTTAATTTTAATTTCAACCTTAACCTTTCTATCTTAATCTTATTTTAATTTTAATCTTGATCTTGATTTTGATCTTGATCTTGATCTTTCGATAACTTTGTCGAATAATAAACAGTCATAATGCACAAACATCTAGAGACGGAGCACGAACTCTGAATATGCTCCGATACGCGTGCAATTTCAAGTGAAAAGGCATTTGTGTCCCCGTGTGTACTTTGGTATATTCATTATGGAAAGCCAAGTGATATGAAGTGATATGCGTTATACATACGTCTCACTTCGAGCACTATGGCATGCGCGTGCGGCCACGGGGAATGTTGACACTATTACCATTTATAAATCATTAAAAAAATAAAACACAAAATATAAATATATCAAGCAAAGTCAAGTTTGTCGAGAGCAGATTATGCAAAGTGTTTGCTATATATGTAAATTTTGTCGAAAGAAAAACCACTGATTTGTTACAAGATTTGGCATGTATGTGCATTTTTATTGGCAGAATGTTAATAGATAATATATGTATGCACAGTAAAGTTGGTTATTAAAATAAGGCAATTAATAATTTATAAGTACAGCTTGACAGTACTATATAATTCGATGCAGATTAGCGACAGAAACAGCAGAATCTTCGTTCGACAATGTCAATTTACTGCTAATTTGTTGTTAGATATAAAATATCAGATAGCTCCTCCGACTGTATCTCCTCTATCTCCATAATATTTGTTTATAGATATATGTACAATATATAAGTAAATATCTTTAAAATAATAGTGTTTCTTGCCACTTATTAATTAATTAACTAATGTTTTGAAATAAAATTGTTCATGCATATCCTTTAACTTGTAACGATGCACCCCCTAACTTGCATCGTCCTGGTCGACCACCAGCCGAGCCACCCGGCCGAACATCCGTCGGGCAAAGATAGGGCGACATGCCCGCACAATTTATTGACACGCGTGCGAAACCGACGGGACCGTCTCGGAGCGTCCGAGCGGTACCCGACAGCGCCCGAACATCGCCAAACGCGATCGCGTCACCCCCACCGCTCTGTCCAGTCATCCCCGCCACGCGCGCCTTCTCGTCGGCGCTACCCCGGCTACCGGGAATACCGGCCCGAGGGGTATAAAATCCCGGCAATTTCGCCGAAATAGGAGACTCCGTCGTGAATCAGCAAACCGATCCGACCTGAGATCCCAATACCGCTTCCTAGCCGTGCCGACGAGGTAGAGAGTACTCTGTCTCCTTTGAGAGTTCTCAATAGTCGACACCGCTTCCTGAGCTCCAGCCGTGCCGGCGAGGTAGGGAGTACTCTGTCTCTTCCGAGAGTTCTTGGTAGTCGACACCGCTTCTTCCTTCGAACGAAAGTCACGAACCGTGTAGAGATTTCTCTGCCCCGCCGGGCGTTCCCGGCCGTGATACTTTCTCGACGTGTACAGCGGTAGAGCGTGCTCTGCCCTGCCGGGTGTTCCCGGTTACCGTCGTATCCTATCTTTCATTCCGGAGACTCACATTTGACAGCCCCACGTGCCGTTTAAACACGCCTCGCGCCATTTCAACGCGCTTCACATTTCCGGGAATCTATCGAACTCGGGGCTCCGCCCCGTGTGTATATCGCCGGCTTACGTTTACTATTTGCGTCGCCCTACGCGGGCCATCAAACGCGCCCATCGATCGCGCCGCGTGTAATCCCGATAAGTTACGCCGCGGGCCTATCGTGCGAATTCTCGGTACTTAAGCGCGCCGACTTACATGTACGATATTTTGCAACTTGTAAAACCCGAGCCGGTCTTTGTGATTATGTGAACCTATTTTAGATACGGAAAGTCTCCGAAAAACCGCACATCATTAATGTACATATAAAGATAAAAGATTTGTATTGCATCTCACAGAATAAATTGTGATATACTTTAAGTTAAAACGAATCAACGCCGTTTCCGTCTCTTTCTTCGCGCCTTTTCTCGACCCTGACCAGCCGCGAGCTAGATCCGCGCATCGGGAAACATGTTGTTTTAAACTTTATACCAATAATATCTTATCTAATAACAAATTAACAGTAAATTGGCATTGTCGAACGTAGATTCTGCTGTTTCTGTCGCTAATCTGAATCGAATTATATAGTACTGTCAAGCTCTACTTATAAATTATTAATAGCCTTATTTTGTTAACAAACTTTACTATACATATATTATCTACTATAACATTCTGTTAATAACATCGTACATGCCAAATCCTGTATCAAATCTGTAGTTTTTCTTTCAACAAATATTATTTATAACAAACACTTTGCAAAATGTGCTTTTGACAAACTTGACTTTGCCTGATATAATTCATATTTTGTGCATTATTTTCTTAATGATTTATTAAATTTACACGAACAACGCACATTTAAGGATGTCAAACTGTCAGACATAATTCTAAGTTATAATACAAATATTTACATTTCATTTTATCAGAAATATAAATGTCGATGTCGATAGACATTATGGCGTCCAATGTATCTGTAATACTTTTAGCTTCACACCCTGTACATACTGTTTATAAGATGTAATGTTTATAAGATGCGTAACACTACAAAAAAGCGTGATATCCGTACAAAATTACCTTTTACAAAAAGTTTAAAAAAGGCGCCAAGTACACGCGTGGTGTATGTATCTTGAAAAAAAATATCTTTGTACCTCGGAAAAACCCAAGTAGTATCTTTATTTCAAAAAAATAAAAACCCAAGGGTACATATCACAAAATTGCTTTACCTTATTCAATCCAAGTGATATTATTATCTATTACAAAAAAACAGATCTTTAAATTGCGCCAATTACATATATAATATATTATCTCAAAAAGTAACTATTATACTTTTAAAAAATTAAACCCAAGGGGTAGTATCTTTATAAAAAAAAGAAGAAATAAAATCCAACTCAATAGTACTCATCTATTCCTATTGAAGGGAAAAAATTAATATAAAAGAGTAACCGCAACAATCGAACCGTTTTGGGACCTGGGTATTTGAAATTGAATTGTATGCCAAATGATATGTTATGATGAGACATTAATTGCAGAAAATTTTTATGTTGAGCATATAATTAGGTTAAGAGATACAAACTTCATATCAGCACGATAGGTTCAGACTTAATACTCAATAGTCTTTGAGTCGCTGGTCACGAATTTAATGTTAGGTTTCTACCCATGTTCAATTTTATAAGAATTTAAAATTACTGATTCGATATGGCAGACTGTAATAGTAAAAGTTAATTAATTTTTACGAAAATCAGTATCCAGGGGTTTTTATGTTGCTGGTCACGAATTTAATGTTAGATTTTTAAAATTGAACATAGTTAAAAATCTAACATTAAATTCGTGGCCAGCAACCCAAAACACCCCCGGATACTGATTTTCGTAAAAATTAATTAACTTTTACTATTTCAGTCTGTCATATTTGATCAGCTATTTTGAATTTTTATAAAATTGAAAATGGTTATACGAGCGAACATAACAAGTTTGAGATAAGATTGATGTAACGTCACTACATATTTTTTTATCCATCATTGTCAATAGCAAATTATGTATGTGTTGTTGTTGACTTTCACACATGTTCGATTTTCGATTATTTTATTGATGACTTTTGAATCTTATTTAAGTAATTTAGCGCACAATCGATATTCTCTTCTCCCTCCCACAATATTTCATTCCAGCAGAATATCAATAACTCTTCAGTTTCGAAACTTCGTCGCAAAGATTCTGTTTCTCTCCGCTTAGATCTAATTGTAAGATTGCTGACATCCAATTTTTTGTTACCTTTCTCGTTTAGCGATAGAAAATATAGGATCTTTTTGGAAATAAAAAATAAAGTTTTTCTGGAGCCATTATTCATTCACCAGCAACCCAAACAACTTCCGGATACTGATTTTAAACGTAGCCCTACGTCAACTGTCCTTCGCTGTATACTTTAACATTGTTCGAGTTCCGTGGAACTTTCCAGCACGAAAATAAGTTCCCCGCTCCGACCGCGCGGAAACCTAGCCGATCGACGCGATCACGCGCCATGAGACGCGTCGCGATACCCGATTCGTCGGATCACCAGAGCGACCAGCTCCGACACGTGCGTTGCTCCAACGAGCGAATGGCGACCCCGCTTTCGGTACATGTACCGCTCCGAAAAACAGTTTTTTTTGGCGACCGGCGTTGAAACCTCGCGCAGGATCGACGGTTGAAGATACGTCGTGGCAGTTCGCATCTGAGTCTCGTAATATTCACCTCGCTCCGTTGAGACTCGGAGTCGCCATTCGCTCGTCAAATTGCACGTATCGCAAAATTATTCAAAGTTAAGTTAAGTGCGTTGTGGGGTTTGTGACTCTCCGAACGGGCGTCGCTCGCGATTGTCCCTCTGCCTCGCGGGGTCAAGATTTCCGACGGCCGCGTGCAAGATTTCCTCCTCGCGGAAACTTCGAGTAGGAAGTCTCATATCAAGATTTCCGATTCGCGACGAAGGGCAGGAATAGAGGACGGACCGGAAGATTTTCCGTTACCGCGGTGCCCGATTCGGCGTTTTCCCCCCCTTTTTTGTGTAACGAATAAAGAACGGAGTTTTCTCCATTGAGTGAAATTATTGTTTCGCGAGTGCTTTCTCCTCTCCTCTCCTCCCGTGAATCTATTGATTCGCGTTCCGCACGCTCCACGTTCAAATCTGAACGGAACTAAGCTACCGGGTGATCGCGTTGAGATCGAAGCCCGAACAAACATTAAGCAGTGACAGTTGGCGTAGTTCTACGTTGTTAATTGCGGCACAGTAATTGTTACTGTCTCTACTTAATTTTTTTTGCTTATATTTATTATATTTGCATTTTTTATAATTCTTTAAATTTTAGTTGATTTGTTCTTAAATTATATATGTATAAGTAAAAAAAATATCTTTTTTTTTATCGCGTTGGAGGGAAAAAACTTTGTCAATTATAAGTAAATAATTATGCTCAGGTCTCAACCACTTTCAATTTTGCCAATTTAATATTAATTATTAGCAATTTTTCTAATTTCATATTATATTCTTCAGTGTTTTCTACCCATATTTCATATATAATTCTTTAAAATTTGGTTGATTAGTTCTTGAGTTATATATAAGCGAAAGAAATGATAAGGAAGCAATAAGCAATTTTCTAATTTGTACACTTTTTTATTATATTGGCAATTTTTTTATAATTCTGTTATATTTTTCAGTCTTTTCTACCCCTATTTCATATATAATTCTTTAAAATTTAGTTGATTAGTTTTTGAATTACATACGTTAGAATTTGCAAGGAATACGTAAATACATAGAAGCCTAATAAAGCTGAGTCTAATCAACCAAATCTTAAAGCATTGTATATGAAATAGGGCTAAAAAAGACTAAAGAATATAATGGAATTAAAAAAGTTGCTAATAATTAATATTAAATTGCCAAAATTGAAAGTGGTTGAGACCTGAGCATAATTATTTGCTTATAATTGTTTGGCTTCTTCACTTAGGAAGCTTCTTGAGACTTTTGAGACTTTCAAGAGGAAATGGGACTATATAAGCTATCTAATGACGTATTAATCATTACTCTACGATTATTAGTTTCGAAGATATAAACGTTCAAAGTGTGACATGTTTTCGTTGCATCTGTGCTCCCAATGTTACCCCCTACCAACTGTCGACAAAGACGTAGTTCTACGTCAAAACCTAACATTAAATTCGTGACCAACAACCCAAAGAACTTCCGGGTACTGATTTTCATAAAAATTAATTAACTTCTACAAATTCAGTCCGCCATATTGGATCAGCCATTTCAAATTTCAAAAATCTGACTTTAAATTCGTGACCAGCGACCCAAAAACTATTGAGTATTAAGTCTGAACCTATCGTGCTGATATGAAATTCGTACCTCGAAGCGTATATGATATGGGGCGTTAATGGACTGCGACCACTTTGACCCTCCATACCTCTTAAAATAATTATATGCTCAACATAAACATTTTCTGCAATTAATGTCTCATCATAACATATCATTTGGCACACAATTCAATTCCAAATACGTGGATCCCAAAACGGGCGAAAATTTCACTGATTTTGCTGTCACGCTTTAAAAAATTTTAGTTAAAAAAACTTGGCGCTGCTAAACAAAATAATATATTATTAAAATAAAAAAAGGACTCAAAATTGAAAAAATATGTGGAAAGCGTAGCTGAGATGGAAGGCTATGAGAGTCAACACGGTTGTTGGGCACAAAATATTAAGATAATTTTTATTTTATTTTCTTAACATAATTGTCCATTATTTTTTAAATATATTAATAAAACAATTTCAAAAAATAGAAAAAGTACTTTAAATTAATGTGGGAAAGTATTTATTTACATTTACACTGTAATTATTAATTTAATATTTTAAATTAGTTATTTATTGTTTTCAAATATTTTAAAATCTAGCAGCGCCAAGTTTTTTTAACTAAAATTTTTCAAATTTTATATTAAATTTTTTCTTTAATAGAAATACATATAGATATGTACCACTTGGATTTTATTTCTTCTTTTTTTTTATAAAGATACTACCCCTTGGGTTTAATTTTTTAAAAGTACAATAGTTATTTTTCGAGATAATATATGTATGTAATTAGCGCAATTTAAAGATATCATTTCTTTTTTTTGTTATAGATAATAATATCACTTGGATTGAATAAGGTAACGCTATTTTGTGATATCAGCATTGACGGCATTATTGATTTTTTGCAAAATTAAGGAAATAGTCATTTTATGATGTGACATATACGTTATATCCGTACTCTTTCTGAACACATGGAAACGTGAACTAGCAATGTTGGTATTTTAATTGCAATTTTAATGTTTTCGTCACCACACTGAAGAAGGTTCAAACAAAGAAACGTTTGTTTACCTTATGTATTAAGACCGTCATATTACTTATTATATTTTAATTGCCGCTCTCGACCACCAGCCTTTGGCTCTCATTTGCTTACATTGTATTTGATCAAAATAAAACTTATGTAGTTCGCTTAAGACTTTCACGTTTTGATTTAAAAAAAGCTAATATTTGTCTGATTGCGAGATAAAACATGAACAGATAAAAGTGCTCCGGGTCTCCCAGACTCAATATTAACGACGTAGATAAAAAATAAAGATAGTAAGCTAGGGTTAATCTGTAAGTCAGTTGTAAAATAGTAAGTTATAAAAAACGTTTATTGACATTTAAGACAAATGTTTAAATAACGTAATGTTTAAAACATTTGGGTAAATATTTCCCCTTACGAACCCCCCGCCAATGACTTTGACCTTGACATATGTTGTCAAAGTCACCCTCCTGTGTAACCTTTAGAAGGTTTTAGCCATCGCTCGTTGTTTGTTAAAAAGTTATTAACAAAAAAAATTTGACAAATGTAGCAGTTATTTTGAGTAGGGGAGACCAGGGCGAAACCGTCCAGAGAGTGAAACCGTCAAATCAAATATTTCGGAACCTGTATATTGTGCGAACTCGCTATTAACATTGTAAACGCGTCTTATGGTACCCATGTGACCAACGGAGTTTCGGCAGGTTACCTGCCGTATTATGATTTTTACGAGGGCAAACGTGTTTTCGGAAGGTGAAAGTAAAATTTTGTGCGCGTGGAAATTTTGTAATATCTGCAATAATATTTGCTCTCCAAATCTCCAGGTACGTGATTATAAAGAGTAATGCATGCTGAACACGAATCCAGTGTAGTTTTTTTATTATTGTTCATGTCTAATATTTCGTGGGCGATCAAACCTGAAACTTGTGTTGAGGGCTAATCCGTCAGTAGGCACTGCGGGCGGATTCGGCAGTCTCGTCAGTGTGGCGCGCCGGGCGCACGACTTCAGCTCACGGCGATGTTAGGTTAGGTTTCCCTGTGTTGTCCGTTGCACGTGCGTCATTGTCATTGCAGGGAAATAATGGTACACACGTATCGTCGCAAAACGACCTCTGTCGACAAGGAGAAACTTAAGAAGGCAGTTCTTGCGGTGAAAAAAGATAAAATGAGCGACGCAGCCGCAAAACAATTCGATGTCCGGAGAACCACGTTGATCAACTGGTTGAAGAAGAACAACGATTAAAAATTATTAACTCTTATTAACAATTATTAATTATTAACAATTATTAATTATTAACAATTATTAACAATTATTATTATTTATTATTAACAATTATTAACAATTATTATTATTATTTATTATTAACAATTATTATTATTATTATTTATTATTAACAATTATTATTATTATTATTTATTATTAACAATTATTAAAATGTATCCTATCATTTTTCAGGATTAGATGTACGTATTTCTATTAAAAATGCAGTGTGACGGATCCGCCCTAGGGGGGGGACGAATCCACCCTCCAATTTTTGAGATCTCAATTTTTCCACCGTTGTCGTTTTTGCTCTATACCGGTTAAACAAAGCGACGTACACAAAAATTTTCTATATAAATTTTGTAGCTAAAGGTTCACTCTTTACAATAGTATACCACATTTAACTTAAATTATTTATTTTGTTGTTAAAAATCGTCACCGAAAAAAAACTGACGGTCTCGCCCGGGTCTCCCCTACTAACAGACATGAACGACTGATATGTATGTGGAAATAGTACATGTATGAACGAAGGAAAGTTATTTAAAGCAGCGAATTGTTGGTATATTGAATAGTCTTTTTGTTAAAGCAGAGAATAGTTGATATATTGAAAAACATATATACAATTTTATGTGTTAGAAAGCGTGAATACAAAGTATTCTCTGCTTTAATCATGGCAAAAGCACGTTAAAGCTTTTGTTAAAGCAGATAATAGTTGATTATTAACAAAACAAGGAAAATAAATCTATGACAACAATTCATACTTTTGTCATGATTAAATATACCAACTATTCTCTGCTTTAATAAATTATTTCTGTTACAGATATTAGGCGTTAAAGTTGACGAAATAGAGTAATATGATAATTTATGGATATACATTTTAATAGTTTATACGTTTTGTTAAAGCAGATAATAGTTGGTCATTGTTTTGCTAATAACCATTATCTGCTTTAACAAAGCTTTAACATACTTTTGCCATGATTATAGCAGAAAATACTTTATATATTTATGCTTTCTAACATATAAAATTGTATGTATACTTTTTTATACCAACTATTCTCTGCTTTAACAAAAAGACTGTTCAATATATCAACAAGTCTCTGCTTTAAATAACTTTCATTCGTTCATACATGTACTATTTCCACATACATTTAGTCATTTATGCCTTTCAATACTCAAAATAACTGCTACATTTGTCAAACTTTTTTTGTTAATAACTTTTTAACAAAAAACGAGCGACGGCTAAAACCTTCTGAAGGGTGACCTTGACGACATATGTCAAGATCAAGGTCATTGGCGGGGGGTTCGTAAGGGGAAATATTTACCAACATTTGTTTTAAACGTAAATATTTTATAAATATTTTAAATAAATAAGTAAATTATATTAACTCTATATAGAATAAATAAAGTAAAAACAAGTTAAAGCTAAGTTACAAATTATAGTTTAGACATGTAAATAGATAATAAAATTTTAGCTTCTTTCATTTACACTTTAAGCTTTCTAAAAGAGCAAAAACATTACTTTTAATTAAACTTATTTAAAAAATTTATTTTATTTTTTGTAGAAAATATTGCTGTTATCATCAAATATTTTTATTACTAAACACATTATATTATGCACTATGTAATATAAAATATTATTCTTATTTTTATCAATTGGAGAAGTTCTTGAAGCTCCAAATTGGCGTACTCATTTAATGGAGGACAAACTAACACGACCAATTTTTGGATGGATGCCAAGTGAAGAATTTGTAGCTTATTCAGCGTTGACTATGAATCTGTTTCTGGTGTGCTGCATTATAATAAGTCTCGTACTTTATTTCAGGTAATGCTTAATTATATAATAATTTATTTATCGATAGGTATTACAGAATGTACATCGGTATTTTAATCTTCTTATTTAGTCTTCGTATCTATTTAAATATTAATTTTTATAACTTTATATATTTAATGAGTAACAGTAAAATTGTCGGAATTGTCCTTTGTAGATTTACATTGACTCTAGAACAGAAATAAAAATAAGAGATATGTACATTTTATGTGTATTTTTCTCGCACATTTAATGTTGATACAATCTTTTGATATATCCTAATTAATCCTAATTTAATATAGTTGCTTAAACAATAGAAAACGGCCAAAATTCGATCAGTAATGGTTCTTATTTGAAAATTATAAATGTTTACAATAGCATCGCAATATAATATTAATATTTACGCTTCGGCCTTACTTGGCCTTCCTCAGAACATGTCTGTAACAATTAAATAATAAAACCGACTCAATTCTCACTTGTAAAGTCAAAAACGGTAGTCTCCATGGTCCATGGTCAACCATGAGTCAATGATTAAAAATATGATAATTACGTCGAAGCGAACGCCTGTTAAATCGAAACATCCCACGACTTCACGATGTTCTGTTCCCACGTTCGCTTCGACGTAATCATCATATTTTTAATCATTGACTCATGGTTGACCATGGACCATGGAGACTACCGTTTTTGACTTTACAAGTGAGAATTGAGTCGGTTTTGTTATTTAATTGTTACTATTAGATAAAGTAATCTCAATTTGAAAGCAGGCGTTAGGATATTCCCTTTGTCTAGTCACGAGTGTAGAGCGTGAAAAGGGGGGGTCGAAAACAAACACATATATACAGGTACGAAATAACGAGTAGATCGGAAGTGCGCAAGCAGTCTTTCCGAGAAGTACGATCTCTTATGTGTTAGCCGATTTATTATATACATTTATAGACATTTATATTTTCTTGTATCTATATGCACTGTATTAAAGTTTTGTCTGTTTAAATCGTGTGCTCTTTACTGTCGTAAAATCCATCAGTTACAGACATGTTCTGAGGAAGGCCAAGTAAGGCCGAAGCGTAAATATTAATATTATATTGCGATGCTATTGTAAACATTTATAATTTTCAAATAAGAACCATTATTGCTCGAATTTTGGCCGTTTTCTATTGTTTAAGCGTTTGCTTCGATCGAGCGTAACCAATTATTTATTTTTTCATATAGTTGATTTTGATTGAATTATCGAAATCATGTGTATAAAAAACCGTTTTTGACGAGAGCTCCACGGTATTTTTTTATACTCAACGTTTTCGCATTTTTTGAATATATTATATTTTTCAATATATTTCCTAATTTTTCATAATTATTCTTGTAAAAAATGGAGTAAAAATTTTTTATTAAAACAATAATATAAGATGATTAGTATCTTCAGGAGAACTTATATTAGGAAATGAGCCAAAGTGCGTTTTTCTGAAAATAGAGTTTTTTTTTTATATTTCCCAAGTTTACACCTACTATTTACATTATGTACTACGATTCTCACCTGAAAATAGAGAAACAACATTTAAAGCTTATAATTTCACCTATGTCGTTTCCCCTTTACAATTTAATCCTCTCGAGCGACACGTGTCTTATTTCTAACCTTACTTATTTAACTTATCATTAAAGCTCTATTTTATCATTCGCGCTTGACTGAGCGCGGGTGAATTTAAATTAAAGAAACGTATTTTCTTTACATCTCCCCCCTTTGGGACGCAAATTTACAGCCAAATTTTCTGTGAATATAGTTTCCTCTTCATTTTCTTCTTTTCCTTATCCTTCGACCGCAGGGGCTGAAACCAGTTTTGTTATATGGAAAAGGCTTGATTCATATTTTCTATGACTAGTATTTATTTTGTATATTGAGTTTGATAATTTCTCGATGATTTCATATGGTCCAATTTTCAACTCATCTAGTTTTTTCCTATTAAGTTTGTTGCCATTTTCCACAAATACCATATCTCCTACTGTTATTGTATGTGATTGCAAAGGTATACAGTATACAAAATGCAGTTTATTATAATTCAGCAGAGTATAATACACACAGAATATATATATGCGGTGTACAGAGGTATAACGCGCAAAGAGAGTTCGATTACGACTGTAACGAGAGGCGCGGGAAAAGTAACAGTAACTCCATAAACTAGAAGTCTGCAAGAGAGTAAAAGTAGTGAGGGCGCGAGAGAGCATTACATAGAAACTAACTAACCAAAAAATAAACTCTACAACCTGAGAATACATAAACGCATATAGAGAGTAAACTACTAACATTTGGTTGCTAGTCTCAACACGCCCCTTCAAACAAATGTTGACATAAACATTACAAAAGATGTCTCTCATTATTCAAGCTTATGTTCTTTGGTAACACTAAGGATTGACATCAAACCGACTCGATTACGGAGCGTAGCAAATTGCACACTTGACTTAAAACACTTTGTCAGTAAATCGGCTAATTGATGATTAGTGTCCACGTATCGTATACAAAGTTCACCAGACTCGTGTGCTTCACGAATAGAATGATAACGAACGTTAATATGCTTTGTACGTCGATGAAACATATGATTTTCAGTTAAAGCAATTGCACTCTGGTTATCACAGTTCAGATACGGTCGCCCCTTGAAACCAATGACCTCTCCGAACAGCAACCTCAGCCACTTGACATCCTTCGCTCCTTCACTAGCTGCGACGTACTCAGCTTCGGTTGTTGACAAGGTGACGTTGCTCTGAAGTTTGCTGGTCCAGGTGATTGCTCCACCAGCGTACACACTGATCAGGCCTGTCGTAGATCGACCCGTCTTCCAGTCACCGGCAAAATCAGCATCGCTGTATGTTTCAAATGGTCCTTGACAATCAGACCGGTAGTACAAACCAAAATCAGCAGTGCCCCGTAGATAACGGTAAATGTGTTAAACTCGACGCCAATCAGCCACGGTAGGTTTTGAAACCGCGCGTGCGAATACACCGACCGAATATGCTATATCCGGCCGTGTTGCTGTTGCTAGGTACTGCAAGCATCCAACAGCTTCACGATATAACGTCTTGTCTTCAAAGTCGGGGCTCTCTTCATTCTTGTCGACCATTTCCATTGGCATACTTAGTGAGTTAGCCTTTGCCATGCCAAATCGTTCAAGTATCTTTTCTGTACATAAGGGTTGACTAATGAAGATTCCATCGTTGACTTGTTTAATCTGTATTCCGAGGAACAGATCAGGAAAGCCAGTCGTTATTTTAAACCTGATCTTCAATGCTTCAATGAACTCATCGATTTCGTCGTCGTCCGAACCAGTGATCAACCCATCATCCACGTAGATTGTCACAAACAAGTATTTGTTGTTGCGAACACGAATAAACAAGCATGGATCAGCATTGCTTACATAAAAGCCTTGACTGCGGAGAAAATCAATAAAACAGTCGTTCCAGCACCGAGGTGCCTGTCTTAGCCCATATAAGGATCTTATAAGCTTACAAACTCGATCACTTCCGTCCTCGAATCCTTCCGGTTGACGCATATACAGTTCTTCCTTGACTTCACCGTACAGGAACGCAGTTCTAATGTCGAATTGACGTATCTTCAACTGTTGAGTTGCAGCAACACTAAGTACCGCCCGTACCGTGTCATATCGAGCTACTGGTGAAAATAGCTGATCATAATCCACGCCCGACTTCTGCGAACAGCCTCTAACAACTAGGCGTGCTTTCGCTCTGTCTATAGTACCGTCTGCTTTCATCTTCATTCGGAAGACCCAACGATTAGTTAAATCATATTTTCCTTTTGGCAGTTCACATAACTCCCATGTTCCGTTTTCAGTATGTGACTTCATTTCATCAGCCATTGCCTCCTTCCATAACTGCGCATCTTCCGAGTTGATTGCTTCGGTATACGAATTTGGCACATGTTCAGCATGCAATGCATAGCTGCAACTGCAAATGTAGTCATCTAGATAACGAGGTGGATGTCGATTACGTTGTAAACGTTGTTTCTGTTCAGGCTCAGGTTCCTCGTTAACATCTGCATCATTAACATCTGCATTATTCACTGGAGTTTGATCCTCTTCAGTTGCTGATTTCAATGAGATTGTCAAGCTTGGTTTTGTTTGTTCCTTGATTTCAGCTTCATCGGCTGTGATTTGTGCTACGGAGTCGAACACTTTCTCTGACTCGAAAGTAACGTTGCAAGTGCGTACAATATCACGCCTTCCTGCATCCCAGATCCGATAACCATCGCAACCTTTATAACCAACCAGTAGACCAAATCTTGATTTCGAAGCAAATTTGCCATTACGATGACGATCCGGTAGCAAATACCAAGCTTTTGTGCCAAATACACGTAAACGTGACGTTCTGAATGGAGTTGATGTACCGTACCACAGATCTTGCGGTGTCTTATTCTTGACCGGTGTTGGCGCTGTATGGTTCAAAACATACACTGCGGTACTGCACGCTTCTGCCCACAACTTGATTGGCAAATTTTTGTGATGAACCATCGAACGTGCTGCCTCAATTACGGTCCTATTCTCGCGTTCCGCTGCTCCATTTTGTTGAGGTGTGTCTGTCATTGATGTGCGAAGCTTCACACCATGTGCCTGCAGAATAGCTTTCAATCTTGAATTGATGAATTCAGTACCCGGATCACACAAGAGTGTCTTCACCTGATGTCCTGCTGCCTTTGCCTCGTTCAAAAATGTTTCAATACATTTCGGCGTTTCATCTTTCGTCTTCAAGCAGAATAATCGACGGAACTTCGTGTAGTCATCCTTTAGAATAAGTACATACCTCGAGCCACCTATTGAGGACTCACTCATAGGTCCTATTATATCTGCATTGATTTGTTCACCAGGTTCTGTTGCACGTATATCACGCCGTCCATGGTGCTTGCGCTTCATCTTCCCTTTGACGCAGCCTTCACAGAATTCGTCGACTGCATCCACTTCGATGCCACGTACCTTCAGAAACTGTGCAACGTGACGTTTATTCTGATGAGCTAAGCGCTTGTGCATAACCTGTAATGACTCGATTGGATTGGTTAAATATACACACGCAGAATGTGCTGGCTTCTTGAAACGTAGATTTAATAACCATAATTGACTACTTGATTCGCGTTTTCCGGTTACAATTACTTTGTCATTCTTTACTAACTTACATTTTCCATCAGCGCTAAAAACTGCATCAATGCCGTGTTTATTTGATTGACTAATAGACAATAGCTGGCGCTCAATCTTCGGGACGTACCAAACATCTTCAAGCTGACGCTTACACCATTTGCCACCAATTAGTGCTTCAATTATTATACGACCGGAACCATGTGCATACATCTTGCCACCATTCGCGCTTCGAATAATTTCCGGAATTTGAAACGGCTTAAAAGAAACAAAATTATTTTTATTGCCAGTCATATGATGCGAACAGCCAGTATCAGCTACCCAAGATTCAAACTCATTATCATTATTAATGCACGCCAAAGCTATTGCATTTGTAGCAGTAGATGAATTTTCCTTGTTGTCAGCCTCGCTTGACTTCTTGCAGTATCTCTTAGTATGTCCATATTCGCCACAGTTATAACATTTGCCCTTGAATTTCTTATCGCTGTCACTATCCGTTGTCTTCTTCGATTGCTGAGTCTTAGAGCCATTGGAGCTTGACGAATTACTTTTGTTGCCACTGCTTCTACTATTGTGCTTGCCACCATGGTCGTGGCAACCATATTTATTCTGACCGCTTCGTTTTGAAGATTCTTCAGCGCGTAATGCCACTGACTCATTCTCCTTGGTTTGCTTAAGACGTTCTTCTTCGTTACGAAGACGCTCCATCAGCAGATCAATCGTGCGGTCTCTCTCAGGCGTAGTCTCCCAAATTGACTTAGCAGTATTAAAATCCGTTGGCAAAGTATATAAAATACGGCCCATAAGAATACATTCGTCCATCGTATTTTTTCTTTTCTTTATTAATTCAGCATTAATTTCACTAAAAAGACAGTGTAGATTACCAACGTATGTCGTAACGCTTTCTTCAGGATTAAATTCAAGTGCGTGAAACTGAGAGAGTAACTTATCTAGTCGTTGGCTCGTGGCTGTATCGAACATCTGATGTAGTTTCGACCATCCTTCTTTCGCTAGTGCTGGTTTAGTTACATGAACTCGATGTTGAGACTCGACCAGACTTCCAAGATAAAATTTAGCTTGAGCGTTATCCCTATCGAACTGTTCTGCTTTAGCCTCCATTGCCGCGCGTACCTCAGCCGTTGCTGCCCCATCGACAACCGGTCGTTCACGGGAACCGTCACAGATGCTTAGCAAACCTTGCATTGTAAGGATCATCGTCATGTCTTCCTTCCATCTGTCCCAATTTTCCGGTCCTTTCAGATGCTGGATCGCATTGATTACATCAATCTTGATCGACATCTTCGCGTGATGTGCAGACAATTGACCGAGAGAAACAATATATGCAAATACGACTCGAATTATTTCAGTCTAACCTCACTGTGTGTACCGCGCACGAAGGGCTATCTGGGCCCATAACCTTTTATTGTGTGTGTTTGCAAAGGTATACAGTATACAAAATGCAGTTTATTATAATTCAGCAGAGTATAATACACACAGAATATATATATGCGGTGTACAGAGGTATAACGCGCAAAGAGAGTTTGATTACGACTGTAACGAGAAGCGCGGGAAAAGTAACAGTAACTCCATAAACTAGAAGTCTGCAAGAGAGTAAAAGTAGTGAGGGCGCGAGAGAGCATTACATAGAAACTAACTAACCAAAAAATAAACTCTACAACCTGAGAATACATAAACGCATATAGAGAGTAAACTACTAACATTTGGTTGCTAGTCTCAACACCTACCTTAAATTCACAGTACTTCCTGTTTTTATCAAATTGTTTTTTATTATAATTGTGTGATCTTATACTGTTCTCTAGAGCCAGTTTTCTATCTGTTAACAAATCTCTTTATGTTTTTTTTTTCTTTTAATTCGTCTGGCAAAAATGTAATATTTTTTCCTTCCAATAAATATATAGGTGCAAAACCTGTAACTGTATGCTCGGTTTTATTATATTTTTTTAAGCATTTTTGTGCTGTAGTCGTCCATGCTACCTTTTTTTTCTCTTCATTTATTATGCATCTTATTTTATTAACTAATGTTTGGTTAAGCCTCTCATTTAGTCCATTTGAAAAAGGTGCATTTACCGCAGTAAAGATGATGGGTATCTCGTTTTCGTATAGAAAATGCTTAAATTCTCTTGAATTTATCCCTGGGTACTGATCTGTCAAGATCATACCAATATCACAGTCTTCTGTAACGTTATTGACAAGTTTTATAAAGTCACTTGCGTTTTGTGTTTTTGAAGTGACCATGTATGCATATCTGGTAAAATGATCTACTAGGAGGTGTAAATATTTTTTTGTCGATCTTGAGCCTCCAAATCCTCCAATTGTATCTATCGACATTATTTCAAAGGGTTTTGTGGCAGGTCCTAGATGAGACATTAGTCCAAATTTATCCTGTCCTCTTGATTTATTCATAATACAGATTTCACAGCTTCTACAGATTTTTTTTATATTCTGCGTCAAATTTTTAGCTGTATAGTGTGGTGTAATTTTGTTCTGCATTTGTTTTATTCCGAGGTGACAGTAATTTTGATGTACTTCTTTGATAAGGTTTATACTAAAGTCTTCTGATAAAATAATTTTCTCTTTTTTTCTGGCTTTTTTGTAGTATGCGTTGTGTTTAGAAGTTAATTTATTTTTTTTGTTTTGTAGATCTTCATTATTTTTTTGATCAATTATAATATCTTCCAGTTTTATCCAGTTTACAATTTTCAATTGTTCTTCTTCATTTTCATGTGCTTCCAGTACTGGATTTCTGCTTAGACAATCAGCTTCTAGATTGATTTTTTCTGGAGAATATTTTATCTCAAAATCATATTAGGATAGATAATATGTCAACTCTCCTAGTTCTTCATATGTTCTCGACTTTATGTTTATTTTTTCCAATGGTTTATGATCAGAGAAAACTGTAAATGATTTACCTATGAGCCAATGCTGCCAATATTTAACCGCTTCTTTTATTGCTAGGCATTCCAAATATATAGCTTTTTTCCTCTTCTGTACTTCATTCAGTTTTTTTGAAAAATATGCCACTGGTTTTTCTTTTTTGTTTGGTTGTCTCTGTTTTAATACAACTCCTATGCCTTGTATACTTGCATCTGTATATATTAATATTGGCAAATCTGGATCAAATATCTCTAATATTGGTTGAGAACAAAGTAATTTTTTCATTTTTTCAAATGATTTTTGACATTGTTCTGTCCAAATGAACTTTTGATTTTTTCTTAATAAGTTATGTAGTGGATTTAGTATTATTGCAATGTTTGGTACATACTCGTAAAAATTAATTTTTCCTAAGAATTGTTTCACATTTTTTTGAGTTTTTGGAATAGGAAAATTTTGTATTGAGATTAAATTATCTTTTACTGGACGGACTGAATTATTTTGTATGATGTGCCCCAAATATTTCACCGAATCTGATGCAAATGTGCATTTCGAGAACTTTAATCTAAAACCTTCCTTCATCACTGCCTCTAATAATTTTGTCAAATGGGTTATGTTTTCATGAAAAAATTTTGAAAAGATTAAGATATTATCTATACAGTTTACCGCAAATTCCGTGAGTTCATGTCGTCTTATAATATTACTCAATATTCTTTGAAATATTGCTGGTGAAGTTTTTAATCCGAACGGTAAACAAGTCCATTGAAAGTGTCCTTCCTGTGTTACAAACGCTGTTTTTCTTCTATCTTCGATTCGTAATGGAATCGACCAAAAGGCCGAATTTATATCCAATGCAAAAAAAAAATTTGCAATTTCTTGTTTTTACCATAAGATCTTCAATCAACGGAAAAGGTTGTGATTGTGGAATAACCAGTTTATTTAAATCACGAAAGCCTATACATAGTCTTGACCTCTTATTATCTTTTTTCTTATATGCAAGCGTTACTGGAGCAGCAAACGGGCTGTATAATTTTTCAATAAAATTTTTTTCTAGTAG
The DNA here is from genome assembly GCA_035220615.1 of Leptothorax acervorum. NCBI lineage: Eukaryota > Metazoa > Arthropoda > Insecta > Hymenoptera > Formicidae > Leptothorax > Leptothorax acervorum. Next base: position 27,754 of record JASTWQ010000360.1, on the reverse strand, counting down.
CTTTTTTACTTGAAGGAGAATTTGAGTCGCCAGTGAGTAATAAAAATTAGTAAAGGTGTTTAGATCGACCAAACTGGCAAATTTATTAATTAAAGCACGCTACGTTTCGACCGCAGATTTCGGTCCTTTTCAAGCGTGTAAATGCAACTTACAAACATTCATTAGTCGGACATAATGCCCAAACTACGTCGGATCTAAAACTAAACATCGGAAATCAGAGATCGCAACAATGAGCAAAACAAATTCAATTATATAAATCCAAGCTTACAATATTTGTGCGTCCAAAATGACAGAAGTAGAATGTACGTTAAACAGCATTATCGTTAGACATTTACAAGTCATTGCTGTGCGGTGGTAAAATTTGAACTGAACGACAGATAATAAAAACAAACCAATGTCGTCAGTAACAAAGTCGAGTGACGTAGAGGGGCAAACAGAGAAGAAGAAGTCAGAATTAAGTTTCCTTAATAATATGTACATAGAGAGCGTTAAGATTCTCCGTGTCTTTTTGTAAATTAATAGTGTCATCAAATTTCTTAATATAAAACATCTCAGCCAATTCCCTCTTTCTAATCTGTTTCTCCCTGTGTATAATTTCTGGCTTTTGCCAATCAAAATCATGTCCTGAGGATATTCGATGCTTACTGACTACCGACTGTTTACTCAAATCTTTCTTGATATCGTTTTGGTGTTCCCGGAGACGTGTGCACAAATGTCTTTTCGTCTGTCCTATATACGTCGCATTGCAATTTCTACAATTGATTTTGTAAACTAATTCAGTTTGTTTAAGATCATCAATTCTATCTTTGCCTCGTTTAATTAAGCAATCTAATTTTTTAAGAATTGTAAATAAAGTGTTGAGATGGAACTTTCTCAAATTGCGACATAAGTTGTCACTTAAACCTCTAATATAAGGTAAAGGTATACAGTTCTTTAAATCGAAAACTACATTATTCTCCGCGGAGCTATTAAGTGTTGTATTGCGTATTTTAAGAAGATTTAAACGTTTGGAAACATGTTTATTGATAACTGGTTTTGGAAAACTATTGTTAATTAAAATTTCCTTAACTATTTCAATATTGCAATCGTGGAATTTATTGTCTATCGTGGATTTTATATGTTATTGTTTATTTATTATCGTGGATTTTATATGTTACACATATAAAATTCCTGATAAGTTTGTTGATGAAACACGTCGCTTAACTACTAACTCACTACACAATTTTCTTAGCACTAACAGACATATTAATCACATCGACAGATATCTCACTAAAGAATTTATTAGTTGCAAAAAATTCTTACGTGATAATGATGATGTCCTTGTCACCAAAGCGGATAAAGGCCAAGTTACGGTCATTTTGGATAAAAATTCTTATTTAAACCAAATGACTGAAATGCTTGATGACCTAACTACTTACAAAAAATTAAATAAGGATCCTATCAACAAGATTACACCTAATATTAATGAATTGGTCAAATCCTGGCGTGACAATGGCATTATTAGCGACTTTGTATATGACAAACTTAAGTGCACTAATGGAAATCTACCGAGAGCCTATGGTCTTCCGAAGGTACATAAGGCCGGGTTCCCTTTACGCATTATAGTTTCAACGTTGGGAAGTCCGGTCTACAATGTTGCTAGCCTACTTCAAAAGATCATACATTCTGCTATCCCTAAACCGAAATCACACATTAAAGATAGCTGGTCTTTTGCTAAGTTTATTAATAATAAGAATATCAATGACGATGAAACACTTATTTCACTTGATGTCACGGCTCTATTCACTAACATTCCTAAAGATTTAGTTTTAAAGGGAATTGAACAAAGGTGGGTCTACATCTCCAAGAAAACAGATCTCAATCTACCACAATTTTTACACGCCGTGGATCTTATTTTATCGTCCACCAGTTTCAGTTTTAATGGCGCAACTTATGAACAAATTTTCGGCAGCCCCATGGGTTCTCCTCTATCTCCCGACGCGGCTGATATCGTTATGGATGACTTGGAGACGTTTTGCTTATATCGCTTAAATCTTAATATCTCGATCTTTTTCAGATATGTTGACGACATTTTCGCTGTTGTCCCTAAAGCTAGTGTTGGCTTGATATTGAAGGTTTTTAATGATTATCACCCCAGACTTAAATTTACGCACGAAATTGAAACGAACGGGTCTCTCAACTTCCTTGACACGACCGTTATCAGGAACGGGAGCACACTGATAACTAATTGGTATCGAAAAACGACGTTCTCTGGGCGATACATTAACTTTCATTCTAACCACCCCTTAAAATACAAGTTAAACACCATCACAAGCTTGGTAGATCGCGCCATTTTACTTTCAGACAATAAATTCCACGATTGCAATATTGAAATAGTTAAGGAAATTTTAATTAACAATAGTTTTCCAAAACCAGTTATCAATAAACATGTTTCCAAACGTTTAAACCTTCTTAAAATACGCAATACAACACTTAATAGCTCCGCGGAGAATAATGTAGTTTTTGATTTAAAGAACTGTATACCTTTACCTTATATTAGAGGTTTAAGTGACAACTTATGTCGCAATTTGAGAAAGTTCCATCTCAACACTTTATTTACAATTCCTAAAAAATTAGATTGCTTAATTAAACGAGGCAAAGATAGAATTGATGATCTTAAACAAACTGAATTAGTTTACAAAATCAATTGTAGAAATTGCAATGCGACGTATATAGGACAGACGAAAAGACATTTGTGCACACGTCTCCGGGAACACCGAAACGATATCAAGAAAGATTTGAGTAAACAGTCGGTAGTCAGTAAGCATCGAATATCCTCAGGACATGATTTTGATCGGCAAAAGCCAGAAATTATACACAGGGAGAGACAGATTAGAAAGAGGGAATTGGCTGAGATGTTTTATATTAAGAAATTTGATGACACTATTAATTTACAAAAAGACACGGAGAATCTTAACGCTCTCTATGTACATATTATTAAGGAAACTTAATTCTGACTCCTTTTTCTCTGTTTCCCCCTCTACGTCACTCGCCTTTGTTACTGACGATATTGGTTTGTTTTTATTATCTGTCGTTCAGTTCAAATGTTACCACCGCACAGCGATGACTTGTAAATGTCTAACGATAATGCTGTTTAACGTACATTCTACTTCTGTCATTTTGGACGCACAAATATTGTAAGCTTGGATTTATATAATTGAATTTGTTTTGCTCATTGTTGCGATCTCTGATTTCCGATGTTTAGTTTTAGATCCGACGTAGTTTGGGCATTATGTCCGACTAATAAATGTTTGTGAGTTGCATTTACACGCTTGAAAAGGACCGAAATCTGCGGTCGAAACGTAGCGTGCTTTAATTAATAAATTTGCCAGTTTGGTCGATCTAAACACCTTTACTAATTTTTTTTTTTTTACTTGACTTTCTATTTCTTTTTTTATCTTCCATATTGCACCTATAAGGTCTTTTACTACAGTATTTATCGATCATTAAATCGATACGAGCCTCATAATCTTTTACAGTTCCGATGTCATATTTGTTCTTTGCAAAGATTGATTTATATTTCTGAATTAGTTCATCTATTTCAGCTTTTCTCTGGTGATTTAGATGGTTTATTGAAATTTCAAAGTTAGATTCATCAATGTGTTCGTTGAAATTTATTGTAAATTTTTCACCTTTTATAAATAGATTTTTATTTTTATCTATTATGTCTGGTAATTTTTGTGTTACTACTAATTTTTCATTCCGGATCAATTTAAATTTTTCTATCATATCCAATCCGATCAGAAAATCGTAGTTGAAATTGTTTCTGTTAATCACAAACACGTTCAGTTCTTCTATTTCAATGATTTTTATTTTCAATTTTACCATTCCATTAGTTTTTTTCACACCATTAATCGTAGTTAAATTTACACTTTGTGCATTATTTATTTCTTCATCTTTTAATTTTAGCAATTTTGAATTAATTAGTGAGATGTTTGAACCGGAATCGTATATTCCAAATGCCTCCAGAGTGTTATTTAATAGTAATTTTACCTTGATTAATGGTGGCACCACTAGTTTTTTTGCTCTGAATCGTTTAGTTCAGCTTCCAATTTTGAATTGTTTACAAAATTAATAATATTTTGTCTTTCTTTTTTACATTTATTTGTTTTTGTTGACATTATTTGCTTGGTGGAAGGAGTAGATAGGCCAGAACTCGATATTTCGTCTTTGGAAAATGTTTTGTTTATTGATCACACACTTGGATCCACACACCTCGTCAGCCAACTAACAACTAGTAGCCATACCCCCGAGAAAGCGGAAGAAGAAGAGGGAAGAGTACTGGAGTCAAGCGAGCTTATAATAAATGGCGCAAAATTCAAATACTCCAACAGTTTTAAACCAACATGAGGATTCAGAATAAAATCTATTACCTTTATTTAATTTTTTACAAATTTTGCATGGTTCTTTAATCTGTTTTGTTTTAACTGCAGAATTTGGAAATTTCTTCTTATCAAAACTTTTTTTATCAACTAAATGCTCTAGACCTCTGATTTCATTGAGAAGGTCAGTAGTCTCTTTCAATCTTTCCCTGTCAAATCTATTCGTCACAAAATTTGGCAAACCCACCGCAATGAGATCAATTAGGGTACATTTATCTATCTTTCTATTTATTTCCAATACAAGTCTTTCTTTTTTCAATGCATATTCTAGTAACAAACCTGTTCTGTATCTGAATTTCATTGCATATCTAATGGGGGTCCACCCTTTATCTGCATAGGTTTTGCAAAAGTCCTCTCTCCACTGTTTCCATGTTGAATCCAGTGTAAGTGTCATCAGCATAGAGCTGTACCAGTCTACACAAGATTTCTCTAGAAATAATCTAAAAATTTCAATTATCTTTTCATCCTCTTTTATATCAAAGCGTGCACATTCTTTTTCGAAAGTTTTCAACCATTGATTTACATTGGCATTTTTTTCTGTGAATTTTTTGATTACAAATTTCTCTGAAACTTTCTTCAAATCAATTTGTCTTGATACTTGCGGATTCATTCCAGTGAATGTTTCCAAAATTTCTGTCAAAGACTCGTCAGAAATTCCGGTTGCAGCCGCGGCTACTAATGGTTGGGTCGCTTCTGCTTCTTCCAATAGATAGTCCTTAAAACACATATTATCCTCTTGATCTACATACACATTAGTTAAGTCTTGCGATAAAGTGATCCATACACTTCTTTTTTTATTTATTTTTTGTAAAGAGTTTTTCACTTTCTTGAAGATTACAGTTCCTGCAAGTTGTGTATGAAATTTCATTGGCTGGTATTCTGTTGGTATCTTATAAACATTACCATTTATGGTGGTTATTGAGGTTAAGGCTATGATGTTTGTTTTACCATTTATGGTGGTTATTGAGGTTAAGGCTATGATCTTCCGCACTTTTCATCATAAACTCGAATTTCAATTTCTCCATCTTTCTTTTCTGGTTATTTGCAAAAAAATGTTTTATAAAATGATTAGTATCTTCAGGGGAACTTACATTAGGAAATGAGCCAAAGTGCGTTTCTCTGAAAATAGAGTTTTTTTTTAAATATTTCCCAAGCTTACACCTACTATTTACATTATGTACTATAATTCTCACCTGAAAATAGAGAAACTACATTTAAAGCTTATAATTTCACCTATTTCGTTTCCCCTTTACAATTTAATCCTCTCGAGCGACACGTGTCTTATTTCTAACCTTACTTATTTAACTTATCATTAGAGCTCTATTTCATCATTCGCGCTTGACTGAGCGCGGGTAAATTTAAATTAAAAAAAACGTATTTTTTGTACAATAAAAAAAATTTGCGTGTGGCCTCCACGCGCGGCAGAAGTGATACTTCCTAGCTGTGAGGAATAGGATAGTATCTCGTTTATATTATCTGAATTAAAGCCTGTGTAATTAACAAATCAAATTTTAAATATAAATTAAAGCCGATGCATATTACGAATAAAAATTGATTTGTGATTTAAATCCTGTGTAATTCACAAATTAAATTTTAATTATAAATTAAAGCCGATGCAATTTACAAATAAAAATTGATTTGTGAATTAATGCCTGTATAATTCAAAAATCAAATTTTATGTGTGAATTGTATCGGCTTGGATTTATAATTAAAATTTGATTTGTGAATTATAAAGGTTTTAATTCACAAATCAATTTTTATTTGTGAATTGCATCTGCTTTAATTTATAGTTAAAATTTGATTTGTTAATTACACAGGCTTTAATTCAGATACTATATAAACGAGATACTATCCTATTTCTCACAGCTAGGAAGGTTTACTTCTGCCGCGCGTGGAGGCCACACGCAAATTTTTTGTGAATTGCATCGGCTTTAATTTATATTTAAAATTTGATTTGTTAATTGCACAGGCTTTAATTCAAATACTATAAACGAGATACTATCCTATTCCTCACAGCTAGGAAGTTTCACTTCTGCTGCGCGTGGAGGCCACACGCAAATTTTTTGTGAATTGCATCGGCTTTAAGGGGTAAGGCCACCCTGGGCGTCAAAAAGAAAAGGTCAATTTCGGGATTTTTTTTAAAGAGTATAGTAAATGTTATCGAATTTTCGTCAAAAGTACTTTATAGAACTTGCTTTGAGGTACAAAAATAAATTTTTTCATAAATTTTTATTAAAAAATGGCGGTTCCAGAACCAGGCTCCGACGACGCCTGTATATAAACGGGCGGACAGAAATCTCCTTCAGATTTTCACCTGGAACAAAAACCCAAAATTTTTCTTTTAATAGATACCCAAAACTAGTCAACCATGTAGGGAAATTTGAAAATACTGTTTTTTCGGAAAATGGTGAGCATATGAACCCAAAATTCATTTTTTCACGTAAAAATTTTGTCATTAATTGTTTATAAAAAGCAAAGTTTATAAGATATCGAAAAATCCCTACGTGGTTGACTAGTTTTGGGTATCTATTAAAAGAAAAATTTTGGGTTTTTGTTCCAGGTGAAAATCTGAAGGAGATTTCTGTCCGCCCGTTTATATACAGGCGTCGTCGGAGCCTGGTTCTGGAGCCGCCATTTTTTAATAAAAATTTTTGAAAAAATTTATTTTTGTACCTCAAAGCAAGTTCTATAAAGTACTTTTGACGAAAATTCGATAACATTTACTATACTCTTTAAAAAAAATCCCAAAATTGACCTTTTCTTTTTGACGCCCAGGGTGGCCTTACCCCTTAAGGGGAGGCTCCGTTCGCCTACAATCCTGATTGCCAACAGCTTCCTTTGCCCACAACATTTTGCTTACAGCTTCGTTTGCCGACATTTCCGATTGCCTACAGATCAATTGCCTACAAGCATTATTGCGCACATGTAATAGTTAGAAATATAAACGTGCGTTTGCGCACATGGCCAAACACATTGTACACATAACTTTATTGCACACAAGCAGATTGCACACATGACATTATTGCGCACATACACATTGCACACATGACTCTATTGTGCACATACACGTTATATTGCACACATAAAATAAAAAGTCACATTAACACTTTGCACACATGACAGTATTGCGCACATACACTTTGCACACATGACATTATTGCGCATATACGCATTGCACACATAAATTTATTGCACACATAAAGTAAAAAATATCTTCCGGGACTGTGTAAGTAGAGAGAAGCACGTCTGTCAAACGCGCCAGTTCTTTTCGAGCTCATCTGCCGTTCCTTTGCCGTGGGGCGACTTTGTTTCAGGTAGGCTGCATGCGCACATATGTAGGACTGACTGCAGATATAATTCGGCAGAGTAGGAGTCGAACTACAGACGATTCCGGGGATTCTGTGTTGCTGTGACGATTTGGAGGTTAGGTGATAGAAGCGGAAACAGGAACGGAGAAACCGGAGTCGGAGTGGGACGAAAACAGGTCGATAAGGAAGAAAGTGACAGGAGGAGAGAGGCGTCGAAAGGATAGAAAGTGAGAAAGGATTCGGATGGACGAGAAGAAGGAGGAGGACAAAAAAAAAAAATATTAAGCCGAAGAAAGGCGAGAAGAAAAATAGAACGATAGAAAAAGGTAAGGGCAGACCCACAAGGGCGGTGGAGCTGTCAAGAATAACAGATAGGACAGGAAGCCAGGAATCAATAATAGAATACGTAAAGAAAAGAGGAAGAGAGGAAGAAAAAGATATAGCAGAAAAAGCCGAAAGAGAAATACTAGAAAATTTTAGTAAAGAAAAAAGAGTGATAAGATCGCCACCAAACAAAATAAAAAGAGAGGAGAAGAAAGGAGAAATCATGGAGGCGGAAAAAATGCTAAAAAAGATTTTAGCGAAGATGGATGAACAAAAGAGAGAAAGAAAGAAGGATAAAGAAGAAAGAAAGAAGGACAAAGAAGAGATAATGAAAGAGATACACGACCTGAAGGAGGAATATAAAAAGAGAGAAATGCTTTGGGAAATGCAAAAAACGGGCTTAGAAAATAGAGTAAAACAGCTGGAGGAGAAGATAGAAAAAGTGGAGAGCAGCGGAGGTAAAACGTTGGAGAGCAGCGAACTAATGAAGAAGATAAAGGAGATGGAAAGAAACTCCGAATTAGCCGAAAGGAGAAAAAGGAGAAATAATATAATTATAAAAGGAGTGAAGATCGAAAACGGAAGTGAAAGGAAAGAGAAAATGGAGAAATTCCTTGAAGAACAATAAAGGTTAAGGCTCTCGAAAATACAAAATTGATAATGACAAGGCAAATGAGAGCCAGAAACGCCGATCTTAAAGCGACAATTAAAATTTATTTCTTACATACAATAAGCGCGAACGTTTCGGTCCTTGGTTTGGACCCTCCTCAGCGCAACAAAAATATAAAAATTAATACATGCGGTACAAAATCTCGGTTACATCCTCGTCAAGAATTAAAAGGTCGTGAAATCCGCATGGTCGAGTTCCGTCAGTCGATTCGCAAACAAAAGATGTCGATACACGATGTGACCGTTGCCTTCAATAAAAGAGGAAAGAAAAATTTGAATTAACATGAACTTAACATAAATTCTAAACCGTACACTGAGTAAAAGTGCAGTGTTACCTGACAGTCACATCGAATATACATAACGGACATCGTCATACAGAAATGGATTGACACTTATTTCGCAGAAAATAACGTATGTCCTTACGGCACGAGCGCCAAACTTCTAATAATAAAGATCATGAAACATCCCCATACCGTCCAACGCCTGAATACATAAACAATAGAGGGCACAATTACATATGAGAGAGTCTCTCGATGATCGGTAGATAGCTCCCGCTTAATCCCACCGTGTCTGTTTGCAAATTAATGCCATTAATTTGGCGCTTAATATGAAACATCTCCGAGATGCTTCTCCTAATATAAGATCTCTCCCTATCCAGAATTATGGCCCCGCCCCAATCAAATTCATGTCCCTCCAGTCGATGCTGGGACACCACGGACAGTTCCCTCCCTTTTCTACTTAGCTGGTTGATATGTTCTTTCATGCGAGTTCCCAATTGCCTTTTTGTTTGGCCGACGTACGAAGCATTACAATCCTGGCAACAGATCTTATAAACGACTCCACTTTGTGCACTGTCCGATAATAAATCTTTGTGTGGTTTGATTATACGGTTGAGTTTATTCAAGCCCACATGGGCTGTGCGGAGGTTAAATTTTTTAATCGTGTTGCATAAGCCATTAGAAATCCTGTCAATATAAGGGATAACAAAGAAGCGATCTTCCTCTCCATTCTTTAATTCGGAAACATGAGAATCCATCACCCCCGTTCTCTGCTGCTCGTCAATTAGTTTAAAAAGCCTGGTTCTTACGTGCTTAAAAATGAATTCTAAGGGATAACCATTAGCCAACAGAATGTGGATTACCTTACAAAGGTTTTCCTTGTAATGCTTCGTACGTCGGCCAAACAAAAAGGCAATTGGGAACTCGCATGACAGAACATATCAACCAGCTAAGTAGAAAAGGGAGGGAACTGTCAGTGGTGTCCCAGCATCGACTGGAGGGACGTGAATTTGATTGGGGCGGGGCCATAATTCTGGATAGGGAGAGATCTTATATTAGGAGAAGCATCTCGGAGATGTTTCATATTAAGCGCCAAATTAATGGCATTAATTTGCAAACAGACACGGTGGGATTAAGCGGGAGCTATCTACCGATCATCGAGAGATTCTCTCATATGTAATTGTGCCCTCTATTGTTTATGTATTCAGGCGTTGGACGGTATGAGGATGTTTCACGATCTTTATTATTAGAAGTTTGGCGCTCGTGCCGTAAGGACATACGTTATTTTCTGCGAAATAAGTGTCAATCCATTTCTGTATGACGATGTCCGTTATGTATATTCGATGTGACTGTCAGGTAACACTGCACTTTTACTCAATGTACGGTTTAGAATTTATGTTAAGTTCATGTTAATTCAAATTTTTCTTTCCTCTTTTATTGAAGGCAACGGTCACATCGTGTATCGACATCTTTTGTTTGCGAATCGACTGACGGAACTCGACCATGCGGATTTCACAACCTTTTAATTCTTGACGATGATGTAACCGAGATTTTGTACCGCATGTATTAATTTTTATATTTTTGTTGCGCTGAGGAGGGTCCAAACCAAGGACCGAAACGTTCGCGCTTATTGTATGTAAGAAATACATTTTAATTGTCGCTTTAAGATCGGCGTTTCTGGCTCTCATTTGCCTTGTCATTATTAATTTTCTTGAAGAAATAACTAAAAAGAAGGTGGAAGTGGACGAGGTGCAGACAATTGGCCGAGGAGAGTATAAAATGACGCGTTAGATTCAATAAATGGGAGGATAAGAGAGAAATAATGGCAATGAGAAAGGAGATAGGAAGAGCAGAAAGATATTTTTAGATGACGATCTGACGGCGACAGAGAGGCAGATACAAAAACACCTATGGAGTATAGTAAAGGCAGAGAGAGAAAAGGGGAAGAGTGCAACGGTAGGGTATCAAAAGATATGGATAGACAATGACGAGAGGAGATGGAATGAAAGAACTGGAATGCTGGAAAGCGGAGGTGCTTTTCGGAAAGAGTAGGAAATAGAGAAGACAGGGAGAGGGAGAGAGGGAGAATGAGAGAGGAGGGAGAAGAGGAAGATGGGGCGGAGAAAGGAAGAGGATTAAGGTTATGCTTTTGGGATGTGGCGGGACTAATTAACAAATGCGAGGAAACATGGGACTATTTGGAGAATTTTGATGTGATAGGACTAGTAGAAACATGGATGGGAGAGGACACTTGGAGGAAGATTAAAAATTAAATTTCCAGCAAATTCATTTGGAATTGTGTTCCAGCAAAAAGGAAACACAGGAAAGGAAGAGCAAAAGGAGGGATAATAACAGCAGTCAACAAGAATTTGAAATTTATAGAGGTTAGGGAGATTAGCGACGAGATGGTAGAAAACAGACTAGTACAGAGTATAATGGAAACAAATGGAGAATAATCACGCTGTAGAGTCAAAAGATGGAAGATACGATGGAAACACTGAGGGAGAAAGTACGAGAAGAGGATGAAGATTGGTTGCTGGTAGGAGGTGATTTCAACGCGAGGACGGGAACCAGAGGAGAACCGATAAATGATGAAGAAAAAAATGAAAAGAGGAGCGAGACCAAAAAGTCAGTAGATAAAGTTGTGAATAGAGAAGGACGTATATTAATAGATAAAATAGAAGAAAGAGGATGGGCGTTATTAAATGGGAGTTTCGGAAGGGAAGGGGGATGGACTTATATAGGAGAAATAGAATCATCGGTTATAGACTATGTCTTAGGGAATGACAGAGCAGGAGAAGAGGAAAGAATGGTTGAAGAAGGAATTAGAACGGAATCGGATCATGTTCCGCTGGAGGTGGAGTTAACAGGACCACAGATGACAGAGACAGGGAGAAGGAAGAAAGAAGTGGAACTAGAGAGAAGCGATTGGACAGAAGAAGGGAGGAAAGAATATCATGAGAAATGTGAAGGATGGTCGAGAACACAAATAGATACAAAAGATATCTGGAAAGAGATGAAAGAAAAAGTAAGAAGCGCTATTACGAAGCACAAGAAAAGGATAATTCCATGGAAATTAGGAAGAAGAGAATGGTACTATAAAGAATGGAAGGAAAGGAAAAGAAGATTGAGGAGATTGATAAGGGACTGGAAGAAGGGAAGAATCGAAAAGGAAGAGTATGTGAGGGAAAGAAAGGAGCACAAGGAATGGTGTAAAGGGCAGAAGAGGAGGCATGAAAGTGAGGAAGAAGAAAAGATAAAGAACATTAAAAACGAAGTGGAAGCTTGGAAGTATATAAATAAATACAAGAAAAAGAAAAATGAGGGGATAAGCGAGGTGATACAAATGGACGAGTGGAGAGACCATTTCATGGAAATGTTAGGCGGGACAAAGGAAAGGGTAGTGCTAGACATAGAAGACGAGGCGAAGAGGATGGCACGAAGGTGGAGGTAACGGTGGGAGTCGAAGAAATATCGAGAGAAGAGGTGATTGATGTAATAAAGAAACTGAAGATGGGAAAGGCAACAGGAGAGGACGGGATTAAGAACGAGGTGTGGAGATTTATGCAGAAGGATGTAGGTGAAGAATTCCTGAAGTTAATTAATAGAATATGGAAAGGAGAGGGCATACCGGGAGATTGGAATAAAGGTATGATTAGTCCAATATATAAAAGAGGAGAGAGAAACGACCCGAAAAACTACCGGGGAGTTAAGTTAATGAATACGGCGTATAAAATTTATGCTAAATGTGAGGTTGGAGAAGGAGGTGAAGAGTAAGTTAAGGGAAGTAAAATTCGGGTTCAGAAAGAATAGAGAAACGATGGATGCAATATACACGGTAAACTATGTTGCAAATAAGGAGCTAAGTAAGAAGAGTGGAAAGGTTTTTGCATTCTTTGTTGATCTTAAGGCAGCTTTCGATAGAGTGGATAGAAAAAAATTGAATAAAACAATGAAGAAGATAGGAATTGAAGATAACTTGAGGCAAAGAATAATGGAAACATACAAAGAAACAAAAAATGTAGTGAAGATAAGGGATAAGAAGACAGAGGAATTTTGGACAAAAAAGGGACTAAGACAAGGATGCCCGTTGAGCCCAAACCTATTCAATGTATATATTATGAATTTAGAGGAGGGAATGGAAAAAGGGCAAGCAGGAGGACTTGTGATAGGGAATGAAAAATTCTGGACAATATCATATGCGGATGACGTGGTTTCAATAGCGACGAGAGAGGCAGAATTGAAGGAAATGATGAGGAGGTTCAAAAGGTATTTGGAAAGGAAGGGTTTGAGTTTGAGTTTAGAGAAATCAAAAATAATGGTGTTCAAGAGAACTAGGGGAAGAAGGAAGAAAAGGGAGTGGAAATGGGGAGAAGAATACATAGAGGAGGTCAAAGAAATAAAGTATTTGGGATATATACTACAGAAAAACGGAGGAGCGGAGAATCATATAAAAGATAGGCTTAAAATAGCTACAATAGCGATGAAGAGGACATGGAGCATAGGAGAGAGAATATTTTAAAAAGATTTTAGAAAAAGGATGAAGATGTTCGAGTCACTGGTAGAGAGCGTGGTATTATACGGAGCTGAGATATGGGGGTGGATATACGAGAGTAGATTAGATGTGATAGAAAGAAAGTATATTAAATGGATTTTAGGATTGGATAGAAGAACCCCGAATTATATAATATCAGAAGAAGCCAAAATAAAGGAAATAAAAGTGACAATAAGGAAATAAAAGTGGCAATAAGGAGGGCTGTGAGGTATGAGGAGAAGACGAGACAGTCAGAAAAGAAAATAGTTCAGGCATGCATAAAAGATCTAGATAGGAGCAGGTCAAGGAAAGAGGAAAGTAAGTGAGAGAAGAAGAGAAGGGAACTGATATAGAGGGCGGGGATGGAGAAGGAGCAGCTGGGGAGAGAAATGGAAGCTGAGGACCAGGAGGCGGCAGACAATTTCGTAAAGAGAATAGAGGAAAAGGAGAAGGAGGAGAGAAAGATGAAGATAAACGAGTCAAGATACAATAGTAGTTATAAAGAGATCTTAACAGAAGAGTTACCAAAGTATTTACTAGGAAAGAAGAAAAGAAAGGATAGAATGTTGATAGCCAGATACAGATGTGGGAGTGAGGTAAAAGGCAGTCAACATTGGAGAGAGGAAGAGGATAGGAGATGTAGAATATGCCAAAGAGAAGAGGAGAACATAGAACATATACTAAAAGAATGCGAAGCGACAAAAAGCGAGATACAGATAGAAGAATTTTTAGGAGAAGAAGGAAAAGGATTAGAAGTAATAAAATGGATAGGAAAGATTAGAAGAGAGGCAGAGAATAGGGATAGGATAGAGAGAGAGGAGTAGGAGGGAAAATTGGAGAATGGTTATGGGAGTTAGTTAGGATGATACAAGTAATATATGGATACATGTTAAAGAGAGAAAGGAGATGTGTACAAGAAGAAGTTATATATTTGTAAAATTGTATTATATGTTGGCAATTTATGTAAGATCTATGTAAAGGAAGTTATCCTAAGCCGCAAGGCAAGGATTAAAATAAATAATAATAAATAAAAAATATCATAATAATAACTAATACTTTGCACACACGACTTTGTTGCGCATATATACTTTGCACACATAACGTTATTGCGCACATACACATTGCACACATGTTCATCCAAAATATTAAAGGGAACAGAAAAATCAAAATAATGTCAATTTGATGTCACATAGTAGGTAGTCTATGACAGTTCTAAATTTTCTGTGGGCGAGGGGTAAGCGGGGCAGGGGGGTTCCACGTAGTACCTAGAGGGACTCATAGATGGCGTTCGCGACCAAGATCACGGTTGATAATATCGATCGAGGTCACGCGATCTCTTTTACCATCTAAACTAGTCACGTAGTCTTTTTTTACCATCCGAATTAGTCCGATGGTACATACGATTGCTAACTGTACGTAGATAACATACCGAACAAGATTTAATAAGTTGTTTATCGATTATACATATCGACCGCGATGTTAGTCGCAAGCGTGCCCTATAAGGTGTTCTCTATGCCCGGAGGTGGGGGGTGTGGGGGCCCGTGGGGCAAAATCCTGGAGGGGAATCGTGCAATTGCGTTGATAGGTCCGCGTTGGAGAGGGAGGGGGAGAGGGAATTTAGGCGCGCTTGTCGGGACATAATGTAATATTTAAAATAACCTAAAGGTGTTCAGCTATAATTTATAACATTGACGATCGTGACGTCGATTTGTCTTTTTTTCTTTTCTTTTTTTTGTGGAGATCCCTTTGTCGAGGGCTTCGTGTTCGAACATGTTTCACGACGCCACTTTGGAGTTGTAACGTCACGTACTACGTTCTTTTCTCTCGCTCGACTCATTTCCCTTCGCGTTCTCGAACTTTCCTCCTCCTTTTCGGTATTTTAATATTTTAAATAATTAAATCATTTTATTAGTTCCTTAAATTTATAGTTTAAGAAAGAGACATTTGTAACGATGCACCCCTGATATGCATCGTTCCGGCCGTCCACCAGCCGAGCCGCCCGGCCGACCATCCGCCGGGCGAGAAAAGGGGGCGGAATGCCCCCACACATTTTTAAACTGTAGCGAAAGTCGGCGCACTCGCCGCCGCCTCGGATATCGATTCGGAGCAACCGATCGATATCCGAGAGCGTCCGAACAATATCGAACGCGTTCGCGACGTCGGAGCACTCGGCGCCCCCACTCCGGCCCGACATCCCCGCCACGTGCGGCTCCGCGTAAGCGATACCCCCGCTAACGAAGTAATGAGCCCCGGGGGGTATAAAAAGGCAACGAATTTGCCTAATTGTCAGACTCCGTCTTGAGCCAGCAATCCGACCAGACCTGTCCGCTGCTCACGACTTCCAGTCCCGATCCTGCTCCTTGTAAATCACCAGCCGTGTCGACGAGGTTGAGAGTACTCAGCCTTTATTCGGGAGTTCCCGTACGCCGATACCGCTATCCTGAAAGCCCCGGTCGTACCGGCGAGGTTGAGCGTACTCGTCTCTTCCGAGAGTTCTCGGTAACCGGTACCACCGTTTATCACACGCAAAGTCCACGTTTCGTACAAGAGCGTTCTCTGTACGCCGGGCGTACCCGGCCGTGGTCTTTCCCTTGACGTGCACCGGACAGAGCGTGCTCCGTCCTGCCGGGTGTTCCCGGTTGCCGTCTACGTGCACTGCGGAGGAGAGTACTCTTCCCAGTCGGGTGTTCCCGATTGCACGCAGCATCCTGACATCCTGTCAAGATCCTCGCGCCGCGTATCCATACGCCATTTAAACGCGCTCGTCCGTACAGCCCCGTGTACTGTACCCACCTCGCGCTATTGTAATCCACGCCTAGATCGCTCCGCGTGCCGTACACGCCTCGCGCCAATCTTAAGTATTTACCCGAATTCGGTAACTTAAGCGCCGCCCACTTACACGCGTTACTTATCTTCCCGCGACGCCCCACGCGGGCCATCGGCTGCGCTACTTTCGCTCTTTGCGACGCCCCACGCGGGCCATCAATCGCGCCCCTCGACCGCAATACCAAAGGCGTCCCGTCAAGTACCGCCGTAGGCCGAACACGTACATTCCGGAAAACTATCTCGCATCACCGTGCAATCACCTCGCACATACTTTGTAAAAAGCAAACCAATACTTATATTGACAGCGTAACTAATTCGATCATTTGTAATAACGACACTGGGGCTGTCGCCTCGCCTAATATTGTAAATTTAACCATTTCAGTTTATAATAATAAACTCTCAGTAAAAACCAGATACCGTTATCTCGTCTCTTCCTCCGCGCCTCTTTCTCGACCCTGACCAAGCCGCGAGCTACGATCCGAGCATCGGGAGACAGGTTGTTTTATGGCGCCCGAACAGGGACCTGACTGTTAGGAAGAGACGTTCGCGGAAAACGTTATAATGAATAGAGAATATTACCGTCTGAATAAAATCGAGTTAAGTAACGAACTCCGGAAATACGGTCTCGACACCGAAGGCAGCATCGACGTACTCCGACAGAGATTACGCCAATATTTTGACGAACATCCCGAGATGTCCACGAATACCGCGTCAAACGAAACCCTCCTCGGGTCCGCGCCCGCGATCACCATAATACCCGCGACACCGTTAGAAAACGCGCCTGTAATAGAATCCGCCCCCGCGTCATCGCACATCATGAATCAAATGCGTAAGTGGGGCCTGCATTTCGACGGAAAAGACCCGTGGGCCTTCCTGGAACGGATCGACGAGTTAAGGGCCGCGTACGAGTTCTCCGACGCACACTGGCTACGAGGCCTACCCGAATTACTCAGGGGGGACGCACTCCTCTGGTGCCGGAATAACCGCGAGAGCTGGGGTAGCTGGGCCGATTTCCTTGCTGATTTTAAAGATACTTTTTTACCGCGACGTTACCGGCTACAACTCGTAAACGAGATCCGCGACCGAGTCCAGAAAGAGGGGGAGCCGTATGTCAAGTACGCGACTCATATGCTAGCGCTTATGCGTCGGGCGGGTGGATATTCTCCCGAGGAGCAAGTCGAGCAACTCTACGAGAATCTCCACCCCGATTACCAGAATCGGATCTGGCGGAGCGACGTACGCAATCCCCGGGATCTCCAACAACGCGCGGGCGAATTTGAGAGACTCCAGGTAAATCGCAAAAAGCGAGCTCCCGCGAAAATCACGGATACACCGATAGCCGCCGCCGCGTACAATCGCAGTGAATGTTGTTGGAGATGCAAACAACGCGGACACACGCGTTTCGATTGCCGTCGCCCCGCCCAGAAATTTTGTTCGCAATGCGGCAAGGATGGCGTTCTTACCAAGGACTGCCACCCGTCGCCGGGAAACGGAACCGGGACCGCGGACACGCCGGCCGTCCCCCGGTCCTCGCAGTAAAATTCATGCCCCGGCCGCACTTAACAGTACGCGTAAATAACCATCCGCTCAACGCGCTTTTAGACACCGGGTCCGAGGCGTCTTTTGCTAACGTACACACCGCCCAGCTCGCACAGACTCTCGGTTTTCCGTTAACACCGGAGGAGGGGGAGGTCCAACTAGCTAACGGACACCACATTAAACTGCCCGGTCGCGTCCGTTTGCCAATTCTCGCCGACGAACGAATAATTTGGCATACATTCCGGGTCATGCCGAATCTAAGAAGCGCGCTACTCTTCGGGATAGACTTTTTGGCCAAGCTAGGCCACTCGATACCGGTCCCGGGACCGACGGACGCGCCTAATTCGACACCGGCTACCGCCACGACCGAAGGGATAGTCCCGCGCACGCCCGAAGAGGAGACACGGCTTCAGCGATTCCTGCGAGAAGAACTACCGTTGTTCGACCGAATCGCCGGTCCCACTGACCGAACCGAGCATCATATTCGCGTAAAAAAATAACGTACGCCCTATTAAACAACGCTATCGCCCGCGAAATCCAGCCATGCAGGCTATCATCGACGCCGAGGTCGATAAAATGATACATGACGGAATAATCGAACGTTCGCACAGCGCCTGGAGTTCCCCTGTCGTCGTGGTTCGTAAGAAGGACGGGGGGCATAGATTTTGCATCGACTTCCGAGCGGTTAATAACGCGACCGACCCAGATGCTTACCCGCTTCCCCAGATTAACGCGACACTGGATAAACTACGCGGTGCAAAATATCTCACCACGCTCGATCTAAAAAACGGATATTGGCAAGTACCCCTCACGCCGTCGAGCCGACCAGTCACCGCATTCACGGTACCCGGGAAGGGACTATTTCAGTTCAAAGTCATGCCGTTCGGACTTCACTCTGCCCCCGCGACGTTTCAGCGCCTGTTAGACACCGTTCTCGGTCCCGAACTTGAGCCTCACGTGTTCGTTTACCTCGACGATATAATTATTATAAGTGAAACCTTCGACCAGCATATACAGCTGTTACGAGAGGTATTCCGACGACTCCGCGCCGCGAATTTAAAGTTAAATCCGGATAAATGCCGTTTTTGCGTCGACCAACTACGATACCTCGGACATATGGTCGACCGCGAGGGACTTCGTACCGACCCGGAGAAAACGCGAGCGATCACTCGATGGGAACGTCCTCAAAGCGTGAAGGATATTCGCCGGTTTTTAGGAGTAGCCTCGTTGTATAGACGTTTCATCAAAGATTTCGCGACCGTCGCCGCGCCTCTCACCGCGTTAACCCGGAAGAATGCTCGTTTTAACTGGGGGGCAGACGAAGACGCCGCGTTCGAGCAACTCAAAAAGACGCTCACCACCGCGCCAGTTCTCGCTTGTCCGGACTTCTCGCGACGCTTTATCTTGCAGACCGACGCCAGTACCTCCGGCCTCGGGGCCGTACTTACGCAGAATTTCCCGGAGGGGGAGAGAGTAATTGCCTACGCGAGTCGAACACTAAACTCAGCCGAAAGAAATTACAGCGCGACCGAGCTCGAGTGCCTTGCCGTAATTTGGGGGATCCGGCGGATGCGCGACTACCTGGAGGGATACCCATTTACGGTCATCACCGACCACCAGTCCCTCCGGTGGTTGCAGAAGCTGGACGCCCCTACCGGGAGACTAGGACGCTGGGCATTCGAGCTCCAGCAGTTTGATCTCGAAATAAAATATCGAAAAGGAACTTTGAATCGAGTCGCGGACGCTCTCTCGCGCCAACCCGTGGCCGCCGCGATTACCGAACCTCCGCGTTGCCGCTGGTACCAGAGAACGCTTCGCGCCGTGCAAAACGCCCCTCGCGACTTCCCGGACTACGATATCAGGGACGGGAAATTATTCCGCCATGTGCTCCACGAACTGGATTTCAAGGAGGTTCCCGCCGACGGTCAGTGGAAAGAGTGCGTGGCGAAAAATATGCGACCGGAAATTCTTCGCCGAAACCACGACGCGCCTACCGCCGGACATCTCGGCATCGCGAAAACGATTTCCCGCATTGCACAATTTTACTATTGGCCCGGTATGTTCAGAGAAATCGCGCATTACGTACGAAGCTGCCCGAAGTGTCTCAGACACAAAGTCGCGCAAACCCGGCCGGCCGGTACCTTGCACGCGACCGCTGTTGCTCGCCCGTGGCAACACGTAACATTAGATCTCGTCGGACCCTTGCCCCGCTCGTCGAAGGGGCATACATGGGTCCTGACGATGCAAGACCGCTTTACCAAGTGGTTAGAAATGCGCCCCCCTGCGCCGCGCCACCGCCGGCGCCGTCACGGCAAACATTTCGGAGGCCGTAATACTCCGCCACGGATGCCCGGAGGTAATTCTGTCCGACAACGGGACACAATTACGATCCGCGCAACTAGAGAAAATGCTCGCCGCGCACCATATTCGACACGCCTACACGCCTGTACACGCGCCACATTGCAACCCGGTGGAACGCACAAATAGAGTAGTCAAAACAATGATCTCGCAATATGTAGACAAAAATCACCGAAATTGGGATGAACGGCTCACCGAGTTGCAATTCGCGTATAATACCGCCCGGCACGAGGCCACGGGCTATACGCCCGCCTACTTAAATTTCGGCCGCGAACTTGTATCCCCGCTTAACCGCGACGCCGCCCCGAATAGCGCCGCTCCCCCACCTGATGTAAGACGCCGGCACCTCGAGGAGGCCTATGAGCTCACGCGAATTCATCTCGCACGTGCTTTTCAGAGACAGCAAAAGTATTATAATTTACGGCGCCGCCCGTGGACGCCGAAAGTAGGGGAGTGGGTATGGAAACGCGAATACCCACTCTCCAACAAAGCCGCCGCGTTTAACGCGAAATTAGCACCCAAGTTCCGAGGCCCCCTCGAGGTGCGACGAATCGTATCCCCTGTAATCGTGGATCTACGAGATCGCGGCGGAAAATGGATTCGTCATATTCACGTACAAGACCTGAAACCTGCGCCAACCGCCCCACCGGCCGGAGAGGACGATGACACGAGCAGCTCTGAAAACAGTGACGACGAAGATCCCGTCGACGCCGAGGAAAATAACGACTCCAATACCGAAAACAATAATAATGAGACGCTCACCGAGGACGATGATTAGACAAACGAGCGATAAATATCAACACCCCCTCCAGGCAGGAAAATTCACGAAAATACGATAAAAACCTCCAGACAGACTACCGAGAGACACAGATAGACAGCGACCGTCGCGATGAGCATACCAGCGAAAAGCACCGTCGAGCAAGATATCATCAAGGAGATCAACGCTCTACTGGCTGAGCCAGTAGAGTACGATCCGGAAAACCCAGACTTCGGCGCTACGTGGACGCGACTCTTTAAGCCCGGAGCAGCCGCTACCGCCGCCGTCACCGAAGCCACCGGCCAGGCACCGGCCAGGAAAAGCGTCCCGGTAATCGGATGCAAGATACAGCGGTCGGATCTGCAACAACAGCAAAAGCTGAGCTGGCTAACATCACCACCGCCGCCGCTGCCAAAGCCAAGGAAAATCGCAGCCAAGCCGAAGGCCAAACCTACGGTCCCGACCGTAGCCACGACCGCCTGGCCGGCTCCGTCCATGCCAGAAGCACTGATCGTGCCCCCAGCAAACGCTCCGACCCCCGCCATCAGCACGGGACAGCCGGAGGTCCTCCTGGCCAAGGGCCCAGAAACGCATCCGCCGATCCAGGTGCAAGTAGAGCCCGGGCACATCGTTCTTGTGCCCCACTTCGCCGCTCACGTGTCCCGCCACTATAAAGCGAGATCCCGAGGACAACGGTGGCACATTCGCTTCAACCGTACCGGCACCGTACGGAGTATC
This sequence comes from Leptothorax acervorum, assembly GCA_035220615.1. NCBI lineage: Eukaryota > Metazoa > Arthropoda > Insecta > Hymenoptera > Formicidae > Leptothorax > Leptothorax acervorum. The sequence continues at coordinate 6,002 of JASTWQ010000360.1, read as the reverse complement.
CGACGAATGGAGTGAAGCGCCAAATTCGCGCTGTTTGAAGAGGGGGGGGTGATGTAACGATGCACCCCTGATATGCATCGTTCCGGCCGTCCACCAGCCGAGCCGCCCGGCCGACCATCCGCCGGGCGAGAAAAGGGGGCGGAATGCCCCCACACATTTTTAAACTGTAGCGAAAGTCGGCGCACTCGCCGCCGCCTCGGATATCGATTCGGAGCAACCGATCGATATCCGAGAGCGTCCGAACAATATCGAACGCGTTCGCGACGTCGGAGCACTCGGCGCCCCCACTCCGGCCCGACATCCCCGCCACGTGCGGCTCCGCGTAAGCGATACCCCCGCTAACGAAGTAATGAGCCCCGGGGGGTATAAAAAGGCAACGAATTTGCCTAATTGTCAGACTCCGTCTTGAGCCAGCAATCCGACCAGACCTGTCCGCTGCTCACGACTTCCAGTCCCGATCCTGCTCCTTGTAAATCACCAGCCGTGTCGACGAGGTTGAGAGTACTCAGCCTTTATTCGGGAGTTCCCGTACGCCGATACCGCTATCCTGAAAGCCCCGGTCGTACCGGCGAGGTTGAGCGTACTCGTCTCTTCCGAGAGTTCTCGGTAACCGGTACCACCGTTTATCACACGCAAAGTCCACGTTTCGTACAAGAGCGTTCTCTGTACGCCGGGCGTACCCGGCCGTGGTCTTTCCCTTGACGTGCACCGGACAGAGCGTGCTCCGTCCTGCCGGGTGTTCCCGGTTGCCGTCTACGTGCACTGCGGAGGAGAGTACTCTTCCCAGTCGGGTGTTCCCGATTGCACGCAGCATCCTGACATCCTGTCAAGATCCTCGCGCCGCGTATCCATACGCCATTTAAACGCGCTCGTCCGTACAGCCCCGTGTACTGTACCCACCTCGCGCTATTGTAATCCACGCCTAGATCGCTCCGCGTGCCGTACACGCCTCGCGCCAATCTTAAGTATTTACCCGAATTCGGTAACTTAAGCGCCGCCCACTTACACGCGTTACTTATCTTCCCGCGACGCCCCACGCGGGCCATCGGCTGCGCTACTTTCGCTCTTTGCGACGCCCCACGCGGGCCATCAATCGCGCCCCTCGACCGCAATACCAAAGGCGTCCCGTCAAGTACCGCCGTAGGCCGAACACGTACATTCCGGAAAACTATCTCGCATCACCGTGCAATCACCTCGCACATACTTTGTAAAAAGCAAACCAATACTTATATTGACAGCGTAACTAATTCGATCATTTGTAATAACGACACTGGGGCTGTCGCCTCGCCTAATATTGTAAATTTAACCATTTCAGTTTATAATAATAAACTCTCAGTAAAAACCAGATACCGTTATCTCGTCTCTTCCTCCGCGCCTCTTTCTCGACCCTGACCAAGCCGCGAGCTACGATCCGAGCATCGGGAGACAGGTTGTTTTACATTATCGCAACGCATAATTTAAACAAGGAATAGAGGAGAAGAAGGTGGAAGGAGAAAATAATTTAAAATTGTTTACCATGTTATTGTACATTTATTTATTTATTAACCTACTACATTATATCCCCATTTAAACAAGGGATTATATCACTCACATACATCAATAGGTCTCTCCCTCAAGGAATCATACAAAATTTGATCTATAGCATACACTATTAATTTACATTCTAAAATTGAATATTTATTGCAAACGCCGCGCAAGATTTTAGCGGCGTCATTTTTTTTGGTAATACGATCTCTTAGTAAGATACTTGTACATTCTCTACATTTCGCATTTACCTCTTTTGTTTGCGGTGCTAGCTCGACGTATACATTATCGAGACACTGTTCGAGCTCAAATAGAAACAGTACGGTTGACGGCTTCATGTACAAGCATGTGTCGCGTAACGTAAGTTTTACATTATTTTCACCGCGCATTTTAACGAGTTCCATTTGTAGTTCTCGTATAGACAGCGATGAAAATGTGGTTGACTCTATAAGTTTTTCGATGTCCGTGCGTTTTTCCATGATCATTGTCCATGTTCCATAGGGCATCGCGATTCGGTTTCCTCGGTTGTCGCCAAGGATCAATTCCACAAAAGAACTGTGTGGAGGTCTCACGCTGATCCCAATTTCCAAATACTTATAAGCAGTTGGTGTCAATGCGAATCGTCTGCTCAAGATACGAGGCGTATAACGAGGTTTATATTTATCGAGAAAACTGTAGAAAAAGAATAAAATAGATAAATGATTTATGGAAAAATAGGTTTTGGAAAAATATATGCAAAGTAATACTTACGTATCACGCTGGTTCGATGGAGTTTCACAAGGAATCGGCACGTAATAATTCATACTTGTGCTGCTTTCCACAGAGGAGTACATCGCTGTTGGTTACAAGATTCGAACTGCTTCCACACGGGTGACTGATGCAAGACTGAACATGTAAAGATCGCGTATGACTCACTATAAGGGAAGGGAAGGGAAGGGAAAGGATTATTCCCCTTCCTTCAGCATTTCAAGCACCAATGTCAGCGCTGCTTACGTAGAAGTTATTAAAAAATTCTAAGAAATGGAAAAAAGTTAACGTTAAAAGAAACGCAAAGAAAGCCAACGCATCTTTCAAACATTTGCTAACCACTAACAACTAATGGGGAAAGGGAAAAGGAAATAAAACATTGTAAAGTTTATATAATTTATTTACTTATTTATTTTTTAAAAAATTTGAACTCTTTCTGGCGTGACCACCAGTTAAATAATTTTAATACATTTTGTAATGCGCAATTCTTAACATGGTTTCCACATCGCATAGTATTAGTATCATCTAGATTATTTAAAGATTCGATATCTTCATAATCCGCATCCAGAGTCTCGACGATTAGGTTTTTGCTCGCATAATTTTCAAGCAGATCCACCAGCCATTCTAGTTTCTGACATCCCTTGACGTACACCAGAGTCGGTGGCGTCTCGTCGTCGTCGTCATCGTCATCCTCTTCTGTACCAAGCACGGCCGATGTAATTATGCGTTCAGCCATGCTGTACGGTACGTTTCCGTCTTCCCATTGTAATCCATGGTGATTTCTAATCAACCAGGAAGCACACGACTTGTCGGATTTTGTGAGGGATGGGGTGTGTAAAAATGTAATGCGCCAGAACGACCCCCTTTCGCAACACCGCCACCTCCTTCACGACAAATTTCATCCTGACGGTGAATCCTTGCAGATCGACAAACGTTGGCACGATCATGATGCAACGAAGGAGCGATCTGTACTGTACCTAATCGCGATGCATCTTCCTCTCTTATATCGGAATATTTGCAGATAATGCAATTTACGTGATCTTGCGCACTACGTTTGACAACGGGCTGTATTCGATTATGCGATTATGCAAAATGAGACAATAGGCGGTAGTATTCGCGGGTACATTCTCTTTGCAGTCAAATTCTATTCGCACATCCACGGTGGCGCTCTTGACGGACTCGTTCTGTCGCGAGCAATCAATGACCACAAAAGGTCCATGCATCAGGAATGTGACCACGGTGCACAACGTTTCGTAACAATCGATTCCGTAATAAGCTTTACGGAAACGTGCATACATATCAAAAAGGATGGCGTATCGTTTTTTGTCAATGTCTAGATTCATATCGTCGTATGGATAAAATTCAGAGTTTAGATAAAGTTTCACGTTGGTCAAGTTACAGTGGTCGAATCGACTAGCATCTCGAGACATAACATTCTTTCGGCCAGTTTGGAGAGCAAAGATGACATATCGCGGTTTTTCTAGCTGAGTCGCAGTTTTGACGGCCCATGAATGCTTCGTTGTGCTCTGCAGCAGGGGATACTCGTACAGATCCCAAGAACGGAAACTTATACTCAGGTAACGCCCGTTTTCCAAGGCGCGCAGCATCGATAGCTTGTTGACCTCGTTTAACGTAACATGAGGCATTCGCCACTGTACTTTAAACAATTCGACTTCCGGCTTCGTCGTCGGATTTCCCACAATGGTATTATTGTCGCTACGCGCTCGTATCAAAATTAATTCGTAACGAGCGTTAACAACCACGCGTTTGTAATCTTCGCAAAAGCCCAGCAACATCTTGAGCGGTACGCAAAAGTTGAAATATCCTTCCGGTATGTTTGATGCAATGTCCCATCCAGCGTTCCGCATGATCGAAGCATTGTCGTACGTTAGCGATACATAGTTCTTGATAGTACTGGTTATTCCAACGTTTCTGCTGCGATCAATCTCCACGCCGTTGAGTTCATATCAAATTTCATCAAACATGAACGCCACACAATTATTTACAAACGTTGCCTGCGACTCGTCGTTCCTTTTCTTTATCCTCAATATTCCTTCAACGTAGAGAAAACTTTCACACGGCAACGTATACAGATCCTGCTGTTGTATGGGTATTCGTATCTCGTCGCTATGCTCAAACGTTGTGTTGGCGTACGGGTTGTACGTGTGAGTCTCGATCCTGACGATGCGAAAAATGTTTTCTCAGATATTTCGCACCGCGAATCCCAAAGATTGCAAAAATTCAACGTTCGATGTTCTTAACTTCTTCTTCGTGTTTCTAGCGCAACCTGACAACGATAATGATGGTGATGGCGATGATTGAATGATATCGTTGGTCACTACCGTAGTGTAGATAGTCTTATCTCTTGTGTGCTCTGAGTCGTTCAATACAAGCATCTCATATGTCGCGCACACTCACACGCGCGTTATCGGTGCTGCCGCCGTACGTGTATTCTCACGGTGATCTCCTCTCCTCGAAAATCAAGCAATTGTCCGTCTTGATCTACGACGCGTATCGTTAGCTCCGTAATGCTCCGCGCGATGATCGGTAGATAAATGATCTGCGCCGGCGTTTCCGATATCTTATATCCTGGTGGCACGTTCGGAGAAAATTCATGTATCGTATGAACACGTTTACCGTTGCTGTACGCACCCGCGGTCACGTTACACTCTATGCGGATTATGTTTATGTTAATGATATTAATCGGTTGATCGGATTGATGCCATTTTCCCGGTGGCAATATACGCTCCGGCGAGAATTCCAGCAACGATCCAATGTTGTTGGGCTTGCTAAAGTTTACTCTGAAAGCGCAATTGATCTCGCTCTTCATCGTGTTGTAATTAGCACGGAGCACCATCGGGTATTTTACAGTCTCGTCTTCGTCCTTGTAATCGTCCTCGTCCTCGTTGCCGTTTGCGCGAATTTCACTTCCGACGGTCCCCTCTCGCGTGATATCCGCGACCGATGTATGATTATCGCGATTGTTTGAACGACCTACGCGTCGGCCGCGTTGCGGGCGTTTCCGTAAAATTGCGCGTTTCAAAAACTGGTGTATGGCTCGTATCTCGTACGATCCCTCGGGAATCGTAATTTCCGTGTCATCCTCGTCAAAATAGAATTTATTATTCGAGGAATTTACGTTCGGTATCGTGTGATAAGTTTCAAAAACTGTTAGACCGAGCTCGTAGTCGCCGTCGCTTAAATCTACGGCGGGAAAGTAGTGCACCGCAAGGATGCTGCTCTTCCCGGTCAGCGTGAATGTCATAGACATGTCGGGAAAACCGTTCGACTAACACTGAGTCTCCGCGGGCACCGTCAGCTTTTAAATTCGCGCTGATTCATCGATCGTCTGGAGAAATCGTAGACACAATTGTCCGCAGATGTTCTGATCATAAGTTTGAAAGGGCGTGTGATTGTACTCAATCTTTGTCACGCTTGGTTCAAAATATCGCACCAACTCCTTCGACGGTCGAAGATTACCGAAACTGTCGAAATACATCACGCGGTTTCCCCTCTTTGCATACGCCACCCAATGAGTACCGGGACCAGCTGCATCGTCCAAATTTACAATACCGCTCTCGTTTCGTCGTATGCCGTCGATCGGTAACGAGTCACGCATGAAGACACCTCTAAAATACGGAATGCGCATACGCTTTGCCAGTTGTTGCAGTTGTACGTTGGTAGTTGCACCCGTGGGCATATTTAACGTCTCTTTGACGTTTTTTTTTCTT